>VUYV01000067.1:681440-780742 GCA_008711295.1 Anarhynchus alexandrinus | reverse complement strand
TACACCCCCTCTGAATTTTTCCTCTTCCTTTCCGTCCTTTTTTTTTTTTTTTTTTTTTAATCAAAATGTCTTTATTTATTTTTCCTAAGTTTTGCTATTTTTCCTTTTTGGACTACATTTATTTCCTGATAGCTGGGCTCATGTTTTCAAATACAAATCCTATAAATCCAGGTGTGAGCTTTAAGTTGGGGTCACTCTTCCTATGATTTATGTTGAGCTTTTATCCCAACATCTCCCAGCAAATACAACCAAGATACCAGGAAAACATAAAACTACTACTCAAACAAGACAAGGTGGTTTCCTAGAAACTGGTAGCATGAATAGCAGAATTTCCTAAGAAATTAACTTGGATCTTGATTAGTCTCTTCTCAAATAAATGAATTATTTTACATAAAAATGACAACACTGTCCTTTGTTCTCTGCTGTATTGTACGAATGACTCTTAGCATGGCACTGATAATTAATCCTCATTTTTAAGACATTGGTCTAAAACATCCCAGCTGGCAGAGAGGAGGAAAAAAGATGACTTCATATCCTCTGTGTATCTTCCTTTAGCATGGGACTGATGGGAGGCAGCTTTGGTTGTCCATGTGGCTGTCCATAGGGCAACCACTAGATTGTTTTATACTATACCTAGTAAATTTTACAGGGGCTCTTTTAAAGATTTAAGTGAATATCTGGATATACGTCATGATTTTTCTTCTAGTGATACTCACTATATGGGTGGTGGGGAGGGAACAGGGCAGGAGGTTGGAAAGCAGGAGACATCCTTCAAAGCCAGCTTTATAAGAAGTCCAGAAATTTACTTTCCAGAAGGATCATCCACAAAAAAAAACATGAGCTCCCTTTAGTTTGAGTATATTTATAAGAAGCTGCAGCTGGTGATCAATCTTTAATGCTCCTTAGGATATATTACGAAGATAGAAATGTCTTTCAAAACCTGTGATCTACTGAGAAATAAAGAACAAACTATTTTTTTTTTATTTAATTTTAAAAAGTTGAAGTGTTGATAGCAATCTGGCATCCTAATAATTACCTGTGGTAAGGCCACAACTGCAAACCCAGAAATGCACTGTTATCTTCTCAAAAGAGATACTGAAAGACCTTATTCCTTTGGCAATTCAATATTTAGTTAAATGAACTCTGTATTTGGGTTTCACTGCTATTTTCATGGAGGAAGGACAACAGCTAATGTTTTCAGAGTGGGGCATGGCAGAGAAGATGCTTGCCGTGTTCCTGCGGCTGCAAGAGAACAAATAGCACTTACAAAACACCACATTGCTCAGTTCTCCCTCGTATCAGAGCCGTGGCCGGTGAGCAAAATGGAGCTCCCATCAAGTTATAGCTCCCTCAGCATCACTAGGCAAACCCAGTACAGACTGAGGACCAATACCGTGTGGAGCATTGCTGACCAGCTGCCTTCAGTATTTATTGCCTCTGTGCAGAGTTGTACCAAAAAGCCACAGCAGGTCCAAGAATCTGACAAAATACCACCAAAGCAGCAATCTAAAATTAATAAGCTATCTATCATAAATTTTCTGTTCTTATTGCCCACACTGGAAATCTGCAGAAATTGAGTGTCGGAGTTCCTGGGGGTCACTTACTACTACTCAGCAATTCAGTGGCATGCTGGAATGACACTCAAACACACAAGCCCACTCTTCTTAAAGTTTCCCACATTGCCAATCCAATAGAATCATTCCAAAAGAAAATAGGACGGGTAATTTTATGGAAAATAGCTGTTTAGGGAATGCTATTGAAAATCTAGTTAGGATATTAGCTTTCACAATTTATCTGGAAGGCTCTAAATTATCATTGTCAACATACTTTCTTTTTAATACACAAAAAATTATTTTTCCTACATGCTTTTCCATTGAGTTTATCCACTTTATATTCATCCATTTCTCAAGAGTATTGCTGGTATCATTAATTTAAATGATTAAGGAGAAAGAAAGAAAGATGTACAAAACAAGGGATCATAATTTTCCCTCTGTCCTGAACAAAGGGAAAATACTTATAAAATAGAGCCAATTCAGTTATTTTTTTATGCATCAAAAGATTTGGGTCATATGTGGCACACTGAGGCAATTCTTTTCATGAAGGGAAGGATTTTAACTCAAAGAGGAAAAAAAAATAATTCTTTAACCTTTAAGAAACATGTTGATTTCCCTTTCAATAGCTTTGCTGTGCAGAAACTGCTTTTCCTAAAATGGAGCCTTTCTAAAATCCCTCGGAAGAGAACTCCTTCCACTAAGGGACTATCCCTGGATGACAGTATGTCATGTCATGCTGTGGCTGATGTAACTACATAGAGGCTTGTCACTTCACTGCAGTGCTCCACTAGAATTTCTTTTATTTAAAATGAAAAAAAAAAATCCAACAGGTTGGGGTTTGTTTGGTGGTGGTTTTTTTTTTTTTAATTCTTCAAAATAATCATGGTTCATAAACCAAAAGGTAGCTGTCTAGCTATATTCCTAGCACAGTCAACAGAAAGAAATAAGAGCCTCCAGATGGTGCTTCATGAGTCATGAAGATTATACACCTTTATTGAACACTTGCCTCTCATAAAGAGTTACATGCCCTCCAGTCCCCCCAGACACAGACCACTCATTAAATTTTGTCTACCTTAGTATTTGAATCTGGCAATAAATATCTTACTGAAATATCTAGGCTTGATTTTAAAAAAATGAAGATAAGTACAGCCTACCTTCATTCCTCATGTCTTGTTCCTAAAGTTCACAATCTTGCTACTAAAACTGGGTGTGCATTTCTAGTTTGAATCAAGAAATTTTCAGATTTTAGGCACTGGCTATCAATATTAATCTGTTCATTGATAAAGAGTCAGAAGATATGTAATACCTAACTTAATGTTTTCTGTCTCTGTAGTTTCTTTTCCAGAAACTGGTTCAAATCCTATCCCAGTTGAAATATCTTCATTTCACTTTTAAGTCAGTATACTAAGTGTCTGATAAAAAAATCGTAGAATATTATAACATAAAAGACCTTAGCTTATATCAATAAGATTTATTTCTAGATAAAACACTTTGAGGAATGGCAAACACCTGTTCTGTCAATTATTGTACTTCCCAGGGCAAGGCAATTATTTCCAACACTACACATGCTTTTAAACTGCAGTAAAGCAATTTTTGCTTTCGTGAATTTCCCTACACAGCGGTTAATAGGGTTTGCAGCCATTTTACATTCTTTTCTGCAGTATGAAATGGGTATAGAGCTTAGAGCATCCTAAAGGAAAATAAGAGAAAGTTTAGCACATTGGAAATTGATGCACACAGGTAAGAGATTAAAAGCTTATTTGTTCAGGTAAATTGTAATTAGGCAAAGCTATTTTTAAAATTTCATTCAAACAATTTATTTTAGATCATTTAATCCACTAAGCAGTTTTGAATTATAACTACCCTGTACCCTTTTGTAAAAAACTTCTGTAAAATGCATTGAGGGTTCCACTCCTTAAGTTTACACATCTGATCCTGCTTAAACTGTTATGACAATCTTTTGTTTACAAAGGAAAGCTTTGAAGACTTAATATTTTACCAATTAGATACAGATGAGATTAGTGCTGTAACTTCAAAAGAAAACAAACTCCAAGCACATTGCTGCACCAAACATTTCCCTGTGCGGAGCTGAGGTTGTCACAAGGGGCTCCGGAGGGGCAGGAAGGATCCACAATGGCGCGCTCGGAGAACAGATTGAAGAGGGAGGATCATCTTTTCCTCTCTCCATCAAAAGAAGACCCAGAGGTGACATAGTTAAGATTTATAAGTAAAATGTTGATACAAGCGAACGGAGGGATTTTTTATTTTTTTTTTCAAAGGGAAAGGTTAACACATGTTGCGCCCCACAGCGAGTGCCCCACAGCGAGCGCCCCGCAGCGAGGGGTATTCTCTGCGCTGGCTGGCAGTTCTTCTGCCACGCCGTATCCTTCCCAGCTTTCCCTTCATACTCTCTCCCTTTGAACGCTGTCTTTAGCCAGCCTACAGGGTTGAAAGTCCATTTCTTTTCCCGGAAAATAAAAGGCTCCCGTGGTTTTTAACCTGCACAGCTTTAGATACATCCTTCTTTTAATTTTATCTAATCATAGATAACCCATGACCAGCTTTTGGCTGGATTCCGGCTATCTTTTTAGCAACTAATGATGAAGTTACCTTGCAACGCGATTGCCAATCCAAAATGCATTGATCATCACTGCTTTCCTGCAGCCCCAGGACATAGAGCATTACTGGTTTGCTCTACAAGCAGCATGTTGCCAGGGAAAGGGTCAAAACACTGCAATTTTCCTTTTTTTTTTGTACTGTAAGCAGCCCTACAGCTCAAGCAGCAAACATGCACTTGCACCCTTAAGCCGCTAAGCTTGATTTGAATTTATCCTTCCTTTCACCTACCTGATTTGTCCACCTGCCAAGTAGGAGCACGAGCAGGTGTACAAAGCACCAGCAAGTAGCTGTCAGAGCAGATCATTTTACCCTTTTCTCATTACCTCTTGTGGGTACAATAAAAGTGCACCATGATGTGGCTCTCCATTTTTTTTCCTGCTTCTCATCATTTTAGAGTTCTGCCACAGCTGCTAAATCCAAATGTTCTTTAAAGTGAACTTATACCTAATAAATCCAAGGCAAAGGATTTTTATAGCGTTTCAAATGAATTATTTTCTATGAAAGTGGTAATTGGAACATTCCTATAATTCATATGTTTTGTTTGCCAAGCATGCGCGTATATGCGTACCAACAACTACCTCAGTCTGGTAAGTAGCTATTATGAAAACAGTTCTTTAATAAATGACTGAATTAAGAAACAAGAATATTTTACTCCACAAGGAAGTAGGTCTCTCTGAGGAAATTTAGAACAAAAGACAACTAAGTGATCACAAGCTACTGCATGTCCAATACTAAATTATCAAAATCACAATTTTTATATTCAGTTTCATGAAGCATCTGACTAAAATATACCACGTTTGTTAATGTTAGAACTGTAATCTCAATTGCAGCTATTTTATTGAAAATTTCAATAGGATTTTTGTTTTAATAGCCATGCAGGAGAATAAAATTACAACAATTTTTCCTCCAGCCATCAAACGAATCAAGACATTTTAAAGAACTTCATATGTTTCTTGACTTCAGGACTCAAATATGTATCACACAAGAGATTCAAGTTCTTTAATTTTATATTAGAGCCTGGGGTATTTTGGGGAATTATTTAAATCTTGCTACCCCTGTTGTGTTCTGCTACAAAGGAGGCAGTACTTTAGTCTTTGCTGATAACAATGAAGTACAGTAGTGGACCAAAACACTGCTGCTGCTGAAACTGTAAAATGCTTCTTAGATAGTTGCCAGGTACTCTCCTCAGAAGTAGATTGCAATCAGAATAAATCATCTGCATTTTTTCTGAAGGGAACTCTTAGCAATCTGTTAACATACTATAAAGTCCAGCATAATTTGAAATAATTTTTAGGTATCTAAACCAAACTGGGAGTTAAGCAGAAACAAAGAATGCAAATAGACTGCACGACATGAATACCTAGCTCCACACCATCCACTTTGAAAGAGTAGATTTGTGAGAACGTTAAATGTGTCAGCCTTCGGTTTAATGACCCTACAGCAAACAATATGCTCAGCTCATTTAGCACCGCATGAGACTATAATTCTCTTCCATTCCTTGCAAAAGTTTAAAAACTTATTTCCATGAATTCCTTTCTCATATAAACTGAAATTAGTTGATATTGTCCCTTTTTCTGTCACTTGACAAAAAACGAGAAGGAGAAAACTTCATTTGTCATTCATTTCACATAATCACTTGCAGCTTGGTCTTGTTTTAAAGTAAACATCTGCCACGCACTGCTCTTGCCTTTTCTGAATGTCATTTCCTTATGTAAGCTGGGTGCAAAGAAATGCGTCTGCAGACATGATGCTGCAGGATCATGACAGTTTAACATACTAATGACAGCATGCTAACAATGCAGTTTGTTTATGTCACTGATACTCATAAAGTATCAGAACCGAAAAACGCACGCAGCTGTTGAATGTTTCCATGTTTTGGTTTGTGGTTCTATGGGCAATTTCTATAGATATTTAAAGCAACTAAGGAAAGGGACAACCTCACAAAATTAGATCAAAGTCCAGTTGCTCTGCTTACTTTATGTAGCCCAAATCCTTGCTTTTGAAATCACGACCAGAAAGAAAGTCATACTCAATTCAAATACCATTCTTTCTAAATTAATAGTGCTGTACAAAGTCATACTACTGGAAATTTTACTTTTCATTATGCCTTTGAAAATAAGGTATTTATCCTCAGAGGATCCTGAATACTTAACAACATAATGAGCCAGAAAACCAGGAGTGCTCCTTTTGACACAATTATTCTTCTCCTCATGCATGGATACACACATATTTATGCTTTTGGTACTTAAATATAGCATCCTTAGTTTGCAGAAAAAATAAAAACTCAGATACACATTGAAATAGATACCTCTACCTAGTAACTTTCTTGATAACCTAACAGATGCCAAAATGAGGAAAGATTTACATCAGAGATTATGAAAATGTGGGATCATTTGAGAATAATAAAAGTAAATGGTGGGAAATGTTAACAGCAACAGCTGTGAAAAGAAATTATGGAAGATTAAAAGTATAGAAGAGAGCAACAATAGTAAAAACAGTTTAAAATTTAAATTGCTTCACAAGAGAGATTCTTTAATTACGGTTTCTGGAGATATTTGAGTAATAACTGCAAAAACAGTCAGGTATAGATATTTATAATTATTTCAGTATCCTAAGAACTTATTGTATATTGTAAAATCACAAACAGAAAAATTATAGCGGATCACACAATTGGATGAACCATGTTAACTTTAATGTCTATAATGACTTTTTTAGGTTGTGCACAGAATAGCAATCACAGGCACACTTAGTGGTGAAGACAGATGCAAAGGTATAGGAAGTCATGGTTGATTTGTAGCAAAATTCAGTTTTGCCCGAGAAAGTCTTAGACAGCAAGAAGTAGGTTTATCTACTTTATGTTTTCTTATTTCCTATCTGTGGATGAATGTTTGTGTTATTGCCATAGACATCCAGAGCTAGAGACGGCTGAAATGTTGGGAGACAGAGGAAAGGGCACAGGGCTGAAGGTGTGCACACAGTGAGCATCACTAATACTCTGCTATATACAATTCCTTTAATTATCCACAGTAAATCCCACTCTGCTACCAGAAGCAGCAAAGTGAACAGGTTGTAACATGGCAGAACAGCGATCACATCAACACCAATCTGCAGGGACACGTGGCAGAAAGCACAGTATTAGTGCAGTGCTGAAATACACATTATGCAGAAGCATCTGCATAGAAAAGCAATACATAAAGTATGCCTGTCCACTGAACAACATTCCAAAGGGTTAAATTCCAAAGGACATCAGCAATTTCAATGTGCTGCCAAAACTTTACAGCATGAGAACAGGCATTGTATTCTATTAGGATTTTAATTTACTGTTCATGATGTCTCTCAGCCTTTTCTGATACTACCAACCCTATGGAACAGGGCTCCCAGTTCAATACCCCTTCGAACTCTGAAAAAAGTCCCCTTTCCAAAAGTATGATATTCCTACTCAAGGCTCATCTATTCAGACAAACACCAGAAGAAGACTTATAGTCACTCATGCAGGAAGTTAGCTAATAAACTACAGGCAAAATCTGGAATTATTTTATTATAATTATAATTAATAATGTATTATGGTGATTATGGTTTGGCTGAGAACAAACAGGCCAGCCTGAGCTAGTCTGAGATAACTGCCAAATCTTCTGCACATGTGACAGATGGTGGAAGCATTTTAAAGACTCCCTGTGCACAAGAACTCCGTGTAACGGGGACTCAGATTCAATGCAACAGCAAAGTAGCTGAAGCAGGTCATGATAAAAGCAAAATAAGCAGCATAAGCTATCTTTAGAGCTTTGGGGTTCATCTGAATAAAAGGTGAAAAAAAAAGAATACTGCATTCAAGGGATGTGAGGGGAAAGTGGTTGCACAACTTTTGTTGACTGATGAAAGTGAAGGTAATTGTGGCTTTTGGTACAGTGCATTAATTCTGCAGGTATAGGGGGTGGAAGGACAAGGGTTGAACTCAGTGGAGCTATATCCCATTCTAAAAAGGCTTGTTCAAACTTCCTTAAGAGTTTTTATGGACGACACAGTGCGGTTTGGAAACGCTGCAACTTACTTTTCAGTAAACCTTATTCTTCCCAAGAACATAATTCATTTTGTGTGCTTACGTCTAATCTCTTTTGGCTCATCTTACTTTGAAAAGGGTTTTGAACTCCAAGAATGTTCCTCAAATACTCCCTCTAAGAGTCCCAGAAGGCAAATGGTAGAGTGTAGAGGAGGAAGACAGAACAATAAATGAAAAGTAATATCATACCACTGAGAGCTCTCCCAGCCACTTCCCAAGTTACACCCGCTGCAGAGAATCCATCTTCCTCTCTAATTAATTTCTTATGGACTCTGAAGCAAGGTAAATTGCAAGGAGTAGGCATTTATAGACCAAAAAAGAGTCCAAATTAGAAAAGAAAAAATCAAAAGAACAATGATACAACTGTTGACATCTGATGCTGCCAATGTCCCTTCAGCCTTTCATTGAACCATTACAATTCTTTCCCTAGAACGAGCAAATATTCTGTGTTCCTTTCTACACCAATGTGCTTTCCAGAGCAGTATGCAATGAACACTTTAAGCCTTGGCTTATGTTGCATTCATGAATTTAACTTTTTATGAAGTTGTTCAAAGAGCAATTTAATATTATTATTTGGATCGGCTCTCTCAGGCTAGGTTTCCACATGGAGATAGATCCTTCAACCCTTTGCTTTTTGGCATTCACCAAAAAGTGGAGATGCAGGTCCTATCTGAAACCAATTTAGAGTGGAATCAAACTGGGGACTTGATTGTCTTTTTACACTAGTTCCATGCCCTTAGTTTCAGTGAATTATTCCTGATTTATCCATGAAATGAGAATCAGTCTGAAAGTATACATTTGCTAGAAATGGCATTGCCCTAAGAGATATCATCAGCCCACCTATCTGAAGAATATTGTACTGCCAGCTCACAAAAAGGAAAAGTTTTAAAATATAAGCAGAAGCTGTAATTTAGGTTGTCAGGAAAAACCCAAGTTCAATTTTCATGAAGAACATGGGGTTGCTGTCAGCAAAAGTTACTGGCTCTGGTGATGGACAGAATACTGAAACTTCTCTCCTGCCTGCTAATGTAAATCAGATATTTGCAGCATATCATTTACTTTCTCCCTTCACAGAGATGCCAGCAGAGCCCTTTACAACAGAAAGGCCAGGGCAAATCATGCCAATTATGAAAAAGGCTTATACTAATGATACCATAGAGAAAATGGATATGTTCTTCACATATCTACAGGGATGATAGAGAGAAGAATAATCCTCTTTCATGGAAGTTTATCATACCAGTGGCAAGGCACACCTTGAAGCCCTGAAACAAACTCTATTATTTTTTCTCCAGAATAGAAAATATAAGATCTAAAATGCTATGTGAGCTAAGATGAAATCTCAGTTACCCATGCTGTTGTGAAGCACCAAAACCTATCCTGCCAAACAAATTGAGTCTCAGCAGTCTCCATATTGCTTTTTGCACCCAATTTCGTATCATAAATGGGACATATGGTTGAAGAGCAGCATAAACAATTGTGTGTGTGTGTGTTTGACCTAATACAGTTTTTTTTTTGTCACCCATTTTGGCAAGCATGTGTTTTGTTATCATCAGAACGCATAAAAATATTTAATTTTTTTCCACTTCCTAAACACCTTTTTGCTGCCTTAAGGCATAGCATACGCTTGTACACAAAAGAAATCTATGTCAACAAACCATGACTAAGGTTGTAAAAATCAAGCATTGAAAGGTCAGAAAATGCCAGAATTGTCTGAACATCCATAATTTAAATCCCTCATGCCTGTGCATTATGATCAATTTTTATAATTACATGACAGCATATAGTACGTTCCATGACACCCTGTCCAGAAGAGCACGGGAGTCCAGCTTTCATTCTTTGTCTAAGGGAAAGCAGTCATTAAAGAGGAAATCCTACTTTGCGTCTGTAGGCTTTAAGCTCAAAAATGACTTTGGGTCTTGCTCATGCCGTTTGCTAATGTCAAGGGCAGTTTGCAAATGTACAGTGAAGATGGAATATATTGAGATTTTAGCTGTTGAGATCAAATACATCTTTCCTGAATACACAGGATTTTCATTTTTTTAAAAGCCTTGTATCTTGCATAAAATTGGTCAACTTTTCACTCAAGACCCAAAATAATCTCCTGGCAAATTTGAAATCCCTGCTTCACAACCTGGCAAGCGATAGACTCAGAGATGAAAGCCTCAGAAACAGCAGCGTAGTTTTTAGCACAACATTTTTAGAAAGTCTGACAAAGTTGTATAAACAAACCAAAACAGATTTATGTACTGGGAAATGCTGGACATTCTCATTAATTGAGAACTGATGATAGCCTCCCTGCAGTTTCACATGCAAAACATGCATGTACCTGCACACTACATACAACAGATTAACACATACTTTACTAAATAACACTTCAAATCAAAACAAACACAAAGTGTCTGAGTGGCATCTAGATTTTGAGGAACACTAAGAAAAATTTAAAAATCCCTTAATCTGGACCTTTTTTTCAGGGAAAATATGCGTGGTTTGAAACTTGGGTCTGAATATTGCATGGTGGGAAGAGCTCTAATAACTTCACTCCCAGGTGAAAAAAAGATATAGAGACACACAAAAACGTGGGCGCTAGCGACATTCTCTGTCTTTAATTACACGACTCCCAGCCTCTAAATTTTCCACCCTCTCTCCCACTTTGAGCTTAAGGTTCTTGTTCTCACATACAGAGCTCCACAAAAGTCCCTCCTGCCCACATCTCATTTCTCATTTTCTCCTTCTGTTACCGCCTGAGTTCTATCCAAATTATTTTCTTAAACGCCTACTGTACACTTTCTCTGGTCTTTGCATCATGTCAATGCTTGCATTCCAAAGAACCAAGCTGTGTTCATTTGAATTGCTATCTAAAATAGGCTTTTTCTGCAAGGTCAACAAATGCTAATATGTCAGCTAAAGCAACCTTCTTTTTTAAGTAACTGGTTGTCTGGATGAAAATTATCTTCTTTACCCTGAGGCACTGCATGCACTGTTCGACTAGTGCAGACTATCCTTGACTTGTGTCAAAGACATATTTTCACTAGAAAACTGTGAAAAGTAAAAATTATATCATAAGTAAGTTAATATCGTAGAACTTCTTCGACTAATTTGCTGGATTTGTAAAACCAGAGCCACTTCATGAACCTTTTCTCCCTTCCTGATTAAATAATTTTTTTTTCCTTAAAGGAAACTTGATTTTAAAAAGATGGAACTGAAATCAACCCCCTAAAACTGAAGACTGCCAAATTTCACAGCTGCTCCTTATCTCTACGATGGTCTGACCAAAACCTCAGAGCTGACAGCTCTAAGTTCTGCGAAAGTTGGGTTATGAATTTTTATTTTTCAGACATGGATACAAGCCACCAATATGAATCTACTTTAAGCTCAAAGACAAGAAACAGAAAATGCTTGTCTAATCTGCAGAAGTACTAGTGGGAGCACGCTTTTATGCTCACACCCATATATACCCGTATAAGGGCAGGAAGGATAGTGTTGTCTCTTTTTTTCACACTGAATAGACAATGGGATATAACCCCACTTCTCGCTTCCCACTGCTTATGGGTACTGCCTTATTCTGACACCCGCAGAGGGCAAAACAGGTGGAGCAGACCAGGGTTATGGTTCCAGCCAACTCCAAATGGGTGTTCCGACCCACTTCATCAGCCACACACACAAGCTCCCTGCTGCCTAGAGACCACGTGTATTCTCCCGACGCTCACCAATTGACAAGGCAACCTGTAGAAATCGCGTCCCGCTTCAGAGATTCAAGATTGCAAATAAGGTCTGGGCTTCTTAATAGTTTCTCTTACACCTTCAACAATAAATTCTTCCCATGTAAGTCCCCTTCCCATGTGAGAAATTTGCTTCTCCCCCACTCGTGGTATTTGGCGTATTGTGTGCTCAGAAACCTAGCAGTCTCAGAAGCTTGCTTTCTCTTGCTAGTCCTTATGAAAAAACACAGTGATATATTAGCAAGTGTGAAGGATGAAAAATATCTACAAAGCTCAGATAGTTTTTTACTAAGCAAAGCACAGTTACCTGTCTGCATCCACAGTCACATCATGAACCCCCCTCTGAATGACGTCTCGAGAGGCAGCTAGGTCTGGTATTCGGTTCAGACTTCTTGTATATAGGTTGAGTCCTCCATCTGTCATGTACCTGAAAATAAATGTGTGGTCAATCAGTGGGAAATGCAGCCATCTGGCAACCATGTTTCACTCTAAAGTTAATGGACTGTGGAATTCAAATGTTTAAGGTACAGGCTGTCCTATTAGATGGTAGACTTATACTAAATAGTCTCAGTTTGTGTGCCCAGCACAGGGAGATCAGATATATGCTTATTTTCTACGATCATTTGCCTTTTTCTGTGGTGGCTTACAGGCCAACCTGTTATACTGAAATATATTTAGGCTGGAGCCCTCCAGTATCTTCAAAAAGTTTAATTACTGCAGTTTTTGATAAAGAATAGCCCCAGATGCAAGAAGCATAACTCCAGTTAAAAAAGAAAAAAAAAAAGGGGGGAATCAGTAGCATCCGTCTAAATAGGAACAGAAATTAAGAACCCAAATCCGTAGTTCCAACTGAGATGCAGTCGTTCCAATATGAAAGAGATCTCCACTGAAGCCCTTACAATGACATTTAAGAATCTGTTTCTATCTGTGTTCCTTTTGCTTGATTCCCACCACTTCACGTTATAATGAATGACTAATGAATCGAACCGTGAGTATACTGCTCCTTACTCACTACAGAACCATTAAAAGTTTCTGAATTTCGAGCAGCAGCAATAGTTTCTGGAATGCCTGCCTAGAGTTATCTCTATGAGAGGTCCTGGTGCTTATACCTGAGCAATACCACAAGCCTGTCCTACTCTCAAGACCTGTCCATTATTGTCTCAAAGGACCTTTCATTTAACTGTCTTCCCTCTTAAGCTCTCGTTTTTTACATTTCCCTCTTGTAGTTTTTGGTAATTTTAGTGTCGCAACCTAGTATAGAGTTTGCACAAATATATTTGTGAAGGACCATACATGTGTATGGCACTTAACATAGAAGTGTACATATACAAAAAAAAAATTGGTGTACCTCAGTGAACCTACTCTATGTAAATTTACAGGCTTACTGAAACAAGCGTAGTCCCAATGCTGGGATGATGGCTAAAATGATCTAGTGGAGTTCACTCCCAATTCAAATAATCTTTAACACAAGTTCTCCTTGAGCCATGAAATGATGCCACTCAAATCCATCTTTCAGTCGAAGCGTGTGTCCAAGTACACAAACATTTCACTTTAATAACTCTACACAGACTCCCAGCCACAAGCCAAGGCACACACACACAGCTGGTGCTCCAGATGTTCTGTTGGCCCTCTCCCTGCAGTTCCTTCTGGGAGCTGATTTAATTGAAATCAACTGTCCCAGAGACCGTGGGGCTAATACGGCAGCCCGGGAGCACCAGCCTCCACCCCCAGGCTCCGGGGTGGGTGAGCTGGTACAGATTTTGAGAGCAAAGCTGCAGTAGGGTAGCCCTGCGCGACAGCTACAGTTGGAGATGGCATCATGTCCTGGACGGCAATCTGGATGAAGGCAACCTCAAGTGCATTAAAACACAAAGGATGGGCTTGCGAGGCATTTAATGCACGGGTAAGATTTGGCCTGCAGTTCAGCAAGGGATTTCTGAAACCCTGGTATCTGGAGTCTGCAGAAGGTAACTTCACATTTGTTTTCAAAGGTAAATTAACAGTCGCAGTCACACACAAGATTTATCCTTTTATTAAAGACAACATTTAGACTTTTTGACAGATTATTTAGCTAGGGGTGAATTATGCAGTAGATTCCAAGGCTCTGGCACTGCATATTAAATTTAGCTGTGGTTTGAATGCAATCCAGACTATATGGATTTTTTCCTTTACAAGTAAGGCCTGAACAGAGAGATTTAACAAGTGCAACAGGCCTTCCTCAAACTAATTTCTAATTACTGCTGCATTCCTGTCCCCAAGTGTTTAAAGTAATTAAACTGAAAATGGAAGAGGCATAAAGGAGATAAGACTTTACATGCCTCAATGAATCCTGAATTTTCGGAGCTTATTAACTTGTTTTTAACATTTACTGCACCTAAAAATTTTAAATGAGCACATTGCAACTTACTGTCTATTGAGTCATCCTTATTACAGATGCAAAGAGAAGTCACACAAGATGACTATATTCATTCTCTAATTTGATAAGCTAATTAATACAACTCATCAGGCACTGCAAAGGATTCCCCTAACTTTTTTTTAAAAAAATAAACCCATGCATCTATCAAAGGCAGCATTTACATTTCCTTTATGAAAAAAGGTCTTCAGCCATTAAAGTATTACATTTTCCGTATGTCTTTTCCCTGTTCTAGCACATACGAATATGACATCCTACTTGACAGCCACTAATGCTATGCTGTGGACAACCTTGTCAGCAGTACTCCATTCACACAGCACTGAGACAGTGCACCAGGGAGATATACGAATATGCTTTCTTTATAGTTATGCTTTTTCTCGAGATCTATCTTTGGATGGTGCTTGAGGTGAGACACTACTCTACAAAGAGCTTTGATCACAGACTTACATTTGCCCTTAGGAACATATCATGTCCAATTTCATCAGCTACCATACTCTAATCATAGCTGTACTTCAAACTAAAAGATTAGATTGACAGCAAGAGTCCTAAATTTATACAGAGTGAAGTAATGTGGTGTGACATGGCCATGTACTCTATGGGACTTCTGTTCAAACCAATGTTACCTCAGCCACCAAGCATCCTTGAGATGCCAACAGCACTGAACAGTAACTTAAGTATGAGTAAAACTGTAACGTTTTTATTTTTTTTTAAAGGATACTTTAGGAGTTCTAACATACATAGGAGTGAAGTGACTTATGTTCCAAGATTGATATAAGAACTGCTAAATAGTAATTTGAAACACAGGGAATGCAGTAGCCTAAAGTCAATCAATTGATTAAGAAAACAAAAATAAAAATAATTGCCATTCTTCCTCCTGGGTATGCTTGGAGAGTCACTGATCTATTATTTTATGAAAAAATATTCCTACAGCTCCAATGATAGGCACAGCTGAAAAATTGCAATAAAGGCCTATCACAGAGACTATACTAGACGATATCTCCAGTGGAAACAGAGAAAGTCAGTGCTGTCAGCATCTGTTTTTCATCAGCTGCATCCAACACCATATCTACCATCTCAAATAAAGCATAAAAATACTGAAAGATGACCCATCCCAGGGCAAGCAGTGCAAGATGATGGTTTACCAGATAACTAAGAAATTCCGCTAAGTAGTAAAAAAGTACCTGTATTCTTATCAAAGTTCCTACCAAAGTCATGTTGATGTTAAAGGGGAAGAACTGAATTTGAAGGCAGGTAAGAACATCACTGGCAGCTTAGGGGGTTATTTTTGTTTTGTTTTTTTTTCTATATGTATATTTTTATGCAGCAACCATAATGCAACTTCCACTTCTGTGCCAGAATTTGTTGGGAAAATCCTATTAAACCTGCCAATCGCACATTAGTTCAAATGGGGAAAAAGTGCTACTTACCCGCTATTGATGTCATCGGTTCTGAGGCTTTTCCCAAGAATGTCCCCATCACTCATGTAACCACCAACATCAACTTCAGAGGACATGTCCAAATCACCACTTCCCTTCTCACTCATGTCGATCTGTGAGATGTTTCCAAGGCGAGAAACTGCTGCTCGGCGAAGCGGGGTGGTGTACATGAATCGAGAAGGGTCTGTGTGTATGAAGCGACTTGCACTGCTGCGAGGATAACCAGCGCCCAAGGACGGGGCATCTCCTGCCTGCAGCCGAGGACTGGCCTGCCCTAGCCTCCAGGTCACCGGGGTAGACCGGCTTGTCAAGCTTGGTATGCTTCTCCCGTTCACCTCAGTTGTCACAGTGCTGTCAAAAGTTGTCTCCAATGTGCTGCCAAACAAAATGGAGAAGTCAGTGAACTGTGCTTTCTCTGTTCCTGAGAAACAATGAAAAGCAAAGGCTGGAAGAATATATATATTTTTTAAGTTCTCTGTGTGTTTCTCCATGTGCACATATGTGTTTGTATATATAATAACCTGTACTTATAAAATAACCTAAAATAAATTTTATAGGCTTCTAAGTAGATGTACATGAAACAATAACCATCTTTGTGAATGATTGTATAAGACATCTTTTTGAATGACTGTATAAGACACTTTGACAGTAAAGCATATTAAAGTCACATTTAAGTCGTTGAGGCATTCTAGCGAGCAGTATGGTTAGTGTCATAGTTAATTTTCCCTTGCAAGTCTCTAATTCATTCAGCAACTAGTAATATTCTCCTACAGTCCAAATTTTTAGCAGTCTACACAAAAACATTGTACCTGTGGCTTATCTGGGTCCCTCTAAGGCTGGACATAGTTTCTTCCAAATTCTGTCTCAGGTCTGCTATATTCTTTACCGTTCTCATTCTTCTTGTTTCAGGGTCTTCCCCTGGAAGAAAACAACAAAACCAACATAAATTGTAGTGCACATAAACATATAAGGTTGACTAAAGTGCACACATGTATACACAGCTGAGAATACACACATATGACTGTAAGTAGGCCTGTCCCTTTAATCTTTTAAAAAATAAAACCTCATCCTTTCAGTAATAAAACACACATACGCTTATAAATAACATGTGGTATGTAAAAAAAACCACTGAAAAGAGTCCCGGTGAAGTATCACTGTTAGGGCCCAAATCTATTAATGAAATTCAGATTTACAGTGTTGGGATTTTTATCCTCTGTAATCAAGGCACGATGCAGCCCCAGACCACTTGATACATTAAACAGCCCCTTTTTCCTCCTTGACATTTTACATGACTTGGTAGGAAATAAAGCCCCAGCAAATCTGTGTCTGGAAAGTATTGGGATGACTGTTACAACAACTCTTCAGTATGCACTTAACATCCAGGCTATTTCAAAGTACTCTTTAAGTCAGGCACTTAATAAAGTATCTTTCCTGAACTGTAATGGATTCCTGAAGGGGAGATTATTCTTCATATGGGATAAGAAAAATATTCTTCTTGGGATAAAAATATGTATACTCTAAGCACGTGCATCATTTATACAATTATGGATTTTAACAGCCTTCAGGGATCCATTGTCACAAGCTAGTCTGGTCTCCTGAACAGCAAAGCCCACAGAACTTCACCTGGAACATCCTGAACCATGTTTACTTTACACAATTAAAAACAAACAAACAAACAAACAAAAAACAACAGAAGGAAAAAAAGTTGTGTGTTACAAAAGGAAAACGTAATAAGCCTCAAAGCAACCTCCAAAAAGCATACATCAAGATACAGAAATGCATGTTTTCTTGAATATGCATATATCAAGGAATTTTAGTTCATTTTTGTCTTGGAGAATAAGAGAATTTCAAAAGAAAATCTGTGCTAAAATCACTGATTTGTTAAAGGCTAGTGTTTTGCTTCTGGCTGTGTCCTATATTTGTTGCTTGAAAGACTATGTGCACAATGCTGAACATGGAGTGCAAATAATTTCTTTTTGACTCTATCGATGATAAATTTCATGTCATACCTCACTTTGTTAGGTTAATTTTACTCCTCATTCTGAAATGTTATCACCAAGAATGAAGATTACCTCTAATATTTAACTCTATATTTCAGCATTCTCATCCAGAGCAATCTAATCTTGGAATCCTCATGACATCAAGAAACTGTTTCATCTTAGAATACATCTAATACATCTGGTGAATTTAAACTCAACATCATACAAAAATCAGGATCAGAAATCCAAGCAGAGGCAAAATACCATATAGCACTATGATATTTCACATCTGTAAAATACACATGCAGATACACATCTTCAAGTTGCTGTATTTCTCATTCTGTTGCCATCTTTCCTCCTCCCAGGTTTGCGTGTGAGTTGATACAAGATGCACATTCAACAACAGTGATGTCTTTGAGGAAAAGCGTGGCGTGCTATGCAAGTGAGAGAGGCAGGTGAAAAAGCAGGTAGATGTTTGGCAAGGAGGCAAAACAAACAAAAAAAAAACCCACAAAAAAAAGAAAAAGATGGTATGCTTTGCAGAGTAGTCAAAATGGGAAAAAAGGAAGGAGATCTTATTGTAGAGCTTGCAAGAAACACATAGGACAGAGAGCAGGGAAATATTCAGCATGGGGCCAGAAACAATGACAATTTTGTATCTAACAAAGTATTCTGGAAAAGTAAAAAGCAAAACAAAATAGTTCTGGTAAGGCAATAAGATCTCAACAAAACATCTGTTTGAAGGTAGGGGAAAATATCGTAAGATTGATGAGCAGTGAACCTGCAAGCATGGGTTTAACATCGCTTTAACATATACAGCGGTATTTATTTCAAATATAAGGGAGAATCTGCATAAGAAAACTTTATTTGAACAACGGTTCATTGAAGCCCCTTAATTATGAGTTTTGACTAAAAGATGAAGCCTTTGAGCTCACCAACAAACTGAATTGCTACTGTGCCCTCTTCTGCAGCCCAGGTCTTAATGCCCAATCACTGTGCAGTTACTTAGCAAAAATCCCAATGCCTGACATTACATGGAAATAAATTATTCCATAGACATTCCATACACCCTTTATTTATTCCCTGATAGACAAATGATACATGGTACTAGCCAATGTACCCTGCAGTTGTGCCTCAACGTTAACGTAGCTTTGACAGCAATGCCAGTTTGAGGTTTTCCCATCTACTCTATCCTGGTTATATCTCCAGTCCTCTCTGCTGCAGCTAAACAGTCCTTCAGGAACTGCTGTTTGCTTGTTTATTTTATTGCTCCAAATCAATTCTTCAGTGATTTCGTGATTCGACAGTCCATAAACCTCTCGGTTGGCACCATGGAACTGACAGTGGGGTCAACACCCAGATAGGGTGGAGACAAGAAGTGGGGATACAGGCCCAGCACTGCTGCCCAACTCTCCATCTTCTCAAGCCACACCCTGAGAGCATGTCCATTCCCTTTTTTTTTTCTTTATTCATATGAAATAAACTACCTATGTGCATTTTTACATGTAATATCTTGCAGGAGGCAAATATTCACACTCAGATTGAAGTTACCACAACTGCTCCTGTGTTTCAAGCTCAATGGATTCAGTCAAGCACCTTGCTGATCAACGTACCCGTGGATCCCATGTACTGTTTGCAGAGGTTTTCTGCACCATCCTGGAGATTACCGTGAGGCAAAAGGGCTCATGCCAAGGCTAAGCTGCAGACCAGTAAGTCCTGTTAGAAAGCTGTTGAAAGCCCAGACAGGTCCCAGGCAGACTGTCCATGCCTGCCTCCAGGCAGTTGCCTACAGTGCACTCAGCTCCTCACTGTCGCTGCCCTTTGCTTTTTCCCCTCTGCCAAATTCCCTCAAATTCACTTCCAGGAGCACATTATATTCCTGCCACAATACCTACATGGGGAAGATCCAGGACCTGTTACCTGCCTTGCCTCAAACCAGAGGTGAAACAGTAGGTTGTTGGTATAAGACAATTTTCAGTTCTACACAGAGAGACAAATTCCAGGGTGTCAGCAGGCAGAATTAAAGGTTAAGCAATACTTTACCTTATATTTATTGGAGGAACTGAATATAATTCATATTTGCAGTGACTTTGCCCTTTCCTTCCTTGTTTATCCTTGTCAGTTGTCCTTTGCTGTATGTTAACACTGCAAATTCTTGCAGCAAAAATGACAGCAACTGTCTTTTTTAATATATATTGTACAGTAAACAGCATAACAAAGCCTTAAGGTATAATTGCAATACAAAAAAAAAAGGTACATATGTATGGCAAACTGCCAAAATATATTTTCACAAAGAAGAATATTTCATTTTCAGACAAATTACACCATAAAAAGTGAAGTTATTCTGCCCTGGAAAGGTGAAAAGTTTAAGGCCTAATCTCTTTTGATCTCTCAGTGACATAAAGGGTAATTTCAAACCTTTTCCACCATTTTTTTCTAAAAAAGACACAACTGGATTTTCATGATCTTAAACTACACCATAGTAATACATACAAAATCCTCATAACTGTAACTATTAAGTGTTTTAAAAATAATTGTTCTTTTTTCTTTCCATCCTTCTCTTAAGGCCGTATCAATGGACTCGTGCTGTACCATGGATCAACAAGTCAGAAAGTATAAACAGTTGAACACGATGCTTGAGAAATTTTCTGCACTGAGTGCAAGATCCTCAGACCTAACTTGCACCTGACATTCCCTTAATTTTCAGGACAGCATTGTGGCAGCCCACCTACATCAAGCCTACCTCTGTACAGACGACCACAGGGGTGGTGACCTGAAAGCTAGCTACAGTGCTAGCGAGAAGAGATGCTACAGTGCAGCAGGATTGGGACGCATTGGTTCAAGGGAAGCCCAGGCTCCCCCAGGCACCTTGTTGCTTATTACTATGGCCCACTGCCATCATAGAGTCTATCTACATTTGCATCACCTAACATACCAGAAATGCTGCCTGTTTGTTATCTCAAGTGATTCTGTTTTGCATGTCAAAGAAAAGCCATTCTGTTTCATCATGGAGAGACTGTGTTAAGTAAGACTTAACTCAGGGTACCCTGAAACTCTCTTTCAAAAATTTGTTCCTCTTACAAAAAAAACCTGATGTAAATATTTTACTGACCCCATGGAAATATAATCTGCTCAAATTACTTGTAGCTTCTTCATTTATGATAAACACGAATGTTCCAAAAGATGGTTCTCAAATTCTTGCCTATAAGCAGTGAACCACTACAGATTCTCTCAATAAATTTCTAGAGAAGACATTTATTTCTTCTGTTGTGTGAGATATGTACACAGGAAATCAAAACAAACATTTTACAGAAATCACTAATCACCTAGGTTAAACTTTTACATTAACAATTCTGAAGCTTACCCATAACTGCACATTTAATAATACTGTTCATAATCATTTCAGTACTTTTGCACATGTAATTACAGCCCAAAGCAGATAAATGGGAGAATAATAATTCCATTAATTGTCTGATTTTCATAAAAGAATTTACAAATAATAAGCAGCTCCCCAGAGAATTTTCCACTCTTAGATATTAACTCCATTCACAAAGGAAAGTACCAGTTTTACTCGGCAGGTGGGGAAACTGAGGCTTGCAAGAGAAGAGGGATTTGCTCAGTGACACGCAGCTGAAGAGGAGCCGGGGCAGGTGGAGAGCTCAGCTGCCTTTGCTAACAACCTCTAATCTGTAGGAAAAGCCCCTTTGTGCATACTGGTATAGTCTCACAACAAAAAGATGCATAAAAAAAAAAAAAAGCCTACTTGTTTCTTTGTTATTTTGAGATGATAGCTTTTTACATTACCTGCACAGCAAAAATTTTATCCTGAATGTTTAAATACAATCAGGGCTAACATATCCACCAGCAAAGAACCTCCAGGCTAGACACATGCTACATAACCTTGGAAAAGCAAGCAGCCACTTCAACCGTTTCACTGGCTGAAGAACAAAGCTTTGGCGATGAACACTTTGAGCACTCTTATAAAGGGCTGAGAGATGAAAAGTAAAGCCAGTAACACAGAAGCTTTTTGAAGCACCTATGGCTGTGGACTTCAAATGCTCACTGGCGTGCACTGATATAACAAAACTGGTTATTTAAACTAAACTGAAACCCTGGCACTCATAATTCCACATATAGGGGTGAAATTATCAGTGGGGGGGAGGGGGAAGCAATACTGGAGGGACAGTAGGCCGAGACATTTTCTGCCTAAACCAAACCTTGGATTCAAGATTTCAATTTTAAATTAATGTGAACAAATGTCATTAAAATTAATTTATTTATGAGTAAACTAATAGCACATAAATGTTTCACCTTATTTTTTCAAACAGCTAGGCAAACTATGCCCAATTATTCACAGGCTGTTTCTGCCCATGCACCCATCAAAAGTGATTTAGACATTTGTCTTCAT
Source organism: Anarhynchus alexandrinus (assembly GCA_008711295.1). Classification (NCBI taxonomy): domain Eukaryota; kingdom Metazoa; phylum Chordata; class Aves; order Charadriiformes; family Charadriidae; genus Anarhynchus; species Anarhynchus alexandrinus. The sequence continues at coordinate 758,558 of VUYV01000067.1, read as the reverse complement.
TTCATAGAGTCTTTGGAGGTAAGAGTAAGCAAACAAGGAAGAAACATCTAGACCTTATTTTTTGCATACTATCGCAAATAAACCCAATTCTGTCTCGTGAAATCACTGTCAAGATCAAAAATCTGCTCCACGCAGATATGTGCTAACACTTGGGTCTCCTGCTGCACTTCCTGATGACAAGCCAAAGTTAACTTACCTAAAATATCAGTATAAAGGACCTGTTCTAGGTCCCCCAGCATTGTTATTATGACATCTTCATCCAGATGTGCGGTCCCTTCACGCAAGCAGCCTTCCTCCTCCTCCTCTGCCCAGTTCCTCCGGGGGGAACGGGACACGCAGGACGCATTTTCATCATCTGATTTTCCCCTCTCCTCATTGTCAATCTCGAAGCCTTCACCTGTACGCCGGTCTCCCAACCTCCTGGACGTCCTGCTTCCAGTGGGTGGTATCACCTGAAACACTTGGGTCGCGGTGAGGCTGGGGTGGCAGAGGGAGTGCACTGACTGCGAGAGTGCCTTGGAAAGGGAGCCTCCGCTCCCAGCTTCTCCCTGCCGCTGATGGTAACTCTGGCTGGACTTGGAGGCGTTTCCAAACCAGTTCTCCCTGTATGAGTATCGCCTCTTCTCCCCTTCGCTGATGAGCGTGAGATTGGTTAGAGACTTCTGCTTCTGAAGACGAACACACCCTCTCCTAACCTCCTTGCCTTTAAACACTGACAGTTCAGCAGATCGCTGCATCTTCCCGGCTGGGGCTTCACCTCAGTTAGATTTCATATTTCTGAGACGAACAGCAGATCAATTCCCCCGAAAGGTCTGGGAGGTGATCCCTCCAGGACCACACGCTGCACATCCCAGGTAGCACATGCTTGCACTCGCAATGAAAAGCAGAGCTCAAACATGCAGTGTACACACTGTAAATGACTAGGCAGGCACAGTCATTTTCTTTAAAATTACGTTGCTGTCTCTGCTAAGCCACTTCTCTCCCGTCACATTAATCTGCAGTACTTACAGTCATTTTCACTTGGATTTCTCTCAAGCAGAAGAGAGTTGATCAAACACTCTGCTCCAGCACAGAAGTAATCCCAAAAGCCAACTGTGTTTTCCTCTCTCCATCCAATCACCGGTCTCATCGGAGCGGTGGGCCTGCATCTCTGTCTACAGCTGCTGCCTTCTGAAATCCAAAGTAGGCACAAGTGCTGTCTCGGGCTTTCCTCCCCCCTTTCAGCAGATCATGACTGATCCCGGTGCACGACGGCTCTTCACTTTAGATGGGCTGACACAGAACTGCAAGTACAGCCTCCACGTCAGAGCTCAATAAAGAGCCAAAATTAACCACTGAAGCAAAGCTCTGCACAAGCCTCCTTACATTTTAGTATTCAACCTGCATTCCCAGATATATGACTCTTCTCTGCTACTGCAGTGAATGCTGCTGGCTGCCATGGCAGCAAACATCCTGGTGAATTAAACCGGAGACACAGAAGCCTCTGCCCAGTTTACAGTGCCACAGGTTTCAAGACACAGCTTCACCTGAATGGGATGCTACAGTAACAGATCTAGCTCAGTCAAATCCTATTTTTCTCCCCGAAAGGTAAGGATGACAAACTATTTCTTCCATATCACTCTTACTCCCCGTGCAGGAAGCTAAAAGCAGATTTGCAAATGGACCTTCAGTCCTGCAATTTCTGCTCTAAATAAAAAAAAAAAAAAAAAAAATTAAAGATCATAAAGCTAAAATATAGAAGACAACAGTACCTACCCAGTAAGGTGATTTATAAAAGGAAATATTTCATTTCTTTTTCCTTAAAATGTACCTTGTTTGCATATCTGTGAGATTCAGAGGCTAGTATGGAATTAAAAAGCTGTAATAAAATCATTGTTTCACCATCTTCTGAAGAAAACATATGAATGGAATAGTAAATTTTATAAAGCAACTCAGTATCATGTCTGAACTAAGTTCACCGATTCTAAATGTTGTTTTTAAACACATTATCAAGAGTGAGAGAAGGCATATGATTAAATGTATACCTTTTCTCACAGAGAAAGAGATAGTCCCAGAAATAACAGAGAGATGAACAAAGAACTAGCTGAATTTCATTCTAATTTTTTAGATACAAACTTTTTATATAAGGGCAATTAATTTCATAAAACATGTAGAAATCTACAAATATGAAGATTGCTGTATAACAATATACTGCTTTTGCCACTGTGAAACTATGCTTCTCTCAAACCCCTACCTGAGAAACCTTGACAGGGAAGTAACCTTTAAAAATGCCACCCTAAGAATTACAGGCTGTTTGCAGGTTTTCTGTATGAATAAACGGGTGTTAACAGAAGCCTCAGTGTACTTCTTGCTTCTTGCTGGCTCAGTTTGCAGTTTTTAAAGATATATAAGGAAAAAAAATCCATGGGAGAAACTTCTTAGAAATGTTGAAGGAAGGGTACATTTTTTTCCTAGGTAACTCTCATAAACACCGAACTAATCTAGAAAAAAAAAATCAGTAGTCTCAAGCAATGATGGTTTCCCATATTAAATCACTGACAAATTCCTAGAAAGACATGGCCCACAACAAGAGGAGATACCATTCCCCTCCCCACCTAGCCCACAAAGTCAAAGCAAGAGGAGACAAAAAAGGATGCTCTGTCAGCCTGAGTACGAAATCGTCCCAAATATTAAATGCCTGCCACTTCTTCAGCACGGAAAAAAAAGGTAAGACTGCTGTGTTTACTCCCAGGGCCTGCCAGTTGCAGTGGCATATGGGCCCTTAAAAGGTTGTTGCGAACGTGCTGGTGGCTGCCTGCAGCAGAGCCCGGCGATCCGGTGCGGATGCTGACACGGCCCCGGCTGAGGAAGCGGGGCTCCAGCACTGCCTGCGAGCACCCGCGCCGGTACGCGCTGATGGTGCCGCGCGGCTGCAACCGTCTGTTCAGCGCAGCCGAGGAAGCTGTTGGGGTTATTAGAAAGGCTTCACAGGGCTGTATGTAGAATAGGGAATTTGCAAAATGAGAGGCAACCTCATTCTTTTCCCACTCAATGGTTTCAAAACCTCAACTTATACTCAAATTGGTACAGTATTCTCAGTTGTTAAATTTCAGATGAAGAGGAAGGACAATGATTTGGCCCCACACAGCTCTGCGGTGCAGTGGGATAAAGGGAACAGGACCTTTCCTACCATAAACAGCAAGGCTGAATCTCTGCCCAATACTCCAAATAAATGAATGGTAACTACCTCACCCGCCCTTTCATGCCCAAACAGCTACAGTCAGTGGCTTATCTCCATGGTCAGCTGTAGGCTGGTATGGACCTACTCCTCACCAAGCTCATGGCATCTCATAGCAGCAGGGACTACTGCAGTGCTGTAACTGCCCTCAGCAAGCCCTGCGGACAGGGCGTACTCCCTCGTGGTAAGCATTGCTCTGCTAGGGAAGCAATGCATGGTGTGGCCACTCAGCGCTGAGCATGAAAAGACCAGATACAAGACTGTCATTTATATGTAGTCTTCTTTCCAGCTGCGAGCAGAAAAACTTATCGCAGGGGATGAAATGTCTTCACCCAATGAGCCACGCCAAACCTCATGTATGGTGTTGGCAACAGGTGCCCCACCACTCCAGCCTGAAGGGTCTCTGGTAGGGGTACAGCAGGAACCTGGGCAACCCAAAGAGTCTCAGTGCCTCTGCTGACCCGTTTCTTCTCCTACCGGGGCTATTCATTGCAGCCCAGCTGCAGGAGGACACAGGTCATGGACCACCATCCAGGCACAGGAGTGACACATGAACAGTGTGGGAGCCACGTGAGGGTAGCTGGCAGTTCCAGCATCCACCTGTATCACTTCCTTTTCTACATACATTAAAAACACAGTGAGTCAAATGCTGGGATATGGAGGTACTGAGGCTAATCACATAACCTTCATTCAGCCTTCGTGTGTACAAACACCATACTACTGCCCTTAATTTCAAGATTATATGAAATTTTCTCCCGTTAATCGCACTGCCTCACTTGGTAGACAAATCATCATGATCATCCTCAGATACGGCAGACATATATGTACTCTTGGAACAAGTGCTCAGAACAAAGAACACTGAATGTATACTTCTGCTTTACCACACTTCTCTTCTTTGGGGATCGTTCAACAACACATAAAATTGCAATGTGGAAAATGCTCAGGTTTATTTATTGAAAAATACTTTTATAAAGCTCATCCCTCCATTTAAAATGGATGAAATATAGTAACAAGCAAACACATCTTTCTAAACTAAGGAGACAGTATTAGGAGGCCACACGAGAGCAAATGTCATGACAGAGCATTATTCCCCAAGTACCTTGCCATTCAGTGTATTCCCCACCCACCACACAGGAATATGTTTAAATCAAGAACAGCACAGGGAACTTTCCCAACCCATCACAGCCAGTGTAACATATTACCTTATTTTTACTGTCTCTTTCATAAAAGGAATTATAAAAATGATTTTAAGAACTAATAATCTAGGGACAAATTTTGCTGTCAGATAAGACATTCTTTGAAGTCTCAGTGCATAGTTTGGAGCCTTGCAAATGAATTATGTAATAGATCTGCAAATGCATAAGATTATGAATCTCTTCAGCCAAGCTTACTTGAAAAAAAATATTGTAAACTATTTCCACAACTATTCATTAACTATTTCTTTCAGAGACCAAAAAAGAAGCACAGTAAACATAAAAGCTTGAAAATTGCCTGTTTTTATGTTAATCCTGCCATTGATATTGGCCTATAACTGTTACAATTACTTTCATTTCTGCTTCATCCCTCAGATTATTTTTATAACGAGTCAATATTTGTAAATTCATGAATAATTATTTAAATTCATGAATAATTACTAAATCAAACACTTTTCATTAAGCTCTTTGAACATGTACACACTTGTTAAAGCCAAACACTATCATTGATTTAATAAAATAATACTTTGTAGCTACTGACATGTACAGTTTACAACATATTATTAAAAAATTAACTTTCTGACATCCTTCTCCAATAACCTTGCAGCAGAGACTGATAAGTGTCACAGCTACTACAAGCAGGAATACTGGGTAAGAAGGTCTGAACAACTTGTTCATAGTCATACCATGAAAAACAAGCGCCAAAGGGGATTACTTTATCAGTCTTTCTTCTCATTCTCGTTTTAAAATCCTCTCTATAAAGTTATACACCAGTTTTGCAGAAACATAGATCCTGAGTAGTCTTGTTGAGGTAACTGGTACATAAAATACCAAGAAAGAGAGCTCAAGCATGACTACAGAACTGGTCTTTATTTAGGGCTCCTACATTTCTGTCTGGGATTTCCTGGACAGAAGTCTACACATCTGTGTGCCACATGTGCCATGAGTCTCCCGTAGGCAGAGTGCACTGAAACTACTGCACGGGTGACCCGTGCCTACAAGTGGGACTCATTCAGCGTGTGTACAGGTATCACAGACACCATGCACGCAAAGGGGATCCAAGGTGTGCAGGAAGCCTTACACCTACTGCGCATGTGCTGTAATGCTGATCTGCACGTGCACCATGGAAACATCTGGGACTGCTCTGGCTGAGCTGCAGAATATTCAGAGAAAAAAAAAAAAGTAGGAAAAAAGTTTGAAGCACTTCAGATCACATCTGGACCAAATTCCCAGCAGAGACAGAGGAACAGTGAAGAAACTCAGATTTACAGTAGCTCTACCAAGAGGCAGAACTGGCTTTAGGCACAAGCCATGTGGGAAATTACCTAGGGCAGCAGATTTATGGGGACAAGCTATAAATAAAGAGGTTGGCCAGGTTATCAGGGCAGTACCTCTGGGTCCATGCTTACACCAGCCTCACCATCTCTCTCGCCTTCCAGCACCACCCTCAGCTCACAGCTGTGCAAGTAAAACCAAGTGATCACTTGCTGAGTGGAAGACAGGAGAGGTTTTAAAGGTAACCGGCTCCCTTAGAAACAGGGAGGAAGACAGAGAAGATGAGAGCTGAAAGTACCCCTACAGCTTCTCGTTCTCCCTCTCGCCTTCCTCACCATCAGTGTTCAGACACTGCCGAAGGGATGAGAACTGCCTTGCTGGGCACAGAAAACAGAGCCATGAGCACCCACCACTAAAGCAAGGAAATGAGCTTGGTTTTGGTATCCTGAATAACTCAGGGAGAATGGTGCCTGAACAACCGCTCCTAAATGTTTTTAATTCCCCCCCCCCCCATGCAAGTTTTGCCTATATTGTGGAAAAGTCTTGAATCAGCCACACTTACAGCATTAGTTTCAGATTGATTGGCTGATTTTGCCCTGAAATGGATTAGGAGCTCTGATATGATCTGCTTGGTTATTTATGGGAGCAGTGATCTTCAGCTAAGGGACAACAACAAACATGAGTGTGTAAATATTCTGAAAGTAGAGAAAGAGTTTATACAATGATATCGGCAAAGATATCTTAGCCCTGAGCACGTTAGCCTTAGTTGCAAATATTTGGCATTGTACAAATAATAAAGACTAATGAAGCAGAAACACAATACAGGTGGGACAGCACTTTATGAACCCTCTCCTACAAGCTGTTTAGTGCTTTCCACAGATGCTCAGCCCCTTGCATGATCCTTATTGTTCCCTATTCTCTACCAATACATTGTGCTAGTGTGTTTGGTGCCCAAGTTGCAAAAACCCCTTGAGATTATGTAAAAATGATGCCCACCCATAGCAGCAGTGAAAGATTTCAGGAAAATGATAATATCCAAGTGAAAGAAACTCTGGATTCATCTCTTAACACCCTGGATATAAGTGACCAGATCAAGGAAATAACCCTTGCTTTTCTCCTTGCTACGACCAGTACAAACCCTTTGTCATACCAGAATAAAGATACTCAAAAGTAACAGAATTTAATCATCCTTTCTCATGGGTAATCCATCATGCCATCCAAATATTGCCCTGAATGGCCATCACATGAGGTTTTTTCCTTGCAGGGTCATTAATGACAGAATCACCGATGACTTGGTGATAGTTCACCAACACAGAAAATTATTTATTCAGCAAATGTAGTACTTAATCCATTCATTCTTTTTGCTGCTAACAGCCAACTATAGGTGACACACATCTGTTTTCCTCTGTATACAACAAACCATTGACCACATTTTCCCAGTGGTTCTGCTTTGCTGCCTGTTATGTCAGTCAACTTCTAATGCCAGTTCAAATAATCAGATGATAAACATCTCTGATGTCTAGTGCCCTTTACGCCATTTTCTTCTTTTTGATGCTGTTCCATTTCTGTTCAGAACAGTAAAAGGCCAGGAGACATGATATCCCATTTGATCATTTCAGCAGGTACTGAATCAATATCATTTTTTTTAGCATCTCTGTGGGTAATTCCTTGAAGCATCTTTTGATTTGTGTAAGTGTTTCAATGATACTCTTTATACACGCAAGACCAATAAGTCTGATTTCTGGATTAATTAAAACTATTTTTTACATTAATTTTAACAGGCATGTGTCACCTCCAGGGAACATTTCACCATGTTTCAGGGTGACATATTTATCAGAAAAGCTGGCTGTGCAAATAAGGGATGTTAGACTCAGAAAACTTCCAAAGGGACTGAGACAAACCAGGACAAAACCTCAATTTCAGTATGAGTCAGCTAAATGCCAAGGCAGTCCCACAAAGCTTGGCCATCTGATTTCCCTTCTGGTGGAGAGATAATTTTAGACTGATGTGTCGAATTAGTGCTTTAAGTGAGTTATATCCTATGTAAGAAGCACGGCATGACTTGTTATAAATCCATTTGAATGTTAAAAATTTGGAGTAAAGGGGCAAAACTACAGGTGAATCCAAAGGGACAGGATTTCACCTTTTATTCTCGTAAAAATGATAAGAGTAAGGATGCTAATGCAAAAAACCCAAAACAACAACAAAAATAAACCCCTAAACCACAATAAAAGAGCTCTGGTGAAGAGTCCCTTTGAAAGTACTCCCACACAACCCTACAGTGCAATTCAGTCGTGATGGAAAGTCAGCTGTGACACACTTTGCTTTTTGCATCCATAGGCAGAGTTATGGCCAGATCCTGGGCTGATGTAAATCAGCACAGCTCTGTTGACTTCAAAGGAATTATTCCAATACGATTAAAAAAACAATCCCCTCACATTTGTAAGCTAATAAGGACTTTACTCCAGGTTTACAAGGAATTCCAGAACACAACCTTTAGAAGCTTAGCTCTAGCAAGAGCTTAGAAGTCAGGTACAATAGTAAGGACTTGATCAGTTTCTGAATATAGATTCATTTATAAAAGCGAAATATATCTTATGTAATTTACATCTCAGTTCTGATGTTATGATTTAGTTTGATGATCTTAAATGTAACAGTGTCAAACATTCTGAAGTCGACTTTCCACCGCTTCTCTTGGAACATTCAGTAGGACTAAAAAATAATAATGACTTGAAACCCTACTTTGTGAAAGCTCAGTTTCCACGAAATGACGAAGAGGATATTTGAACAGAAGGAGCCAGTTCAGATAAGAGCTGTGCATTTGAAGTACTAACTATGCGTGACCCAAATTTTCTGCATATTTAATACCACTCATGAACAGAGGTCAGAAGTATTATTTCAACCCATTGCAAAGCTCCTGGTAAGAAACAGATGTAAACAAAGACTTTCACAGGCTTCTCCTGACTTATTGTTACTCACCAGATATCTCCTCTAGGCACTGTTTGGCAGTCTTACTGAATGACAAATCCATTTTAGTAGGACTGGTGCAGGAGTCAGCAGGTGGTAAAGAGGTACTGTCATTTTCTGAGAGAGTTCTGAAATCAAGCAAGAAGATTGATTATTATTATTATCTGTCACTCATGTATGAATGGAAACAAATGTTACTTGCAGCTCCATCTAGAATTGTACCACTATATGGTGAAAATACCATGAATGTCACATTCTTACTGTGCTAGTTTGACTCCAGCTACACAAATTTGCAAGCAACTGGGAACTCCCTCTGTCTCTATCTTCCAGAACAACTCAGAGTTAATGCTGAGAAATTTGGAGCCATTTTGTTTCCTTGCTTTTTCTCTGCAAGAGTTGTCAACCAGATATAGGCAGAATCCATTTAAATTGGTTAAGTCGCATCCCTGCACATATATCAGGGAAAGGAAAACTTGTAATTGCTGAAATATTAAGCGAGAAAGGCCATGTGGGAAGAAGCTTATGCAAGGCTGGAATGGAAATCTGGCCCAGATATTTAAATCTATGTGCAGCTTCTTTTGATAATGCCCCTTATATGCCCTCTGGGGAAACGGGATAATAAAAGTTTTTCCATTAACTTGCTAACAGATAGCCCATATTTTCTGTGATGGTACACTTCTGTGGATATTATTGATAAATTATAATGGGTACCCTTTCTTGAATACAGTCATTTGCTATTGCATAATGGTAAGTACCAAGAAATACACAGGCACATGGTTGATAATACAAAATAGATGACACAATTATTGTCTCTCCTTAAGGAACATCTGTAGTGTCTAGCTTACACAGGAACTGTTGAACCACGATGCCATTAAACAGCAACCTGTATCACATTTGTAAGCAGTAAAAGAAAACATCTAAAGATATACTAGCTACTTTTCAAAATAAAATGGAAAAGTCTTAGAACCCAAGTTCTTACAGCTTTCCTGACATGAACAGCACATTCAGTCTTTTGATTTCTTAAAAGACAAGTGAAATACTTATATCCTAATTTTAAAATATTACAATTATAGCTCAGTTATCAAAATTCACCATAAAGTGTTTCCAATGACCAACTAAACTGTAAATACAAACATTTAACTGTGATGAATGTTTATTTTATAAGTATAACTGATAAAAACAGTGACTTATCTCTTAAAAGAATTTTATGGCAACTTATTTTATGAAATAACTTTCCAGTTAACATTTTCTTCAGAGTTAGTTACTTAATGAACAAATTTGTTCAGTAATTCATGCCAGTAACTGAGGGAGCAGATATATACACATAGAACGGCACAAGTACTGTCATGGTGGAATTTGTTGATTGGAATCTTTTAAGTCTGACTCTACTTACACAGAAATAGACATGTAAATTATGTCTAATCTGATGCACTCTTCTTATCAATTTCTGTACTTTTGGGATGCTAGAAACAGACAACTGTTCTAGAAAAGCTATTTTTCGTTCTCGTCTACTATTTCTTTCTGTCACACACTACTGGAAACACAAACTCAGCACGTGCAGCAAGGTTATTTATATCCTACTGACTTTGAATGTAATTTTACATTTGGTGCTTGAGGACAGTGTCCTAAGTTACGAAAACCCCACTCTTTCCCTCCCCAATGAACACACACTGAAATTCAACCATCCACCTCTTTTCCCATACTGTTTCAAATCATCAAAACTTATGACAGATATGTCTACTTTCAGTGAAAGCCATGTCAAGAAGCCATGAATGCTCAAGAGTACTCCTATCTGGGTTAATGCTGAAACTTAGTGCTGGATCAGCCCAGGGCAAACTATCAGCCCAAAAACACACTTCAGAAAAGGGCACTTATAATAATGGCAAAGGTAATTGATGTGGTCTGCACTCTTCTCGTTGAACCCAAATCATGGAGCTGCCAGGGCTGGTGCCAGAGTGAGTGAGAGAAACACTGGAAAAGAGTAGGCTGCTTTTGGTCTTGTAGGAAGAGCACCCAGCTAGGTGGGTGCAGATCAAGTTTTCCCAGTATTCTCCACAAAACATATATGGAGTTTACATCAGTCCACCCCAGTTAGAAACAAAAAGGGATGCTTTTCACCTGTTCTCCTTCTGATCCTATAGCATCAGATTCCTGATTGTGCAACTGTTCAACCATCAATCACTGCATCAACTCAAAATAGTGATGCAAACCCTTCCCTGAGTGACCAAGAGTCTTATACGTAAGCTGTCTTAGAGGATAGAAGGACAGAGAGGGGAAAGAGAATAGAGGATAGAAAGGATTCATTCTTGTTGATGTGGACATCTATCATCAGAAAAGGATTAAGTGGTCTGAACTCTCACCAGTCACCAATACCCAACATTTGCACTGATTCTCCATCTAGTGAATGGGGATAGGTAAAACAGAACTTCAATGACCTGGATCGCCTTCTGGCAGTGATTATTGCCTATACAGTCAATACAGATGGATATATCGCTTGTTGACTGTATGGGAACACAGATACTCATGTTAAAAGGACCAACTCCCTCCAAGAGTACAAACAAGTAATGAGTGATCTCAAGCAACTACGTAAACTTCAGCATGACTGAATCTTTTTACTTAAAATAACAATGAATAAAAGTTTTCACTTGTTCACAACTTCACTTGCCCAGGTCACATCAAAACTTTTAGGGCTAAACCAAATACCAATTAAAGCACATTTCCATTCTTCAGTGTTTTGTTGGCTTTTTTTTTCGTTTTCGAAAACCTGATGCAGCTATAACCAGGAAAAGAAGTTGAAAAACACTGTGAGAAGAGATACTTGTCAAGATTTCAATTCCAAATTTTAGAATCTGATCTGTGGAATTAATTGTATCATAAAATCCAGTTTCTGGGAGATTAGATGGCATTAGAATCTAAGCCTTAAAGTAAAAACACTGAATTAGAAATATCATATAACGCTAATAATTAAAGAATGTTTGATTTAACTTGTAGAAAGAAAACCATGGAAACACAAACCAAATGTAAATATGATGCGGTTTTCTTAAATTTATAGGCAGCCTGAAATAACAGATCTAAGAAGCATGAAATGTCCCTTTTATCTTGCTTGAAACTTGAAAGTTTAAATATAGTATAAAATAAATGTGATTTGCTATCAAAACAAATAACAAAGAAACTGCGGTACTGACTTCATTCAGTATTTTTATGTTTAATTTGGTAAAAACATCAATGATTCTAATTATCTGAGGCAACAACAGAAATCCCACAGAGGACTATGGATTTAGCAGAAGTTTAAGTTCTGCTTACTTGAGAAAACTGGTTATTTTTTCGTGGAAGCGATGGGCAAAAAGGCACCTGCCTGGCCCTTTGGCAGCCGTGATGGACGTATTCTGAGGAACCTGGGGATGGGGCTCTCACCAATAGCTCTTCTCCCACCAGGCCTCTGCTGGGCTGCCAGCTGCCAGCACTTCCACAACAGCCCTGGCTTTTGGTCCAAGATGGTCAAGGCCCTTATTTTTTTCTGGAGCTGAGCTTAAGCCGGATGGGCTGAGATTGGTCTAGTGGTGAATGATTTCCAAGAAAAAACACATAGAAGCCCCAGCTCTTGGGGAGTAAGGAGGTCCAGGTATAGACTGAGTGCCTAAAACTTCAAGTTGCTTTGCTCTAGGCCTGTCTCAGGGTGTCATACTTTCGAAAAAGCATGTAGATGCCTCTTTGCTTAGCTCAGCCATTCTAGTAAAAAAAAAAAAAGGAAGGTGAAATTGCGAGGTTTGTCTTCCTCTGTACTTCTGTCTTTTACTTCTTACTCTGGGCCATATTAATCCTATGAATGACTCAAGTGATCTCTGCAGGACTGCAGCACAGATTAAGCTTCAGGCAAGCAAACAGCAAATTAAAAGATCTTCTCATTAACCTTACACATTGGCCTTAATTAATGGCTCTCTATCTCCTACCTATTCACAGCCCACTGCCTTAAAAGAAATTTAAATCCTTGCATCTCTCTTGACAGCAAGGAAAGCGAAAAGAATTTCAGTTTAGTCAAAGCAACCCCATTGACATTTCTCCCAGTGCTGTGCATCTGCAGCACAGGTTAATTTAGGCAACCGTCATGAAAACAGGACAATCTGTTTTCTATTTTAATCATGGCAATCAGAGGATATATTTATCCCCAACCCACTGAGTTATATGCTACCTATTTGTAAAAGCATAAAACTCGCTTAATGGGACAAATCCTGCTCTCAGTCACACCTGCACAAGCTCATTCAGTTTGATTAAAATGAGCCTGTACAGGAGTAATTAAGAACAGAATTTGGAACACTACTTCATAAGCTGTCTTTAACGCAGTCAGTCATTTCCTGTCTCCAACGAAATAGCCAACCTTTGATAAACGCAGATAACATCAAAGATTTGTTTGGTTTTCACTCGACATTCCAAGAGATATCAGATGAATATGCTGGGTTTTTTTTTCCCAACAACTCTCTGAGGTGCAGCTGTCTTGAATGTGTATCACTGTCAGTGTAACAGACTGGCAGGACCACATCTGGAATATGAGCAGTTTGATCACCCATGTTCAAGACATGTGAGTTAAATGGGAAACAGCTGCAGGGAAGGGCTACTAAGATGCTCATGTGGGAGAAGAAACCCTTCTGAAAAGAGACAATTTGGTTTAGCCTTGTAAAAGAGAAGGAAGGGGGTGGGAGCATTGCCTCACATATTTAAAAAGAGTGATCAAAAAGAGGGAAAAGAACTATTTAAGTTAAAGGACAATATTAACAAAGTAATAAATGGCTGCAGTCTCATCTTGTAGGTTGTAAACAATTTCTAACAATAAGATGAGTTAACCTTTCTATTGGAGTAGTGGGGATTAACTAGTTTAAAATAAAGCTTAGTTGGTTTATGAAGGGGTTAATATAGTTGCCAGAGACAGAAGACTGGACATAATATCCTTTTTGGTCCTTTATCCTACATTTTACTGATCATTTAGTCAAAGGAATACGGCCACACTTGTCTGTATGGCAATTTAAAAGAATAACTTCAGATCATAAACAGCAAGCAACTGAAATATCAAGCTACTGTTTCAACCCAGCACTAATCAAGCATGTGTTTAGCATGGTTTCTTCGCTTATTATCCTCCTTCCCACCTCTTAAGCCAACACCTCTACTTTTGGAAGGAAACTTTTCTTGCACAACTACTTGAAAATCAAGCGTGAGGAAATGGGAGGTTTTTCTAAACACTGTGCTTTTGTTACAAGTAAGCCTTGTGGGTGGCAATGTTTAGTGCTACCTACGCTTGCAAAATTTTGGTGGTGACTGTTGTTTTGTTTTCACAACAGTAATGTAAATAAAACAGAAATCAATAAAGCACTGCAGCATAACTTTGAATCATCACATTTTTAAAGAAAGAGATGCAGTATGTTTAGCAGCACAATCTATGATTAACAAACACAACTAACTGATAGAATGTCTTTTACTAAAAACTTAATTTTAACTCCACAATCAGTGACCAGAAGTAGCTTCTAGTCATTGAAACTGGACATAAGTATGGCTCCAACTAACCCTGCAGATGCTGTGTTTGCAGGATCCTTGAAGAGCATTTTAATTTTTTCCCTGAGCCAGTATAAAAACATCCTGAACAGGCAGCTGGAATTGAATTTCGCTGCGCCTCCAGAGGTGCAACCAGATTATATCCTCCTACCCATCTGTCACAGCTCTGCACTTCCCATGCACCCTTGAAGCTATGCTGTAGTAATAGAATTGTTTCAATCACCACATAGGAAAGGAGATAGGAAGGAGATTTTAGTATCTGGTAACATGTTTGTTTATTATACTGATATTTCCTTTCTCTGTCTTTATCTAGTGAACACTTTAGTCCTCACAGAATCATAAAGTAATTTAGATCAGGAAGATGTTCTAGATGCCATCTGGTCCAATGACGTGCTCAAAGCAGGTCTGGTTACATTAAGTTGCTCAGGGCCTTGTTTGGTTGAGCCTTGAATAGGTCCAAGGACAGAGCTTCCAAAACCTCTCTGGGCAGCCTTCTCCGGTGTTTCACCACCCTCAGGGTAAAAATATTTTTTCTAATCAACATCTCCCCTGCTGTAACTCACATTTGTTACCTCTCATCCTATCACCCTGCGGTTCAGAGAAGTCTGGCCCCATCTTCTCTGTACCAATCTGTTAGGCAGCTGAAGTTACCAGTTTCTTATTCTTCAGGGACAAAAGGAGCGCCAAACTGGTTTTTGTAGTCCAGCATTGACACTGAAAGAGTATCTCTGCAAGGTCTCACTCAGACAGTGCTGAAACTTCTTCCAGATGTTGCTATTGTTAAACTACAAATTTAGCTGAAGAACTGAAATTTAAGCGATGCACAACATAAAAGTGCGGCTCAGGATGATGAGTGGTCAGTTAATTCTCTGCAGTGGTTTCTATACTTCCAGAATTTCAGGCAATAAGCAATTCCTGAGCACCACAGCCCCTGGGATTTGGGCACTTCAGATTCTATATTCCAGCCATGGAAAAGAGACCCACTAACCTCCTACAGCGGTTACTGGAGGAGCCAATAAAATAAAACTAAACTGCAGTACATGCGTCGGTTACAACTCAATGTTCTCCTATTGAAATATTCCTTTAGTGTTTGAGCGAATCCACAGCAAATGTTAAATTGCCACCATATCACATATTTCATGTAGGGTTATGATGATAGGATTTGCCCCATGGAGTGAGGTGACATTTGTGTTACTCTTGGGACTATTAGTTATGTTTCCCTTTTTATGGAAATAGCACAAACTTATACAATTTGGCTCACAAAAAATAAAGCAATGATTGCATACAACAGGCTCTTCTCTGTGCAATAAAATGTTTGGAATTACAGGTTATGTTACACTTTTGGACAACGCGTAGGAAAGCTAAGAACTCCAAATACTGAGAAATTACGCTGTTATTCTCTTGCTAAGATTTTAGAAGAAAGATTCAGACTTTTTTTTTTATTAATACCTCTCTTTTTTTTTTCCATTTTTGCTGTAACCTAGTAAGTGCTAAACCGTGTTACTCTTCTCCATCTGAAATTTATGCACCACTAGGAAGATAACTAAATTCTATGGCCAAGTCTAATACGAGTCTAAGGGACTCTGGCAGATGGCACAATTTCCATCTTCCTCCAATTCTGTCTGTATAGAAGAATTTAAAGTAGTGGCTGGTACATTTTAAGCAATTATACAGCCTTTTAGTTGTTTTTCATGCTGTATCTCTCTTGTCAAGCTTTCTGGCAACTGAATTACATCTACTTCAGCCTTTCTTAAATCAGTTGGACCCTGCAGTCGACTTCAGAGGGGACACACAAGGGGCTGTAAATAACACATTCACAACCACATTTGAAAATAAATAATCACTTGCTGAGGAGGATGGGAGAATTTAAATTATACCCATTTAGATTATCTCAAATGCAACTCTGACTGTTGCTGCTAATCTTTGAAGAGAAGTAATAATCCCATATGAATTTCCATACCATGGTGTTTAAGAGGCATAAAAATACAATGTGGTATCAGATAGGACAAAGCACTGAGAGCGCAAAG
Source organism: Anarhynchus alexandrinus (assembly GCA_008711295.1). Taxonomy (NCBI): domain Eukaryota; kingdom Metazoa; phylum Chordata; class Aves; order Charadriiformes; family Charadriidae; genus Anarhynchus; species Anarhynchus alexandrinus. The sequence continues at coordinate 742,338 of VUYV01000067.1, read as the reverse complement.
CTGAATAGTGTAATACATCATTTCAGAACCTCCTAGTGAAACAGTATTATTTATCTACTGTCCATTAAGGAAAATACACAACTCGTTGAGAACATGAGTGTTGGTATGTTTTATAGTACTGCATTCTCTGTTTAAGCAAAATACATGCTGGCCTCAAAGAAACTCTTTGGAATACTTTCTTTTACTCACAAATCTACATGAAATCTACATATTACCTCCTGGGTAATAAATAGTGCAAAATACATTATATCCGCAGGTATCAGCAACAAACCAGAAAAAAGCACTGGCTTACTTATCCTTGTGCTAACAGCTTAAGCTGTTCTCAGCAGTATTTTGCATTATATTTCAGTATTCTGCAGGATTCCGGATAAAATGTACTGTATTTTTACTAAATTATATTGAAACTTTTTGCAGGGACTGCATTGCAAACTCACAGAGCCTAGACAATCTTCTAGCTGTAAAAAGCTGTCAGTCTGAATGGTAACTGTTGTTTATCAAGACATTGATCTATAAAGCTATTCTAGGAGCTAAGAAGCACACCTGAAAATTCTGTGTATAAATTGTGGTGACTGCTCAGAAAACAGTTATGTTTAAGAGCAAGAACATGTAAATACAGCACCCCAGCTTCATGTACACTTCTACTTGCCATATGTCGACAAAAAGAAATATGCTGACTTTGGAAATTTGGATATATTGGTTATATTTATATTCTTCTATGAAATCATTGTGTACTGTTACAAAGCCCTTGAGAATTGTAAGGAATGTAGTTACTGTGTATTTTGGGGTCAGATTCTGCTCTCAGTTGCGGAGATACACATTGAAGTAACCTCATCAAAGTCGCTCTATTACTTTGGGTTTATGGCATTCCGAGATCAGACCTTGGCTCTGAGAATTTTATTTTCATGCGAGATTTAACTTCAAATACAGTCTCCTTTGCTGTTTGTTTGAAGCAAACAGACGATTATTAATACCAAATTTTACTGGATGCATGCTTCTATAGCCCTTTAAAATTCAAAATACATTTTGCTTCATGATGAAGCTTAAAAGAACGATAAGATATCTCCATCATGCAATGAAATGGCATCAATATGTCGTAAAATTGCCATTAAATGGCACATGCATCCGAAGGGAAAGCATAGCTTCTTTTTCTCTCTCATTATATATGCACCCTAACACATATGTAGGCCATCCTATGTACCGCGCTGCAAATCGTCTGCAGCACTGAAGTGATTCCAGATAGTTATAGAGAAACATGCATATTAAGCACATTCAGTGATACATCTAATTGAAACTCAAGAGGCTACCCACTGCACATTAGAATAAATATAACCTATATTATGCCTTTTTCGCCTCCCATACGATTTTCTGAACTGCTTTTGTTCAGAATTAATTTCAACAGTTTATCACTCATCCAGATTGGTTTTGAAGGTATGTTTAGTTGTGCGTAATGATATATATACTCCCTCAGAGCCTACTTCAGCACCTCTTTAATCTTTAGCCAAGATTATCTACGGTACTACTCACTAACAAAAACTGCCAGTATATTTTGCTTAATAATGTATTTGTCATTTTATCAGATGTTAAATTTACCCACAACTGTAGCTAAAGCCCTCCAAACAGCTGACATCTGAAATCATTACTCAAACCAGCCTGCCAGTCTTTCTACACTTACTCTGTCTTCTGAACTGTACAACAATGAAATCTCTCAGCTTCTCTTCAGTTGCTCTGTCATATAGCAAAATAAATTCAGACAAAGGTTGATACATGTAACTATTCATTCCTCTATTCCAGAGCCTTGGCCATCAGAAGAGTTTGTATCACCTGTACAAATTAACTGCCACCATGTATTTAATCTATACCTACTTCATGTATAAAACTAAACAGGAAAAGGACCTACAAACAGCAGCTTTTCTCTCTGCCCAAAATGTTGTGCACGGTTTTTCCTGTAACATCCTACTACTACTGTTACATACTCTGAAACCGTCAGCAGCTTATTTTAGGATTTTTTTAAGAGAACTGTGTATTTTAAGCAAATATTATTGAATATCAGCAAATAAATGTTGAGGTTCTTAAATCGCAAACAAGAATATTCACACCAGAAACCTGACTCAGCCGTGACCTTTCAAAAGCAGCACCGGGCATCACGTGATTTGTGTTTCTAATCAAAACATCCTGAATTTCAAACAGCAAATATTTGCAGTGGATTGCTTTTGTACAAGGTAGAGGCTCAGAGTTCTTGGAAGAGAGTGTTCTTACAGTAACATTAATTAAAAAATAACATTAGGAAAACATCCGCATGACGCTGTGACAGAAGCTGGGAGACAAGAACCATAACAGTGTGATCCACCATTGCTCTACCTGTTTTAGCTCTCTTTCCTAAATGGTAACAACAAACCCAATTTCCCTCCGTGGCCTTACCTATAAATGAAAGGAGCTACTGTGGCAGTGTTGGGGTGACTGTATTGCTGTTGCTGAGGAAGCTGGACGACACCATTTCCCGTGCCTTGGCCACTGCTTGCAGCCATCGAGGCCGACAGAGCCGTGGAGGACCCCGGGGTGAGAGCTGTGCTTGGTTCTTTCCCTTCAGAAGAAGCAAGACCAGAGGAAGGCGAAGCTTTCTCACTAAGTTGAGATTTTGGTGTTGATTGGGACTGGTTTCCTTTTGTAGTCCTCACTTTTTCAACCTCCTTGCTTCCCGTGCATGCGGATGAAGCGCTCTGCTTTGCTGTCGGCACCTTCGATCCAGGTTTTGGGATCCCACTAGAAGACGGTATTAAACTTTCCTTCTTGGCTGCTGTTGTCTTGCTTCCTTTAGGGATTAAGCTTGCAATTTTTGAGCTCTTCTTTGTAGATGTTTCAGTGACCTGGTCCTTCTCTTCCTTGACTGTTTTCTCAGTGCAAACTTTGTTTTTGTCCCTGTTCTTTTCCTCTTTGTCCTTTGGCTGTAGCAAAGACTTTTTATTGCTGAGATTTTTGCTTCCAGCTTTCGGAGGGGTTAACTTCGGTGATACTTTAGGACTGCTACTTGTGGAGCCGCCGCTGTTCACCCCACCACTTAAGACATCCATTTCACCACACTCTGAAAAGGTATCATCCTCTCTCCCACTGTCACTGGGTCCTGAGCTCAGCGACAAAGGAGGTCTCAGAGCAGTCCTAGCATTAACCAGCTTGAATTTTTCCAGCATAGATTTTTGTCCAGATGAAGGGGGCTTCACGCCTTCGGAAGGGGGTGGCTTGAGCCTGTCTGAAGATGGAGTAGGGGAGGTTGCGGGACTAGGCTGCTTCACGGACAGCATGGTAGAGGTCGCGCTGTGTTTGACATTCATGGATTTGCTGCGCCAAGGCTTGCTGGCACTTGGAGAGGGTATGGCAGAGACCTGCTGCTGCCCGGTGCTGGTGGGATGCTGCACATTTCCATTCATGCCTGCAGATGGGTGAGGGCCTTTTGGTGAATCTGCTTAAAAAACAGAAAGAACCATAATGGTACAGTTATTCTCCCATCTCCTGCTTGAAGGTGATATCATACTCCTCTGGCATTTAAAACAGTTACATGTGATTTATGATAAACATAATTTACATGTGCGTGGAACATGAGGGATGGTAATTGAAAATGCCTTTTTTTCCCCCCACCATCAGAGTATTTTGCAATACTTCTATGAGCTCAGCCTTGGGAACACCTTCTTTGTAACCTTATCATTATGCAAATTAAACCTTCTCATTTAAAGATTTTATCTTTAATAAGTCATAAAGAAATCCTTCCAATCACTTGTTAATAATAAAACACTGAGACACGGAAGAAAAAAGAATGCTATAATATTGGAAGAAAAACAAAACCAGAAAAAGAGGGGTTTTATGTTTAGTGAAAGCAAAATATGTGCTAGAAAGCTGAGGTTTAGGTGGGAGGAGGAGGAGGACTGAGTAATATTGAAATTAAAGCAATATGATCAATATTCATAAAAGTAAAAAATGTCAGGTCACTATACTTTTCTTGTTTTAAGAACAGTTAACAACCTTTAGAAGCTAACTTCAGGAACTTATCCCAGTGCACTGCCATAGGTGGGAAAAAATACATCAGCAATTTCACCAGTGTCAGTACTTGAAAGTTACAATGATCTATCATCTACGTGGGTACAGCAACGATAGTTGTTTGGGGTCTAAAGCTCAGATAGGTACAGAATCACAGAATCACAGAATTTTCAGAGTTGGAAGGGACCTCTAGAGATCATCTAGTCCAGCTCCCCTGCCAAAGCAGGATTGCCTAGAGCACATTACTCAGGACTGCATCCAGGCGGGTCTTGAAAATCTCCAGAGAAGGGGACTCCACAGCCTCCCTGGGCAGCCTGTGCCAGTGCTCTGTCAACCTAACTGTAAATAAGTTTTTCCGTGTATTTAAACGGAACTTCCTATGTTCCAACTTGTGCCCATTGCCCCTTGTCCTGTCATTGGGAACCACTGAAAAGAGTCTGGCTCCATCCTCCTTCAACCCACCCTTTAGATAACTGTATGCAGTAATAAGGTCTCCCCTCAGCCTTCTCTTCAGAAGGTTCGTTTACGGGGCTCTGGTACCTTCACTACATTTACATTGCCCAGGAACTTCAGCAAATCTTCAGAATGAATGTGAACAAGACTGCTTCTGCAATAATCAAACTGTGATAATTGACAACCATGGTTTTCAAAAAAGTCATCTAGCCTTATTAAGCAAAGCAGACCAATGCACGAAAGGGTTAAGCTCTTCTGTATGAAGCTTAGATTTCCAAGACATATCTGAGTATGTAAACACTATTAGTCTGGAGCACAAGAGACATGAAGTGGTAACGGCAATCAAATATTTGGTACATAGCTATTCAACAGATAACATATTTTCTCTTAGTGTATCTATCTTGTCTTGGTATTCAGTCTCAGGACTGCCAGTGAATTAGGCATAAGTCTGCCTTTAGTATATCAAATTCAGTACTGCAACAAAGCCTATGAAACATGCAATACAAATACAGTTCATGTAATGGCAAAAAGAGTGCTTGATGTGTTGCATACACACATGAAGTCGAAGTCATGCCTTGGGGCCTGCTGTCTGAATAATATAGTAGATGAGGACACTGAAGACATTTGTCCCTTCAGCACAGAGTTTGAAGTTATGTGTCATTTTCATTTTTGCAGTCTCAGCCCTAAGGCTCTAGTATGGATTAGACTACCCACCTGGAAGTCTGAAAGCCACTAATAGGCATAGGAAAGGAAGGATTTTGAGCATCCTGAAAGGGGAACCGTTTTTTCTTTAACAAAGAATGCAAACATAGCAAATATTTACTTCTCCAAATAGCATTAAGAATTTCTAGTTTAAAAATAATAATAATTTAAAAAAATCTGAAAAAAAAAGCGACATGACAGAAATGTAACAGCTTTTACTTGCTTAACACTGTTAACAACTGGATCCCAGCAGGACAACCACCTCCACCATCAATAGACCCTGTATAATTCCATCTGCCCAGAGATTTTCGTGTGTTCCTCAGCCTGATATGCAAACCCCACAGCGCTAAATGGGGTCAGTCCACCTTCACAGAAGGTTTCAAGCAGCTCTTCTGCGTCCAGTTACTAGGCAAGAAAACGTTAACTGGTAAGGGTTGCCACAGAGCATTTTCTGGGACAGGTGATGTTACGGGATATTCCCCAGCTCCAGATAGCGCCATGCACATGGAGCAGCTTTGGTGGGCGGCTGCAGAGCTGATCCCTCCCTTGCGACCACAGCAGGAATTGCGGCTGGGCCCCCGCTATTTTCTGGTGAGCCTCAGATGCTGGAAGAGAGCCTGGGGCCAACAACAGCTGTTTGAAATTACTGCAGCCCTCAGGCTTCCTGAATTTATACCAGGGATCAGCCCTGTGGCTGATAGCCCAGGACTGGGTGTGCACAAGGACCTTCTTGCACACGTCTTGCCTTGCACTAAGCTTGCCTTAATTACACAGGAGGATTGGGGTCTTTAGCTATCTCAATAGTTTTGCAGAATAAGAATATGCAAAGCTAATGCAGAATACATGTAACAATCACAGCGGGATGCCACTACTCTCTGTTGTATTAATTCTGTTACATTTGTATGACTTCAGGCTATTAGTTTTACTACAAAAAAAGAAAAAAAAAAAGACATTCTGATTAAAAAGAACATATGCCTTGCCATATTCCCTGCTATATAATATTAAACTCTTTGGGAGGACAAATTGTAAAGAGTATTTACTGGTTCATCAACAGCTTGTTCTGCTACATATATAGCAAAAAAAGCACAGGTTCCTGGAACCACTGGTACTTATTTGATCCCTATGTCACAAACCATAAACAGCACCAAAAAATTACAGAGCGCTTTAACTTGACTTTAATCTTCAATTTAAAGTGTATCCTTAATGTTTCTGCAACGAATGTGGACTCCACGCTCTCAAGAAATATTGAGAGCCTGTCTGGATGTGGAATAAAAAGATTTATTCCCCACCCCAGCTCAAATGCATTACTTGAAGCTGCACATCATTCAATGCTTTCTGCACGTTCAATTGGATTTAGATTTAGCTGTTTGTTACATGAAATCTGTCCCCACCTTGTGGTGATTTTGCTGCAAAGTGAACCCAACCTATGACAATGATTTCGTATTCCTATACGCTAAATTTTATAAGAAGACAGTCTTCTGTTTAAGGCCTAATCCCCTTATTGCTGAAATGCATAATAATGGAAATAATTTTGCATTCTGCTTGAGAGCTCAGCACTTCAGGGCTCAGCCCACCCTGCGCTGGGTGCGCAGAGCAGCAACACCCCCAGCTGTTCAGTGCAAAAAAAGACATTTCCACCAGAACTCAGCAAGACCACGACAACTGAACGGACATTTTCAAGTCCACTTTTCATAGGCTGTTTCACAAATAGAGGACACATGTGGGGTTAAACTTGGGTCCAGTATATAATCAGCCTCCTCTGTCTTCTCATCTCTGACCTTTGCTGTGTTCAGTGCTGTTGGAGAAAACAGGACTTCTGTGACAACAAGAGGTTGCAGCAAGTGTGACAACAAGAGGTCCCCCGTTGCAGCAGTTAGGTACTGATAAATCTACATGTTCTGTAGCAGGCAGGTGTCCAGATTAGAGGATCCAGTTTTAGCCAGTCACAATAAAAAAAGGTTAGTAGAAATTGGAAGGACTGCAAGGGATTGCTATAGGGATGCTTGTAGGAACGGGAGGTCTATCTGCTGAGATTAAAACTGTTCAGCTCGTTCAACTGTCCTTTTTCAGCTGCCCATGAGAAAGTAGCTACCCCTTATCAGCACAGGAGGAGAACACCACCAGGGACAACTGGAAAAATACTGGCACCAGGAGAAACATAAACAAATTAACTATAGTTGTACATACTGGTCAGAGATGAACAACAGTTTGCATCTATCAGATAATGGGGTTCCAGGACAGAGTTTCTCAGTCAGTATGGGCAAAACAACTAAATACTGTTGAAACCGAGTTTGGACAATACACAAACAACATTTTAAATTATAAAATTATACTGAAAAGTGGGCAATTAAACTCCATGACATAGAGACCCTTATCTGTGTTCAGACACAGTGTTTTTAAGCTCTAAGTGTAAATATTTCTTTTTTTAATTTGACTTGAATCAGAACATTATTTCTCTGCTGGATTCAAAACGCCTTGGGTACCCACCATATTAGCAATGTGAATAATTACTTTATTCAAATAGTTTAATTTTCCTAGTTTCATTTTTGTCTTTATTTTATTGTCAGAAGAAGATGGATGTGACATGACCTGGAAAACAGATATGTCTTTTGAAACCCATCCATAAGCTGCAAAGTCCAGCAAAACCCCCAAAAAGTCAGCTCACTAAAGTTCCACAGATGAGTTTCAGTTCATGGCATGTTTATTGTTGTGGTTTATTCTGTGTTCCTGACTCAACCACAGCTACAGTTACCTGTGCCACAGCAATGGGTGGTGTCTGTGGGTGAGAAGTGGGCTGCACTCAATAAAAAGAAAACCTGCATTCGCTCAGGGAAGCGAGGTTTCTGACTTTGTGAACTACTCCCTAAGCAACATTCAAAGGAGATAACGTTAACGCCATGCTAAATAATGAAACACTAAATAGAAGTGCCATGCCGCATCTTATTTTGGCTCACCTTCAGGTCTCCTTCAATTCTGTGTCTACATATCCATTCCCCACTGTGACTGAGTTGGAAACCACGTTATGCAGGAATGGATTTCAAGTATTACATATAACTGGATTAAAAAAAAAAATCCTTATGCTGTATATCTTTTCTGAAGCCTCCTTATAGCNTTTTAAGGAAAAATCCTTTTCTCAATTTATGTTGACACTTTTTTTTTTTTTTAAAGAGGTGTTTGTTATTATTACTATTACTATTGTGAGGGTTGAAGTTTGTTTCCAAACAAATTCTTCAAAAAAACTTAGTTCACAGAACATCCTCAAATACTTAAAAAAAAAAAATCAAAAGACTACTTGGCAACTTCACTGCAATATTCAAAAATTAGCCACTATAATAATTAAATTTAAAATATAGCATGGTTCAGTTGTTTTTCTCTTTAGGCAAAGTAGTAGCATGGCAAATTCAAGTACAGGTTCTCATGTATACTTTTAGGGCATTAGGGTATTATAAAAAATATCACTTCGCTATCCTTGCATCACAGCAGTCATTTTCTCTAATGAACTTCTGCTTTATACTCTAAAACAAACTTGTATTTGGTTTATATTCTCAAGTAAAATCAATGTTCTTCCATCCATTTTGCTGTTTTGAAAGAAGGAAAAAAGAGCAGACAGAAACATCTCAAATATAGTACTCTGTAGTTATGCAACATTACATTTTCTATATCCTGTGAAATGAATTAAATGATTATACACAAACAAAGCCCTTATCCTCTTGCAAGTGATGACTTCACTAAAAATTTCATCAAGGTTCTCATTCTCTGCTGTAAAGAAGTTGGAAAGTAAAGAAATCCATCATGCAAAAAGCCACATAAATGTGCAAAGCAACGCAAACCTTAGCAGTCAAAAGACAGTTCCCAAGTAACGAGCTAAGAATATTAATATCTACAAGCATATCTCACCTTGAATCATTTCTCTCTCACATATTTTCGTAGCAAACTTATGTCAACATTATGAAGCAATTCTAAAACCTAAACTGCTGTACATACCTTCACTCAAGCAGCCACATCTCCTACTTCATAACTTCACTACCGTATTTGTGAACTATACAGTGTCTGCTCAGTTGTCACTCTGATTTCTTTCTAGTTTTAGCCTGGATGTCTTGCCATAAACAAGTCCTTGATAAAATAAATCCCACTAAAGAACTATCTAAAACATTCAACCCTGATAGTAAAAATAAAGAAATAACTATTGAAAGGATGGTTTTATATCTTCAGATACAGCTAGGGGCAAAGTGTGTTCATCAGAATTTTGTAAAAAAAATCTGGATAGCTGCCTGTTGCTTGGATGAAGAACATTCACTGCATACTTGTTCCTCCCACAGACCCCAAGGATGCAAACGGGTACTATGTATATTGTATCATTTTCAACTGTATTCCAACCAAGAGATATGAATAAAATGCTGTTCATTACACAAAGGAAGAAAGAAGGGGGGGAAGGGGCTGGATTAGTTACACAACCCAGAAAGATGAATTTTTACTTTTTTTTTTCTGAGATAAAGCCTGAAGAGGCACATTTTCCAGGAAAACGGTGTCATGGTGGGAGAAATGGAAGGACCCAGGAAACTCAGTTTGTTTCCATAATGAAAGTTCATATTTATAGGAGGCAATAAAACATGAACACTGAATTCAAATCCCTGCAAAATTTCATTACATTTGACTTAATTTTCAATCCTCTATTTAGACTTATACACACACTAGGTAAGGTTCTGAAGGAATAGACGCATGTAATATTCTGATGCAAATATAATATTCTGATGCAAATATAATATTCTGATTCTTCTCCATTAGAGGCTAAGACACAAAGTCCCCTGAAAATGATGGCAGTCTTCCTTCGGGTATGAGTATACTTGAATACGGATCAAGATTATAGGCATCCAATGTGGTTTCATTTTTACTTCAGAAAAATCACTCGCTGATATTTCCATCGAAGAGGGATAAAACAGAATTATAACATTGTGAAAGTTTTCGGTTCTGAACTTTAATCCCAACTCAACCGCAAGTCCTAATTCAGAGCCCTATCTCCATACCTCTTCCTTACCAAGTGCTTTTTTTTTCTCTTGTATGTTATGTAGAGTAAGCTTAGTAACTTTTAATCAGTTACCTTTTTCATTTCCATTTGCATATTGTGGAGGCTTGTTTTTGTCAATGCTGTTAAAGCTCTGGCTTCTCCGATTTAAATTGGAAGCTCCCTGGACTTTGGTACTGCTGCCTGCAGCTGGCACCCTTGAGGGTCCTGGAAGCCTGGAATGGTATAATCAGAAATTAGTTCATTTTATGTAATGCAACATATAGAGGAGGCAGTACGCTAATATCAGACCAGAATTTAAAACCAACAACTGAAAAAAAAAGATTTCAGGTAAGCAACAGGGAACAGGAGGATTCAAATTAGTTAGACTCCACAAATGAAAATAAAAGCTTATCCTTACGCACACAAAAGGGAAAAAGATGCTTTCCAGAGTCACAAGACATGTAAGAAGATACTTTGCATTTGCCATTAACATTGCTAAACCAGATTCACCCTAACAAACCATTAAGGGGCAATATCAACTTTTATTTAAATCTGTCACTTTTGAAGAGGAAATGTTACAGAAATTGGTTAGAAAGCACAACAATACACAGTTGAGAAATATTTCGTATCTCTTACTCCAGTAAATGTTTCACAGCTGTGTTTAGCATAAAAGCTGGCTTTTTAGTTATCATCTTTGGTTATTTTTCAGAGAGCTATTGGCTAAAGCACTTCCACCTTACTATTTTAAATGAAAAATATTGAAAATGCATATTTTAGCTAGATGCTACAGATGAATGTATACCTTTCAGACAGAAGCATATAATGCAGACTATACAGTTCATTTGTTAGGATTTGCTGCCACCATCTGAACCTTACTGTGTGGCTATGCTAAGGAAAAAAAAATGTAGACTCCGTTGTCCCTGGTATGTGTAAGCCTGCATCCTTTTTCTGTCTGAATCTGTTCTCTGGTGTAAGATTCTTTAATACATGCTTACTTCTAACTTTCTGCAGCATCTTTGTGGGTACTCCCACTCCTTTCTAGTTTTGTTCTCTGATAGACAAAATGAAATGGTCGAATCAGCAAGAGGCTTTTGCTGAAGGAGAAGAATATCTCTCTTCTGTTTCTCACTTATTGGAACGCTAGGATGATTTTAATAGTGGCAATACAAATTATACCAGAGTTATCGAATTCTGTTAGTTTCACTATACTACAAAAGAGCAGCATCAGATGGGAGAAAAAAACCACATTACAAAGAATTACGAAACATTAGATGTCTTCCAAACTTTTTTTTTGGTTCAATATACTGATACAACAGAAATGTTCAAATCATTTCATTTTCATTAATGAACATATGTAAACAGCTCCATGTTCTCTTCCTTTACCAATTTAAGCCTCAGAGAGCTAATCCATTAGTTATTTTTATGGCTCATTCTGGCCGCCAGCCTGCCCTGTTAGTCTCTGTGCCGAGCCCAGAGCAGACTGTCTCTGCTCTGCAGCTGTACGCGTGCTAACCTTTACCGTGACCCATGAATTCGAGTGATCTTCTGTTCCCTGAAGAATGCACTAAAACAAACTTAAAAATCCATTTGCTCCTTCTCATTACCCTAATTTGACAGGCAGTAAGAGCCCTGAGATCGTTTGTCAAAGGTAATGAAAAAAGCAATGAGAAGGCATGTGCAACACTGGAAACTCATCTGTTCTGTTCAAATATAAAATAGTTCTGCATATATTCTGCATGCCAGAATTCGAGAACTTGCCACGGTAAGCACATTATACATGAGGTCATTTGCTCTACACACTTTCCAGTTTACCTCATTTGCTGTCTTTTTTAATTGAATTCAGGTTTTAAATTGCTCTTGCAGAATCATGTTAAGCAGCTAAGGAAATGCAAAGAGAATAACAAATAAGGGACAAGTCACGTACCTCTGAACAGGCTTCGGAAACACTGCCACAGATTTAAAGTATTAGACAATAAGACTGTTAACCCCGACATGTTGAGTGTGGACAAGACAGGAGCGTCAGCGATAAGGACAACTGAAGACCTATAAATGCAGGTGCAAAGCGACTGGACCGTGGTATAGCTCATTCCAAGCTATCACCAGCAACTCAAATTGTGTTAGTGCGCTATACTGCAAAATGCAATCTTTATTGTAGATTATGCAATTTAGAGTTCATTGTTCTCACCAATGAACTGAATAGCAAAGGTATAATTAATGAACACATTAATTATCCCCCACAAAAAAAAAAAAAAAAGAAGAAGCTAGGAACAAGATTAAGCTTTAGACCTCAGTTTCTTTCTTCTGCAGTCTGGCTTGTAGATTTTAGTGCTCATGGAAGCGATAAACTGAAAGTGCTGATGAAATCTGAAACAGGTCAGCTCCTACACACAGCTCTGTCAAATTCACTGCCAAAACAAAGCGTCTCGTTCTTGGGGACTGTGTGCAGGCTGCTCTTGATGGAGCAGAAGTCTTGGAAATAGTTCTTTTTTTCTGCTCTACTTTGCTTCTGCGTGAACTTGGCTCTGTGAACTCAGCTTCTCAGGTGGATTTGTTATACATGCAAAACATCTAGTGGGAATTGGGATGGACTCCCAAACTTCTTTTCACTCATGACTAAAGTAAGGTTTTGAGCCAGAGAGTAGAGAGCACTAAAATCACCAACTAATCCTTCACATCCAATATTTTACATGCAGGATACAAAGATGCAGGATACATAACAACCAGGAATATTACTAATATACAGTACAAATCAGCTCCTTCCAGTCCATACAAGGCTTTCCCCGTGGCAAAGCTCATTGTTGCAAAGCTTGCACGCATAACATAAATACACATCGTTTAATGTCTGCGTATGTCCAAAGGATAAAATATCAATGGGCATATACTTGCTTGAGTAGAACTAACAAGCAATAAATTAGAGATATTTAACTGACCTAGAAGTCTTTTTTTGACTGGTTGCAATTCCACTGTGATTAGATTGAGTTGCATATCTGGCTGTGAGACTGTATGAGAAGAAACAGAGAAATTGAATTAAAGAATTTCTTTGAACATGTATAGAAAGAACACACTTACCAGCAAACTATGAGTTAATGAATGCAAATTGAACATGAATAGAAAACACAAATTAACTGGCAAAAATATGAAATAATGCAAACATGCAGATTTTTATGAGCAATGCAATGCACAGATTATGAAATAATGGATATTGTTATAACTCATCTCATTTGCTAGAAATTATCTAAGGAATAGACAAGTGGGCAAATTTCCACAGTGAGTGAATTACTGAAGTCTAACTCAATTCGCACAGAGTGCACCTCAAAACTTTGTGCCTTTTGGGTTTTTTTTATGCACAAAAAGTACTGAAAAAACCATACAGCTACTAGTTTCTCCAGCAACCTGACTGGGTTCACAGTCTGGCAGTTAGGAACGAATTTGCTATACCAGACCCAGCGTGGACTCAGAAAAATTCCCGCTAAAGAAAGACGACCCTCCTGACACTAGAGCTATATGGAAGAAGCATCCCATCATAATTTTCATTACTGTTACAGCAGCGCAGGTCATGTATGTGATGCATCATCCAGGCAATGAATCAGAGACTTCATTAGGAAAGCCCTGACATGTGCTTAGACTCACTGTTAAATTCCATAGGAAAATGCTCCTTCGTCTATTAAGGCATCTGGGTAGTGTTTCTGCAACAGAAGATACGCTGTGCCACAGGGCTAAAAACTGTGTGTTCCTTTTGACACCCAACAACGTGTCATTTCTAAACAGCAAATTTATGCCTCTATTCTTTTAGACATTTGCATAGGGGATATGTCAAATGTACAGCCAAGGTAAGGGCTCTTGCCAGGTAATTTCAGTTACTATAAACAGGTGCATCCTCTGGGATCCACACAGCCTAAGGATATAGACAGGTGCCTAAGCCAGGTGCAATCGCAAAATCAAATTCCTTGCATTACTAAGGAAGTGACAGAGAGCTGAGTAAGCAGACACTCTGACAGTCACAGATTGCTTTTGCCTTTTGCAGTTCTGCATCTTCCAGCAGTTCTTCTGAGCAGCAGCAGAAACCACAGTGCTCTAGTCTCAGCTTTATAGACTGGCAGCACTTAGAAGAAACACCTGGAGGTACTGAGTCGACCAGAAAAGTGTTAAGCAATTTCTGCTCGTCCACTGAAGCAGATAGCCCGAGTATAGAGCAGGTGGGAGAAGCCCTCGAGGGAGAAAGGTCTTCCCACACTGGTACAGAAGTCCTGAAGGGGGCGAGGGGAAGGCACAAACTGAGGGACGTAAGACTTGAATGGGTTGTGTGACTGCTGTTACTTTACCAAATTAAACCCCAGTAAAGGGTTCGGTATTGCCTCTGTGCCTGCTAGTTACATATGGCATGTGCGCACGTGATGAATACAAAAAAAAGGAGAGTGCTTCAGTCTTAAGAGGGCAAAAAGGAATCATTCTACATATAAAAGCAGCATTCAATTCTCTGAGATATATCTTCACAGTAACGCTGACAAAGTGGTTTTTTTATACAACCAAAACTTCTGTGGGAATTACAATAAATTATAATAGTATCATAATAATTATAGTTTATATATTTTCATCTAATTAATCATTAGTATATTGAATTATATTCCACTTACAGCTATCTTTCTTAATAGTCTCTGGATTTATGATGCAAATATGACATAGGTTGTTTTGCAGAAATCGCTAAATTTGTACCTGGCATAATAACCCATCTTTTGATGAGATCTTCCACTCGTGTTTTTTTCAACATATTTAAAATGAAGGAATCGAGAAATGGTTAGCTGGTTATCTGCCTTGGCTAAACTAAGTAGTTTGTGAGAAAAATGGTATGTCAAATAAAACCTTAGTGCATTTATGTAGTAAAAGGTAAAATGAGACACAGTACAATCAACACGGACAGTGAACTGGAAAAACAGAGTGAATAGGATGCATCGCTGTAGTGTACTGTAGCTTTTCTACCTCAAACCACACAATTCCAAAGGAACTGGAAAGAGCAAATAACTTAACCTCAGTGATGTTACCAAATTGTTGATAAGCTACCCCACAGACAGACAGCACCTCTTTTCTTTTTTTCTTTTTCTTTGTAATAGCAATAAATACATGAAGCACCTATCTGGAAATGCTTGCTAGAAGGTTTTCCTTCTATGCATGTTACTTGGGACTCCATCCACTAGCAAATTCATGAAACGCCAGCCTGCAGACTGCTTTCAAACTTTCCAGACAGGCTTGAAAGGCACTGATGGATGTCTCAACGTCAGTAAAGCATCATTTCCACTGTGACCGGGTAAATTTCTTTTCCAAAGTAATGCGACGAATGAAAGGGAAAAAGAGAACTTTAACAGCTCATAAAACAGGTGCATCAAGTTCCTAATGACTGCGGGTTTTCCTTCTCAATTAGCACTGGATGTGCTGGACCCATTAAAGCTTTGCACGGATGCCTGTTTCCCAACCGCTGGCCCCACTATTACAGATGGGAACTGCAACACGGTTGCAGACTAGACTTTAGTCTAGCCACTCTTCCAAATATATAAAGAAATATTTACCTGCTGCCCTCTATCCTACCAGATAATTGTCTGTGGGTAACATCTGGCAGTCAGGAAAATAAACCTGCTTTACTTAAAACAGTTATTTTTTATGCTTGCAGATCCACACAAAGGTATAATAAATATGTGCCTGCAATAAAGCACCAAATGCATATTAACAAGCCAGACAGTACAAGTTTAACTCTACAGCATTTAGGACAAGGAAGGACTTATTTGTCAGAGGGCCAGAAAGGGGGACTTTCAAAGTCTCTGGTTCTCAGCTGTCTGCTCCCAAGACCCTTTCCACTGCCATAATACCCCTACCAGCAGTCTTCCCAGACGTGGTCACAGCTTCAGCTCCTCAGAGGAGCCACAGCAGTCTCCTGGAAAGCCCAACCACAGTGCATTGGCAGGAAGGGGACATTCAGACTACAGAGGAGACCAACCCTGACCGCAGAGCCTGTAGGAAACTCCGCTGCTCCCGGAGCTACAGCCCGGCATTCCAGACCTAGGGGCAACCACAGCACTGGACCTGGGCCAGGACCAGGCATCATGCTTAGCTCTCCTCTTCCACCTAATGCATAGGGGAAGAGAAGGCAGATGCTCCTGGTTAAGCAAATCCAGTTCAAAATAGATAAGATGGCATACACGCATCTGATCCCAAATCCTCAGAAATCATCTAGACTCTGCAAACTGGCTTCCAGCTAGAAATCAAGTCCCAGTATTTCCTCTCACAAACCAGGGAAACACTAGTCAACACAGCAGATACGAAATGGCGACAGTAGGTAACTTCTGTTGCTGGTCCCTTCGTTAAATGCTGTAAGAAAATGGAATAAACATCCTGAGACTGCCCAGAAAGGCAGTTCAGCACAGAGGGAGCTGGGGTAGTATTGAGAAGGAAGGTCCAGAGATGTTAGAGATCGTCCTGACCCTGAGGTGCTGATGGGGAACACCACAGCTGTGCTACAGCCATGCTGGTTGCAGGAACCAGGACTCTGCGCTGCACCACAAGGCTGTGCAGCAGTCAGTCGGGCTGGAGAGCTATGCACCATGTTCCCACCAGGACAGGGAACTGATGGAGGGTGTGCAGATGCAGGCAGGATAAATGGGTTAAGAAGTGGTCCTAAAAGGTGCAGGGCAACCTAGGAAGTCATTATAACCTACATTACTAAAGGCACTTAAATGCCCTCCCACTGAAAGTGAAGTGAAATATTCAACTGAAATGGGCAAATAAGAACAAAGAAGATAAAGAGGGCAGGCAAAGTGATGGCTCGACACTGGACTAAACTGCCAGAAATTCTGTCCTGCTGCTATACAAATATCAAGAAAGAAGCAGACCCTTGGAAGTGTGTATACTATGCAAAACTGAAGGATGGAGGTCCTATAAACCTGGATACAGAGCATGAATCAAGCTGAAAATGTTTTAACCTCCTCTTCAAAAAGTAACCCGGGCGGTTCCACCCTGAATATCATCTACTTTTTATTAACAGTCTTTCGAAAGATCAAAAGGACCATGTACATCACACTGTCATTTTCCTGTAATGTTCAGAGTCACACGGTGGTTCTAAAATGCCAGCTATGTCATCTGTTAAAATTAGACAAAAGACAAAGGGGTTTGTAGTATGTAATCAAAGCCTTTCTACCTTACTGGCATACTTAAATTTTAATATGCTGTTGATCTTATAAAGTGCATTTATATCGCTAGGGTGACTGCACTCCAGAACTATTCAAGACCTTTCTATTAGAATGATTCCCTGACTGAAAAAAAACAACCAACCAAAAAAAAAACAAACAAACCCCAACTAGATTAAAAGGAAGGAATCTTAAATGGAAAATTTTCCCCAGAAGATCTCAATTGTGCTGTACACAACTTCAATTTATTTTTATTTATTTATTTATTTGTTTGCTTAACAAACTGCTTGGCTGCATACTTCTCATCAGCCTGCCTGGCAAAAAGCACGAGAGACAATATTCTAAGATTCACCTGACTCCAAATCCCAAGCCTGCCTGGAGAGATGTCACAGGAAACAAAATTTTCCAGGCTCCTCACCATACCAAACAGTCTGGGCAGCTAAAATATCCCTGATTCCTCAAATGGACAGTCCAGGAAGACTGAGGAGAAAACCAAAAATCCTGAATTTTCCAATGAGCAGTATTTTTCAAACATTTTTTTTGGCTTTCTAGCCCAGTCCCGCTGCATTAATGTATACTTATATCTACGTATATGTATCTAGCTATTTCCATCTACATATATTTAAAGTTATTTATTTATATATAAATGTTACATATGTATGCGCATTTTAGATATATCTATATTTTATATTTTATAGATGTATATTTTATATGTATATCTCTAACACAGAAACACATATTTACTTTTTCATTCACAAGAGGAAATGTCTATGGCTCATGCAGTTCTAGCTCATACCATGTCATCTGTTCTATATTAGGTGGACATTTCTCCTTTCCGCTCTTTGAACTTCTGGCATCTTATCCAAGAAGTCTGTCTCCAACTGATTCAGGCTCGGAGGTAGAAGTAAAATTGTGTTTTCAATGTTTTCCTGTTGTTCGCAGTTCATAAACCAAAACCCAGTTTTGCATCAACAATTATGTTCTTGCAGAGCACAGTGACTTGGACTAAGAACAAATTGTCCACCACAGTGACCATACCTTTCCCACCCTGGTCCTGGTATTTGTACTATAGCTATTTTGTGGAATTTAATGAAAGAATATATGAAATCACAACCTTAAAGAAACAAAAAGGATATCAACTAAGTAATATATGTGCTACTTTGCTACTGTGCTTAACCTGACCTGTAACTCACCTAAAGTAATGCAAACAATATTTTAAAAAACATTAATTTTTCTGAACAAATCAGCCAAGTGGATAACAGCGTGCTGCCAGAACTAGGACTATGCCCTTAGGGACCAATCTTACCCTTTTATGACCTTATCTCTGTACCATTTATGATCCTGCACTAGAACAAAATTAAATTATATCTGATGATCTGCATAGTAATGTATGCTGCTATTCTGCTTCACCGTTTGATAGAATGTAACTGTAACAAAGTTTTCTCCTAGAGGGAATGAAAAAGGGGGTGCCAGAAAGCCTGAGGCTGTCACTTTTTCAAATCTACACTCATTGTCTTTGAATCCTTTCATAGTTTTCCAGAAAATCCAAATCCATCAACATACCAAATTATCCTAAAGTATAGTTGGGATTGCTATAAACCTGCATCAGTCAACCAATTAACACATAGTTAATGCTGTTCTTATTTAAGGTACTGAAGTACATTTGTGAGCATTTTATTGGGTCTCCCCATTGACTCTAAAATAGTAAAGAACTCACAATACAAAGAAATTACAAAAATTTCTACCAACATTTTAGGTATATTCCCATAAGCATTTTCAAAAAAGCAGCTCAAAACACAAAAACACATATAAGTGATTTTCCTAAGCTGCTAATTTATCTCTTGTAAGTGTGATGAATTTTAAACATAACAAAAACTCATTTTTTCCCTTCTATTTTAATCCATTTTCCATGGGCATGAATTGCTATAAACAGCACTGCCTGTGATTCTTTGGAAGGGTATGTTTTGTTTTGGTTTTTTTTGTCAATGAAGAGAAGTCATCTCCATAGCAGCTGCAAAGTATAGTTATTTCATTAACTGATACCAGCAAAACATCAATATGTAGAATATCACACTTGTTGCACAGTCTGTGAAAATATCAAGAGGTTAAAGTTGGAAAAAAGGACTGACAGTAACAAAGAAAGTAGCAGTACAAACATAAGACTGTGATTTAAATGAATGCAAGAATGCAAGGAAAAGACTGGGTCATACATTGCTATCACGGGATCTATCCAGGAATAAATAGGAATAAGGAAATAACATTTTGCTTCAGAATAGGTAAGAAAATTAACCATAGGACAAAAGAAAGAATGAAGACCGCAATAGTTCATTATGGCTGCCATTGAACTTTACATTTATTTAAGTTATATTTGCCATATACACAAAATTATAGGCAACCTCAAACATTTGCAAGAATTAAATAGATGGAAGACCTGTGAAAGGACAAAGTGCTTGGACACAATTTCAGCAGAACTAATTTTCAGAGAATGAGAAGAATTAATGAATCTGTATGGAGACTGTGAACGGAGAGAGCAACATAGAATGCCTGAAGAGAAAATAACTACATTGTAAAGGTTCTGTTCCTTCAAAAGGAAATATACACGACATTGGATTAAAATGTTGCAAGGATGAATGGAACACTTCCCACTAAATTCCACATGACCTGGATTAGGAACAGTGAAAATTTTGGCCAAAGTGCATCAAAACTGAAGTATAAAAAGTAATGATCAGCAAAGGAGAATCAATCTTGTATTTTCTATCTAGTAGGTGCTATATTAAAGCTATGGAAAAGACCATTTGTTTTAGAAACAGAAAGTCCACTTTGAACCTCCCCCTCTTTTTTTTCCTTATTTTAAGCTTAAGAAATATTATTAGATATTGTCTTATCTTAGAGAGCATGGGCTAGAGGGAAAAAGTGTGTGAAAAATACATTCTTGATATTGCATTGTTCTGCCTTTTCGGTGTGAAGGTTTTTAGAAAGGTTAGTCATTTGCCATCATCAAACAGTGATGGTATAACTTTTGTGTATGGTAATTTCTAAGTCTCTCAAATGAAACAGGAGTATGTATTATGCAACTTCAAATAGTGCTGATGCATTTTTGCATGCTGTTTCAAAATATAGCCATTAAGGTGAATTTTAGGGAAAAATTGAAAATAATTGCTAATGAAACTGTGGCAGTAATATTAATATGTCGGGGGCTATGAAAGTGTATTTTTTACAATGTTCTGTCAATATATCATAGCTGTACCCTAGAAAACTCCTGAAACTGCAGCAATTCCCAGCATGTAATGACAGTTATATCAAATGTGTAAATTAATTTCATAGCTATGTGAGGTAAACAAGTGGCATGCGCATCACTTTTCCTGATGACCTATACAGCGCTTATCACAGGAACAGACCTCTTCTCTAATTTATGCAACTCATCATTATTAAATGTCATCTATTTGCTTAGGTACACAGTTAACTGATTTAATTGGTTCGCAGAGATACTCTATACTTTAGTTACTTGGACTTCAGGACAATGAAGGTGAAAGAACTTCCTTCCTGAAGTTCCTTTCGTTGGGAACTGTGAGGACTGTAATGATTGCGTCTTTGAGGAGCACGACAAAATGGGGCCAAAGCTGATTTTCAAGATAGAAAGATAGCTCAGTTAAAGTAAAATTAAATCCCTGAGGTCCATTTGAAGGTCAGCTGCTGCAGATCCTGGTGCAATCACATTAAGCAATTCATTCTGCATTATCTCCCAGATGCATACAAATACATCAGATTTGTTGATCAGATACATTTGTTTGCTTAGACCCTTACTAGAGAACAGAGAACAGAAAGAAGAAATAAACCTTTTCCTAATTCTTCTTCTTTGCAGTCATTAAATAATGATTCTGTAGTGGGAAAAGCAAGAACTATGTACCTGTTTCCCTTCATTAAAACCAAGTGACTAACAGTGGCAACAGCTAAGGATGGCGAAGAGACTTGGTTCATTGCTTTCCTTTCCATTAACCAAGGAAGACGCACAACTGTGTACACATTCCATTTTTTAGCCTATGTCAGTTCAATGCAGACTGTTAAGGTCATATTTTTAAGCCTTGAGAACACTGAAACAAAGGCCTTTTTCTAAATCGAGAGTGGTGTAACCAAGATTCGCATATGGATTGCCAGTATTCTGGCATGGATCTATTTAAATTCATAATCATAACCACTACATTTGCATTACTGTATTTCACACAGAACAAGCTGTATGTCCAATATGCTTCATTTTTTCCCCTAGTACTTCTGAGCAGGAGGCAACATGAAACCCAGTTCACTGCAGTTGTTATATATGCAACTGCCTGTAGAAATCAGCTACCTAACTTTGTTTATGCGCCTCGGAAAACCAGGGTGCTCTTTTAATATAACAAATTTAACAAAATCCATCTGGACCTCAAGCTGTGCTCATCATTCCTGTACGTGATAAAATAGTTTGTCCGTCTCGGGGAATTTTGCTGACAGCTTACTGAAACCAGTTGCTGCCTAATCCATAAATGAGACAGAACTTCTTTCATCCACATGTGTTTTCTCTTAGTATCTGGGTGGTTGAAAGATCATCACTGCAGAAAGTTTAGATGTATTGCTGTGATAATGGAATCCACTAGCAAAGCAAAGCATAAAAATATAATGTAACCATTGTTGTCATCTATCTGTACTGACAGATATAAATAAGGCCACCAGCACTGTATTTTTTTAACTAAATCTCAAAGCAGCAACAAAGCCATAACTAAAGAGTGAAGTGCCTACCTCAGATTTTGAAGTATTCAATTCCCACAGTTAGTCATACAAGAATATAGGAAATTTTACGATAAAAAGAAACCAGAAATCACGTCTCAACCCATTCTCTCCCTTAGATTGCCATTTATTATTTACTGTAGATTTTTCCACTGATCATTGAAATAATTTTAAGAGTTTTTATACTTGGTGGTACAAAATTATAATCTTCCGTAAATAAAGCATATTTTTTTGCAATGAAATTTCACTTACCATAAATCAACTTCCTTTGTTCTTTTTACATTTACTTTGAAATGTTGCTGTTGGCCCTAAGATTAGATAGGCCAATGATCCTCTTTCACATGCAGAATCTTGCTTCTTTTCTGCGTGCACAATTTTCACAATTCTGAGCTTGGTTATGGACAGATTACATGGGATTAGGAATTTTAAGTATTGCCACATTGACCAACTTTAGATAACTTTGTTAGGAGCCTGCCATAGAAAATTCATTATTGTTCTATGCCAACTTTACACTAAGGGGAGAGAAATCAGTTTAATTACATTCCTGATCTATGTCATCTTCTGTAGAAGTCAGTGGTTACCTAGTCATCCAGCCAAGGAGAAGTAGCCTCCTGGATTAGTCTCCTGAATTCCTCATTTCTGCCCAAACATAATCCTGTCAGTCTCATAATATTCTGATTATAACCTTCTCCTGGGGCTTCTGTTTGTTTACCTTATCAAAACAACCTGGCTATGAAAGCTCTGGAGTCCTAATAACATTTTTTCTGCCTGTTTCAGCTTTTGTTGACAAAGGGCCTAAACACTCTCTCACTGAGGTTGATACTAAAGTAATTTGGCTTCAGTGGCGTGTGGAACGGGCTCAGACCCAGTAATGATCACAGGGAGACTCAGACACCATAACCTGGAAATCAGAATGACAGTACCATCATTGTCATCACCATCATCATCAGAACTGCCCTCTTAAATTCGGAGAGTGAGACACTAGCCCTGTACATACAAAGACAAAACTTCCTTTGTCTTCAGCAGGGCCCGGGTGCTACCACTTCTGTATCCTGACCATCTTCCGTGTGACTTCTCAGAGGTATTTCCCCCTCCCACATATAACCTGCATTTCTCTCTGAAAGAGTGGAGAGCATCACCTTTTCATACTTGTTTAATAAAGCACACACAACAGCTTCTTACCTCCCAGGAAAGCAAGCTGAAATTAAGCAATAAGCTTCCTACACCTTAGCTGGAAGATAACTTTTCTGATGCAATAATCGAACCTAAAGTAACTGCAACTATCAAGACATAGTTTCAAAGACTTAAATTACAGCACCGACATGTGATTGCTTACTGAACATTTAAAAAAACTACAAAGTCTATAAAAAGCATCCACCTTTTTCGGTGTTTTGCTTACATGTCTGCACACATACAAATACATACATACCAAACACACTTAAATGTATACAGTGCCTCAAAACAACAGCTTTATTTCTCAGGCATCTAACACAGTAGAAATATGCGAGTCTTCAAGTAAAATAAAATACCCCTTGGTATAAGAAGATAATTTTCACAATATCCTTGAATATTTACTCAAATTAGGTTTACAAGAATTTTGCCATTACTGAATAAAATTGAATGTGCCATTTGGGTGTTCACTACTATATTAATTTCCTGGCTTCTGACATAACAAGGTGATTTTTCTTGTTCCTCTCAAAACCTGAAAGAACTATTTCTAGGTAATAGAGGACCACAGACCAATTTAATAGACAATAATCTCTGTTATATGCATTTGCCAAATAATTTTTCCAACACATACACCATGAGTAATTGGCTGCCTTAAGGTTTCTACGTGCCAACCCTTTTCACAGTAAAAAATGTTAGAAAACAGAAAGTATTAAGAATTTTAAAAAGCATATTCGGAACTGCAGCAGGCTAACAGAGGCATAGCTGCATGATAAATGTGTAATAATAAATTGCCTTAAAGATTAACATCTACTATGAAAGGATAAAATAGCTCATTTTATCACCACTACTTTAGGAAAAAAAAGTAAAATTATTGATGGTAGCTAGATTATCATTAGAGTTGATTATTTCACATGGAAAAAATAAAGAATGTGACATTATTACAGACCTTAGATGTTATCTCTTCAATACACTTTGTTGAATGAAAGAGGAAGTTTTAAGTATCTGCATGAAACTACTTTTTGCCAAAAATACCTAAAGGTCTCAAGTGTCCCATGGAGCAGCCATATGAATTTCTTAGGACCTTCTAAATCATGAACTCCTGCCCTGTAAATCAGTCAGTCACGTTGGTGCCTTCTCTAATTAATGCTGAGACACAGTTGCCATCAAAGCAGACATATCATCAAAATCAGTCTTGGGAGTCATGTAGGTTACCTGTCCACATTTCAGACAGCAAAAGGTCGGCAAGATGAATCCCATCAAAGGCATCTTTTCTTTTTTAATTTCATATTTTGGCTTCTTTCTGAACAGAAGCTTTTGTTTACTCATTAACAGCTTAAAACTAAAAAGGTGTTTGGCAAATTATTTTGATTTATTCTCCAAAATATTTGCTTTGATGGGAAAAAAATAATTAAATTAAATGACTGCTATGAAAAGAAGGGCTGCTAAGTCAACCACAGAGAGTTCATATCAATGGATACTGTATATGCCCATCTATTTGTGGAAAACCTGTTTTTCAAACGTAATCATTTCTCTTAGAAGGGGACATATTGTTTCACGCTAATTTCCTAATATTACTTCAAAACAGTGCCAAATGAAAAAGCCAATTAGTATTTTAAAAATCTATATTTCTGTTTGTTTCTAAGTCCTGGAGCTCCTTGTGCTGCTAGCAGCTCAGAATACTATATGTATTTATAGCAGAAGATAGAAATCTTTCATAGAGAATAAAGCTTTTAGAAGTAGGGACCTTTTTTATTCTTATAGGCTTTACTGAAAAATAGACGGGTAGAAAAAATTGTATTCTCTCAGACAGTACAGAAGTTTATGGTGACAAACATTGAACCTCTGTATACATGAAAGCAAACAGAAAAATTCGTGCTTTCCGTTTACAGCTAGAAAATAAGAAAAATAGTTTCAATCTCGGTGTAATAATTTCTTACAAAGAAACATTTTGCAGCTGAAACATAGCTATGAATAGAAATTTAATCAAAGAATGAAATTATTTTAGACTCCTGGCATTAAAGTAGAAGATCTAAAGCACACTGATGGAAGTAGAAATTTTATTAAACCAGCCTTAGATGTCACTTTACAAAGGCAGGAATGCCGAGGTTCTGGACATGGAATGATTACCTTTTCCCCTAATTAAGTATATTTAAACATAGTAAAGCAGAAGAGGAGAAAAAGGTGCTGAAGGACCATGAGATCTTGGGGAATTATAATGAAAAGAAAGCTTTGTAAGAAATTCATCCCCTCTTTGCCTTCCGTTCCTGAGCAGACAAAGGCCTAGTGTGAAATCGCTGTCTTCCAAATAGTAAACAACTGCTTTGCTCCAAGGCTTTTTTTGGACAAAAAGAATTCCTTGCAATAGTGGTGGTGTATAAAGGAACACGGTAACTTTTTTTTGTTACAAATTCACCATCAGTAAATTAGAAAAGCAGGAAAAGTTTCAGTTCTTTTACTAAATTATACACAAAAAACAATAACCAAAAGTATTTACATGAAGCTGGCTAAGCCCTTAATTCCACCGATTAAAGCAGCGAACACTTGTAGACCTACATTCAAAATGCCTTCCTTATGATAGGAAAAACATTTCATTTCTGAATAACAATGTTATTGTCTCTTATGCAGTATTGAATATCCTTCAGAAAGAAAACTCAACTTCAGAGAACGTTGACAGTGGTCAAATTCTTCTAGGAACACATCATAACTCCCTAGATTACATGTTAATAGTAAACTTCACAGAGAAAGCATTCAAAGACATTAATTTTCGGTAGCAGAGAAAAGAAATGCATTTCAGATTGTAATGCCCGAGGCAAACGCAAGTGCACCTTAATTTTTATATCAAATGAGGTAACTAAAATGCCATCAGCAACATTTTCCTATAAACATATTTCTACAACATTCCTAGTTGCAAGACAAAGACTTCTATTGGGCTGAAGTGTGAAAAGTTTTCTCAGCTGAAGAAGAACTCTGTTTATTATAAACGTGAAAGTGTAATTTAGATATGAATGGACTCAAGAACAAAAATGTCATTATTGTAGTCTGAAACTTTTAATCCATCCTAGATCACTGACTTATCACATTCTAGACATACAATTGTTCAGTAAGTATGCAAAAAAATTTAAACAAGCAAATAAATAATCAAACAAGTATTAAACCCAACACAGCAATACATAAATGTCTTCATTAAACTCCATTTTAAATAGTCCTACATGTAAATGGCTTTTATTTAACTTCCTCAGAAAAGTATACATTGCTAATACTCTTTCCATTTAAATAGTTATTTGTGTTTAAAACGGATTCTTTTGTCATGGCCAGTAAGAAACTCTCTTCTCAAAATATGTTTTAAGCTTCAGTCTGAAAACAATGTAATTCAGCAATTAAGGACTCTGCTGAGTGTGTTGCTTTCCCCTAAAACTAAATCATTAACTGACCACTTAAAAGGAACTAGATTAAGGCCATTTCTTCTCCCTTTTAAAAAACATTCAAATAGAATTGGGCACTCAAAACCAGAATGTGTGGGGATGAAAAGAGTTTTTAACAAATGAAAGTATTAATTGTGAGTTTTACCCATGTGTTTTGCTAATCATTTGAAATTGTTCATTTAAATGTGGAACTGGGTATGCGAGGAAAACATGAAAATAGCCCATATACTAACCTCAGGGTGTGCTAACAGTCTCTTAATGTGCAAAGGACAGTAGAATCAGTAATAATGTGAAAGAACACTTTAAAATGAATTTAAAACGGATCTAAATTTAGTTGGGAATGTTCTCTGTTCTTACTCTAGCTTTACTCCCAAGATATGCAAGCTTAATACCAAAAACGCATTTGAAGATAGTGTTTTCCTATATCCACTGCAAAAATAGCTACAAAAAAAAGTCAGTCTTTTAAGTCTTTTGCAAGTAACCTAATTTTTCTGCAAAAACTTGCGTTTTTTGAACAGACAAATAAAAAGCTTTTGCACCTGAGAAAATTAACTTTTTAACCTACCTCGACTGCATATCTTGGTGCGTTTTGGACTGGCTGATTTCAGCTGGAGGTGAAGGGACTTGCTGTTGTAGCTCCACCAAAGACTGATAGTACTGTTGCTGATGATGTTGCTGCTGTTTGTACCGAGACAAACTGAAAAACAGCCCTAAAATGGCTTTCAAATTTCCATTCCTTATTTCTATTTTAAAAAAGAGACAAAGAAAAAGAAGTGAAAACACTGTGGTTTTAGACTTCAGTTTTGTAACAGTTTTGTACTAAAACATCTCTGTACATACCTATAGCTATACAGGTTTATGCCTTATACCTCTTCATTTATCTCTAATATCAGGGGCATGTTAGGTATCATTGATACTTTATTGTTTGTTATAATCTTTGCTTATTTATGTGTCATTGTTGCAATAAACACGTATGTCCATAATGTCCTCATGATGAGTCAAATGTGCATGGTCATAAAGAAGAGCACACCAAACCTTAAATAACATACATCACCTGAACGGAATCCTACTGCCTCAACACAGAACAGATATTCTCAGTAAGCAGAGGGGCATTCAGAAAAATCTGAATTCTTTCTGGCCTTAGGTGCACATCCCTTCTACCCCATGGCTCTAAATTGCTCTTCTTGCTTTTGGGGCAAATTCTGTGCACACTGGGAATAAACAGGGGCTTCTAGAAAAATCGGGAAGAGGAGATGGTAACAGTCTTGTGGGTGAGCACATATCCATTCACATAAATTTGCAAGGAACATGAGAGAAGGAAATGAATGGAAAATACTTATTAAAAGATGTGACCATAAGGCTCACGATTACATCGTTGAACTTTCGAATTAGTTTTCTGTTTTACCCTGCTATTACTGATTAATGAAGACTTCAAAACTACAGCTTTCACATGAGGCTAAAACAGGTACCCATATGAAATTCTGGTGAGCCACAGTAGCATCCTCATGTCTCCCATTCCTTTCTTAGTCTTTCCCCAGCCTGAGATGAAGGTTTTAAAAGGATAATGTTATTCTTTGCTCATAAAGGATCTCTGTGTCAAAAAAAGAAGCCTCAGGAGGCTTTAATGAAATTATCTGCAGCAGTTAGGTCTGTCTGTTCATAACCTCATTATTAATTTTCTTTGGCACTGAACTTCTTGTGAAAGGTTTTCATTAGTCTATAGCCTTATAACCTAACATGCAATGCTGCAATCTTTCTGCCTTCCCTCAAATCTAAATACTGAGCTGTATGTGCTACACAGCTTACTTAGGTAATTTTTTTAAAGCCGAATTTATAGAAAATGACTGTTATATTCGTGTCCTTTAAACCGTATTAATTTTCTTTCAATAGGATTAGGTGAAATGTTAGTATATAGACTAACAGGCTGGCAAACACTGAAGCTCTTACGCTCTCAACCTGTTCTTCAAAAGCAAACACTATCCTGGACACGGGAATATACTTTGGAAAATGGAAATTTGTTGTAAGTATCCATACTTTCTCATCTTCCCTATGAGGTTGCTGCAGGATTTTTGATTGCCCGTGAGACCACCAGAGATATGCAGAATTTTCTCAGAATTAGAAAGCTTTTTAAGCAACAATGACTTTTGCAGTCGTGTTGGTTTCAAGTAAGATCATTATCAAGGAACACAGAAAACTTATATTTAAAATTATCTTAAAAGAACCCCAACAAAACCACGTAACTACTCATCTTTACACTGCTCTGATTCTAAACGATTTTCTGTATGTGATACTGGTTTATTTATTCTTACAATTTTTCATCACTTAATGCTCAGAAAAAGAACCCTTTGTTAAATCCCACTCATTTTTTCTTATCTTGGAAATTTGCTCTTCTTGTGTTACACTATATTTTTTACTATTTCTAAAGAAGACTGTTACCAGTTTTGAACTTCTTTTTTTCTTTCCTACTTTTAAACAAGTTAAAGTTGGAAGATTTCTCTTAAACAGAAGAAATCCAGAAACTTCTAATATGTACTAAACACTTGCAAGGAAGAGCAGGGGAGTGTTTTTTTTTTCTATCAACTGGCTTGTTACTTATCCTTTGGGTACTCCAGTAGAGATTGTTCAGTCAAGATTTGAAAATTACTTTTGTTCTAGACCTCCTTGTTCAAGTGTCAAAATGAGGTGGAAAACCAGTTGTGAAATCTTCAAGCCTTGTTAATCTCATGGTTTACTGTTCCAGAAACTTTCTGGTCATTGATAAATGACCCAGTGGTAACAAGGCACTTTTATCAAAGCCTATTACAAGAAACAGACTTATGGTTTCTAAACTTAATTGATTTTAAACATAAAAGTTTAAAACAATGACAAAACACTATGAAGGTAAGTTGACAATTTCGTGATTTAAAAAAGGTCTGTTTTTTTCAATTTCTTCTCCTCAAGAGAAATTGTAATATTTGGGATTGTACCCACTAAAAATGGTATATTTAAGCAAATCACACTTCTGAGATACTTTGAACGAATATTTGGCAATTAACAGCAGATTCATGACTAACTGCAAAACTACTCAACTAGTTTTAATCTTACTTCAGAACTCAAGGTCTGCCTTATAAAAATTCTGTTTTAAAGATTAATGAAAGTTTTAAAAATAGTCCTTGCATTTAACACTATGTAGTATTTTGCTTTTAGCAGTATTTGAACTTAATGCTACACAGTTGAAGCTTATATCCTATCAGAAATGAGTTTCCAAAGTAAAACAAAGGTATGACTAAAGTAATGTATTACAGGATGCACTCAGATTTTGATTTAACAAAGTACAGAAAAAAAGCGTCATGCGCCGTGTCATGGCATTAAACAATGAAGACTATTCTCATGAAATAAATTCATGCTGTTCACACATTTGATTGTTACTTCATATGCAAGGAAAAATAGAGCGCACTAAAAAACTCA
Organism: Anarhynchus alexandrinus; assembly: GCA_008711295.1. NCBI lineage: Eukaryota > Metazoa > Chordata > Aves > Charadriiformes > Charadriidae > Anarhynchus > Anarhynchus alexandrinus. The sequence goes on along the minus strand of VUYV01000067.1, from coordinate 712,183 downwards.
AGTTCTGAATAGCTTTGAGATGAATGGTAACATGTCAATGTTCAGTGTTCTCATGCATCAACATATCTACAGTATATACAGACATTCTTTTAAATCAGTTAAGGAGATTTCCATAAGTAGACAATTAAAGTGAGTAGATACTACATATCGTGGCCGTGTTACGCTCCTGCTAGGGTACTAGAAAGGTGGACATTGCGAAAGATAACAATTCTCAGTTAATTTAAAAATAAAATGGTGGTTAGCCTTCAAATTTTTTTTCTCTGGATATCTTCTAAAATTCAATTGAAATTACCATCTCTGGAAAAAATGTATTTTTCCTTCTAGCTTTTAGTTATGCTGCAAAGAAAATAAAAATATAAGGTTGCGTCTTGTTAATATCTATTGCCTTCAGCTGCCATGGAATTCAGAGGGGTTTTGAAGGTGCACAGCACCTTGCAGAACTGCTTAATTAGTTACAGGACAAATGTTTGTATACATTTTATTAATTTAAAAGATAAAATAGCCACCTGACTTAATTTTACATTAATAAGGCAAATATTATATACTAATAAGGACAATTTGTATGTTAATGGTTTTGATTTAATATATTTATTAACTTAATTGTATCTGTATTAGGCAGTCACTTGAGGTTACTAATACAGCAATAAGGGCTATAATATAAGCAGCAAGATCATTCACTCTTTCACTTAATACATGACATCAAAGGAACACAATAATATTCAGACTCATCCTGACAGCACTACTACTACTAATAAATTTGCTTAAACAAATAGTCTTCCCTGGGTTTACATAACTGAGCAAGATTCTTATATTCATTTTTGTTGTTTTGATCCCATATATAAACAAGTTTAAAAGTATGCTTGGGAAACCCTGTACCTACCTAATATTGAAAAGGAATTAATGCTATTAATGAAAAGATTAATGCTATTGAAAAAATATTATTTTAAAACTTTGTCTTAGGCTTCAAACATATTGAATTTCTTGGTTCAATTTCAAGGCAAAATTAAAAGGAAATCTAAGCTTCTCTTATTCGCTGTCACTAATCTATATTTGCATGCTGTTCAAGACAGCTGGAATTTGGTATTTAGGTGCAAATAATTTGTATTAAGAAAAGCAGTTTTCAGGAAAAAAAAACAAAACCTATTATTTGTTCTGATGATCTGTTTCTCTTACCTTCTGCAGAAAGACCTTGGACATTTACGCCTCTGGCTGCCAGAAAGCTAAGGCAGACGTCAACATTCTCAATCTGCAATATGAACAGAAATAACAAGCAGCATAAGACTATTTGACAAAATGTAGAAATGCAGGGGAGAAAAAAAAAAAAGAAACAGCTCAGGAATGAATACTTTACATTCATTGCATACTGCAGCTCTTTACCAAAGTTTAACAAGAATGATTACTGCTAATTGGGGAATTGATATAAAGCTTTCATTGTCTGCTTTGGTGCTTAAAAACAATTCATAAATGCCTGATCCAGAATGGCATGCTGGCAAATCAGCAACCCACCTACTTAACATAAAACTGGATTTTATATGCTACAAACAAGCAGCAATGAAAGCATCCATAGAGGATTAGACACTGAGTATATGTCTGGAGATCTGGGTGACTGAGTTAACTAAAAAATGTAAGCAAAAACCTCCAACAAATGTGTTAGCAAAGGTGTTTCCTTCGGATGATGTAGAATTCTGTGAAAATGATGTCACAGCAGTGGTTTATCCTCTTTTTCCTTCAAACCTTATGCTAAATAATTTGTATTTATTTAATGGTTATGCTTCTCAGAAGAGTGCTTGCTTAATGAAGGACACAGTGCTGACTTCTGTTGGTGGTTTAGAAATCTACGGCTACCACAGACAGCTTTAGAAAACAGAAGAACATGGAGACTAAATGTAGATCAATAGAAGGATAAAACTTCTGCCTCTGAAACAAGTAATCACAGAATTAATTTATCTCTTTTCATGTGTCTATTTCTAACAGATTAGGGAACCAGAATGTTCTGAAAGGTTCTCTTGAGTCACCATCCCCAGCTGGTTCCCCCAGCCCTCCCAGGATCAATGAAGCAAATATCCAGCTATACATGTAAAATTTTTAAACTAATACCTCTGTATAGAAATATGGTACTGGGAAAACAGAAAATTATGTATAGATAAGCGTCCTATGTCAAATGCCTTCAACAGACTTGATTTTAAAATACATTTTTTAGGTTGACGCATTTTTTCAAGGTAATTAGGACCACAAAAAATAAAACAAAATGTTTAAAAACATATTTTAAATACCTATTTTCATTGCAGAACATTAAAAAACCCCAAAGGAATACAGAACACCAAAACCATAAGCCTGCACCAGATCAAGTCCATGCAGTTAATTTTATTTGAATGTTTACACATTTTACAATACCTCACATCAGCAGTTTTCAACCATCAAAACATGAGGGGTACATTCATTCCTTGAATAAAAGCTACTTGATCCTTGGCAGTATCTTTTCTCACCTACGAGGAAGGCCTTTTATTATTGTCATCTTTCTATGACTGCAGTTCTGCCGCTATTCTCAGAAAATGCTATTAGCTAAAAGCAATAGAAATATTCTTTTTACTACTGACCCTAGAAGTACATATTACAAGCTTGCCCAGACTCTAGTGATCCACAGCTAGTATTTATAAAATTATAAACACCTGCGAAATTTTTAGAGATGTGCTGTTTAATGACAATAAACTTCAAAGCATTAGTAAATGCATCTTTTAAAAAGTCTTTTCAAATACTTGTTTTCAAGGACATTTATAGGGATATAGGGAATGATAAATAATCTCTCTCCTGAATCAATTAAAAAAGAAAAACAAAACCCCAAACTCTGCAGCTGACACTAACTGAAGTTACTCCAAAATTAGGGTTTACCATAAAGCTTTCAGAAATCAGTTTGGCAGGTGTCACCAACTGACACAGCTGCCAACGTGGAACAACTGTCCTAAAATCAGCGGGGCTGCTCCAACTCTGACCCAGCACAGGAACCGCAGAAACTCAGGCCTTTGCTCTGCCATTTTCTTAAATGTTTATACAGTTTTACACCCTGAAAGCCCCCCCAAATTAACTAGGTCACTTTGTAAGGTGTAGAGCTGTGACACAGCTAAGCCAGCTGCAAGTTGTCTGCAGCCAAAATAGGAAGAGCTGCTTCTTCCTCACCTCTTCCTCCTCCCAGGCGCGGGGCCCGGCCGCCGCCACCTCTGCTGGGCTTCAGCGCTTCTCTGAGGGCACCGGGAGCTGGCTCCGCGCGGCAAACTCGCCCAGCAAAAAAAAGGCAATCGTATTTTAGTCACTCCGGTTTCCTGTGTAGTCAGAGGAGCGCAGGAGTCAGCAGAGAGGAGGGCGCGTCCCGGCCTGAGTAAGGCCCGGTTTGGGAGAGGAAAAGGGAGGTGGGAAGGAGGGACAGGCAGATGGTGCCACTCCTGACGGCAACGGCTCAGCCCTGACCTCCAACTACACCCCTGCGTCGGTCGTGAAAATAATGCACGCGGTGAGAATATTTGTACTCGACCTTTAAACAACGTCAACTACACAAGAAAACAATTTGAATGGAAATTTTCCTGTCCTGAAGAATTTAAAAGAAATGATGATTTGTTTGGATATTAGCTGTGTAACTGAGTGTCTCTTTGAACTTTCAAATCACCCATAATGCAGAATCAGCTACTTCAAAGGTGGGAAATTTTGCTCTACAACTAAGTACTGGAAGCCAAAGGAAAAACAGAAGGGGAGGAGGGGGAGAAAAAATCAGACTGACGTCGGTAGCATCCACCTCCAAATAACTGAAACAATATTTCCTAGCAGGCCTCGTAGTGTGATCATGATGTTTTTCGTGATGGGCATGTGTCCTCTGCAGCAGTTCAGGAGACCACAGCTATAAACAAAACCTAATTTATTTGGGAACATTTGAACCCTAATGTGCTGTGAAAACACCTCAATATCTATCTGCAATACTGAATATTTAGTAAATAGTTAAGTCCAATTCATAAGCCTTAGCACACATTTAAGGTGAAAAATATCCCGTAGAAATAGCACGTGGTTACATTACATGTCTACTTCTACAGCGTGTGTCTTTGAAGTCACATCTCTCAAATTCTCAGACAAAACAAGTTATTACCATTAACGCAAGTGACTCAATATACTGCAGAACTACAAAGCAAATTCTGTTTTGCTTCACAGTTCACCAAGAGAACTGTAATAGAAGCCCTAGGTCCAAAGTCCTCCCTCTTGGTGGTGGTGGTGTATGAAGCAATAGCAGTGGCCAACTTTCAGACAATAGACTGTGGTTGCACTGTTAGCCTTAGAATAAAGGCTTGTTTTGACTTGCGAATTGAGCAAGTCTGGTGTGGCAACTCACAGCCACATCATACACTGAAAATGTCAGAAAATAACTCTTACAGTCAGTTTTCTGATAATAACTGCAGTTACTACAACTCTCAGGAACTGTTAGGAGATTCAATGAGACATGCATTAATACATTCTCGGGTTATTTTCACTTTCTTTCCTCTCCAGTCTAGAAAATGTTAGCCTTAACGTCGTCCCATTTTGAAGCTTTCAGTGCGTCTCTAAACATTGCTTTAATTACCTACTTCTTGCCTTGGCAAACCACAGTTATTCTTTGAACTCAAACCCTAGCAGCCCCAAACACTTTTTATTCAAACTTACTAACAGATGAGAGTAATTTTGCAATTACAAAAGTTCCAAGAGATTTCAAGCAGCTTCCACTCCTCAATACTGTTTCAATCAAGAGTGGTATGAATCCCTGGAGTCCATGTTTATTTAAGTAGTTAGTGGTGGGGTTATTATACGCTGGGGTAAACTCTTCCTAGAGCTGACACTGCATATGTAGTGCTCTACCTGCTTATATATCAAGGGCTGAAGATTTTGCAGTGTAACACTTCACATAGACGCCAGACAAATTTTGTATCTTACGCATGCCCACAATTTTGTAGTGAATTTTGTTTGCAATAAGCGCCAGTTTATAACAGAGCTGATGTTCCTCATTAGTGCAAATAGTATTATCAGAATTACGAAGTGTTGTAGCAGAAGATATAGTTCATTACAGTAAGGAATTCAGGATATACAGATTGACTCCAAATCTTATGTAGCAAGATACAGAATAGTGACTGAAATCTGCAAATTTGCTTGGACAGGTAGATGTTGCCAAGATCAGACTGCTGCTGAACAGCTCTCTGCACTGTCAATCCCCAAATTTTCTTTTTTCCAAGGCACTTATTTTATATTAAACTTACAAAAGAGTGGAAGAAGTACAGTACGTTGAATAGCAGGTCTGACACATTAAAAACCTTAAAGCCTATAAATGGGATAAAGAATTAAAGATATAATAAACCTTCATTGCCATATAGATATTTGCCCACTTAGCTATTCAATTAACCATGTTGAATGTCAATCAATACTACATAAGATTGCTTTTCAGAGGTAACAAAAAACTGTCTCTGATAATATAATCACTTGCATATCAAAACTCAAGAAGCATATATCCAATTCTGAAATGTAGCTCCAGCATCATGGGTGCAGTTAAACTTAGCTAGGAGGATGATAACTTAGGAATTAATATTTGTGGGCATCATCAGGTAGATAACACCATTTGATGCTTTTTAAAATAAGCCTACTGAGTTATGCTTACAATATATTAAGCCCTTTCGTAAAACAAATCCTTTTAATATTGTTTGTACACACAGCATTATGAAAAAATCACCTGAAATACTTACACCGTAGATACTAGTGAGCACCCAGATATTTTGACACTCACATTTGAAGGGGTTATAGACCAAACAATGATGTACAAATAAGCAGTAATATCACAACTCTGATACTATTAATACATTACATAGCATACAAAGAAGATACATTGCAAATCTGCTGCAACATATTACATTGTGTAGTTGTGGGTAATCTGCTTTTAACTGGAAGCTATTTGAAATTTTACTGACAGAAATAAATCACTAAACCAGACTGTGGGACTCCCATGTAGATAAACAGTAGTACTTACTACCCAGCACTTAGCAGACTTACAGGAAGAACTCATTTGTGGGATTGTACTCACCAGTGACTCAACGTATAGAAAATGTCTATTTATTATAATTATTTTTGCTGTTACCAAGATTAGCTTTCATCTCTTTTTTCTGGCAGACAACACTTTCTTCGCTTCGAAACATAAATTTAATTGTGGGATGCTCAGAAGACAAGTAATGATGACTAATACAGCATTATGTTTTTCTGTATTTACAAGAAGCTCTGAAAAATACCTTGGTTTGACTAACTCTCTCTTGTTAAGTTCATGACAATATAGTTTACAAGAACATGTAGACACAAACACAAGTTAGTTGTTATTTGTCTATTTCAAGCTGGATTCCTCCTGCTGAAGAATGGGACTCCTTTATAAATACGACACCTTATTACTACAGAGTGTTTCTATACATATATGCTCCTAAAATACTCTTGATTATTTTGGCAGCAAAATTAAAACAGTAATTTCTGTTAGCACTTCATTCAGCACTATCTTCCATAGCTCTGTGTGGGTTTTGACATTTTGATTCATGACCTGAAGCCCCAGATAAAATCTGGCAAAGGATTTGCTCTGTAGAAATTGTCTAATGCTGCTGATGGCTGATTAGGGACACTCATGGTAATAATTTGCAACAGAAACCCAAAAAGTCACATATATACCTACCTTCCAGAGCACAGAAACTCCATAAAACTCTCCAGTATTTGTTGTTTTTTTTCAATACCAATATTAAAGAGCAGTCCTTTGAGATCAGTACTACGGCATGAGATATTCTGTGTCACAGTAACTGTATTTCAAACACACTTTACCAGTAGGATTTCTTCCTAAATTTCCCCAGAGCATTAACCTGAGTTGAGAGACCTGTATTTGACTCTTTCTTTCCCACGGATATTGATATTCATCACTAACAAAATTTGTGGAGGTCAATGGGTTTAAGTGAATGCAGAATTAGAAAATAATTTGTTACTATTACACAGCTCATTCTCATTCAAGTTCTGGAGCACTAGTAGAAACAAAATCAAATAAAAATACAATTCAGGACTTACAGGTGGCATCTCAGACTCTAAATATTCACAATACACATGTTGTATAAAATTAACAAAATGAAAAATGGAAGAGAAGATATTATTTGTCTGTCTGACTTTCACACGAACCAAGCATGGAAGGAGACACGCTAACTTGTGAGTTCTGGCTACTTTCTTAGTAGCAGGTGAAGTGCCGGTGACCTGGTCTTAATTGCAGACTCTAAAAAGAACAGAGATTCAAGCAAGCAACCGAGATGCCTTCATGAGCGGATAAAAGCATTTTTGGGGTGTGTGTGGGAGCTGGTGAGAGAATGAAACTGTCCATAGTAGACTTAGTTATACAGAACGTGCTGGAAGAAACTGGAAAATATTTCAGGGTGGGCATGGCCTAAACTCTGATCTTCCCTCGCCTAATAGAGAACAGTATGAGAATTGGTCGTGCACATTCTCACACATACCTGTTTAAACCTCCTCCCCCCAACACACTACCTAAAAGGTCTATTTTTTTGACCAAACGTATAATCTTGCACAATCTGCTACACCTAAAGTTGTTTCCACAGATTGGGAAGGACAAGTTTATTTCACTTTCTGTTCTTAATTGACTCATCCATTGCACACATTGTGACTTGTTGACAACTCACTTGTGGTGTGGGAAACACCCAGATTTTTAGTGTGCCTTGTAACTTTGTTCCTTCTGGGTTTTCTTCCCAGCTGGTTTCACTAGTTTGTATTCTTGTTTTGCCTCTCCTTAAAGCATAGGGATAGAAAGCTACAAGATAAGATATAAAGAGAATATTCTTGCAGTTCTATACAGACGTATATTTTTTATGTTCAGTTCTATCACTAAGATTGTTTACCAAAGCCAGACCTCATAAACCAGGCAGGTGGACCTTCAGCTTTTTCACTATGTACAAAATAGGCAAAAAGTAAAAATCAGTCAAGGACTTTCTCCATTTCAAGCAAGTGGTAACTGAATACAGTGCCTGCTATTCCACTTACCGTCATACTTTCATTGTACTTATCTACATGTACTATGATTTCGTCAGGCTAAATATTGGGCCCAAATGCCTATTTTTGACTGCTGGCTTACACCATGAAAGTTCAGCTGAAGTCAAAAGCATCTTTCCAAATCAAAACTGGTATACCAAAACAGATTACCCAGTGCAATGTCTTCATCCCTCTGCCTACCCATTCTTCAAATGCCACATCCTCAAAGCTGTTTAGGAGTCTGGGTGATTCCTAAATGATCGCTGAAACAGTATTCAGTATTGAGAACCCGCTGTTGTTCTTCACTTGAAAACAGATGTTCGGCACATCTGAAGTTCTGCTCACTTCTTTAGAAAAATTTGCAAACGGTAATCCAATTAAAATATTAAAAATCCCTAACACATTTATAACTGTACATATCTTGTGGGGAAAAATGTATCTAATTTATAAAAAGTAAGCAATTATGATTTATTTGTTATAACATAGAATCATAGACTGGTTTAGGTTGGAAGGGACCTTAAAGATCATCTAGTTCCAACCCCTCTGCCATGGGCAGGGACACGTAATATTTTATTTTAAATATTTATAAAAGTGATAATCAGTAACCTCGATCATTATAAGAAATACCTTCTATGCCATGTGTGGCATTCAGTTTGGCATTGTCAATTTACCTGTTTTCTGTGAAAAGCTGTCATGAACTTTTATTTACAAAATTTTTGTAGTATTTTCACTACATGGCATTGCTGTATGTTATCCACAACAGCTGATTCCCCGGGAAGATCCTGCCACAGAAAAAAATTTTTCTCCATTTATCTCTACTATAGCCAGAACAAGAGTAGGATTAAAGACTTTCAAAGGGAAGAATGCGAAATAAACTCCTGTGGGCTCATTTTACAAGTATTATAGTTGAACTATAAGAAGCAGACTCGTTTCTTTTGATATTGCTCAGGATAAACTAGTTTAACACATCTGAAAGCAAGCCATCTGCTTTCTTGTCTCTTGCGTCTCTTGCATGTTTAAAGTTGGGTATGCTTACTAACATATATATATGTTCATACATTCATACTAGAAGAGTTTGATTATTGAGCAAGACTATCTGAAAGTCTTACATTTCCATCAAGATTCTCTGTAAAGAAACTGTACATAGTATTATTATGTAATAAAAAAATATTATTTTTACTACTACTATGACTACTACTACTTCTCGTACTTAATAAGGGCACTTGGAAGAGCAGAGAATACACTCAAATACTTCCAAACCCTGAAGGAAATAAGATGGGAAGGAGTGTGACCCAGAGTAATGCAAAACTTATAGGGACCTTACTGAGGAACGTCTATAGTTTCAGATTTGCAGTCTCTGTACAAGATGCAATATGGCAGGCTGAACGCTGCACTGTTCCCTTAACTGAAGACTACTGAGACTGGGTGAAATTTGCCATCAATTCTCAGGTCACCTTGTAGAAATGGAGGAAATTTGAAGAAAGGGAAAATCAGAAGAGAAACCAGTAAAACTTGCAAAAGCACAAAGAAGAAGCAAAGACTTAAAAATCACATTATTTACGTTCTGCCAATTTATTTCCCACAAGCTCCTAACATGACAGCTTATTGCAAAAATTTTTTGTAGCTATAATGGAAGGCAATGTCAAGTTTCCGTGGGTGGTGTAAATTTGAAAACCCACCCAGATAAAACAGGTGTTAGCAGTCCTGCTGGGAGATATTAAACGCGTTCTGCTGACTTGCCGTTGTACGTGGCCTGTTACCTCACCCAGATGCAAGGCACATTCCATTTTCCTATGGAAATTATAAAATATTCCAGGGTGTTAAGCAGAATACACTGCCATGCACACACATTCAGCTTAACTTTTTTCCAACAAACTCCTCATTACTTGCAGTAGAATAATTTAAGGAGCATTTAATGTAAATAACTATCAGTGACCTACGTAACATCAGTCCAAAAAACTGTTCTGAACTCAGCACTGACTTTGCAATAAGAGACCATGTATGTAAATTAAAAACTGATTTACTGGAGGCATTTGGGGAGAATTTTACCTTAGAGGATAATAACTACTGGTATGTAAAAGGCCTCCTAGGCAAAAATTTTTAGGAAATGATGCTGGAGTTATTTAATTATTAGTGTTTTTTTGAGGAAAGGATGATGGTGTTATTTAAAACTGAAATACCTTCCACTTCCTTTTCCAACAGATATTAAGGAACACGCACATCAAATTCTTCCAACACGCACTCCAAACACAAAATATCACCAGTAAACCCAGAAATGTGAAAACAAATTAACTTCTCCAATACTTGGAGAATTCAACAGACATATGTACTGACCTGCTGATAAAAGAATGTATGAGGTCACTGTTGAGGTCAGAAAATGAGCTGGGGTGTGTATTGTTTTTAAGAAAACATTACAGTGGGAAATGATCCCTTCTGGCATGTATTGTTGTCACTCCTGTCAGGAATATGAAAGTGACAATTGGTGTCGCAGGTTTTTCACCTAGCCCCTCACTTGGTGCTTGGAAAGCTTGGGGTGAATGGGAGATAATCTCTGTAATGTCAAATACAATTTGTTTGGGGGTTTTTTTGTTGTTGTTGTTTGTACACATCAACAAGTTAGTGAATAATTCAGTTATTCTAAATAAAAGCATTAATCCTAATCATAATTTTTAGATGACCAGATCATTATGAATATCTGCTGGTCATTTTCATATAAAAACCAAAAAAAACCCTCTATCCACAAACACCCCAAAAAACACATAAGAGAAGAATGCAAAATTTTACTCTGTTTACCTATATAACGGTGTGATCTTGCTTCTCTTGTCTCCTTTCCTATCCACTCTTCTGTGTCTTGTCTGCATTCGTTCTACCCATTTCTTTACAGTAGTCTTTACAGCAGACATTATAAAGCTTTTGTGCTGCTATAATAGAAACTGAGAGAAGAAAGTGTTGGACTTTTGATTGGAAAACAGTGCTGGATTTGGTCCTGAATAGACTCCTGGGTTTGGATTCAGAAAACCATGAAAATATTTCAGTATCTTGCATGAATTTCTTAGAAAGCTAAAATAGGCCTCCACAGCACTTTGGATCAAAAGAAAAGGCAAAAGTTCTCTTCCAGGATCTCAAAGTAACTCCCTACTTCAGTGCTCTCATCTCCTCAGGCCTGTGGCCACCACCACCGTGAAAGAGCCCTACACATGCTCAAAGAACACAAAATTGAAGATAAATACTACCCCGGGAGGACGTTTTTTAAGGCAATGATAAAAGGAAGTCTGTTTAAACAGAGTGGTTTTTAAAGCACTGCATCATTTTAGTGAGCCTGTCTACAAACCTTTTTTTTAGTTATGCAACACTTCTGAGTCAGCAAGGTACCAATGTCTAAATATTTGTGGAACTCTGCAACTTCCGAAAATTGGAGGGCAATGTGAAAATGCACGCTTCTTTAAAACAGAGGAGTTTCTCTCCATGAGGTCAAAAGAGAGTCTACAACAGAGTGTTCATTTACTAGATTTAATTAAACCTTTGAAAGCATTCCAGCTCTCTCTTTCACCACTATTTAGCACATAGCAACTTCATTTAGCTCATCCAAAAAAGCAGCTTTTAGAAATAAGGGCAATTACAACCAGCGACGGGATGAATCCTTTACAAGATAAGTAAACAGGTAAACTATGGGGCATTTCACTGCACCTCTTGAACTTTGCAAATGGAATCCATCCAGATGCACTTTATGCTTTCTGAACCCTCCCTCTTGACTACACCAGAAGTCATAATGCCACAGCTTGTGCAGGACCAGACACTGACAATTTGCTCCTATCCTTCTGGCCTTTTGATTTTATAAACATTCTGATGTTTTTTTAATTAGATGTATTTTGCACGTTACCCTGAAAAATATTTATAGAACATTGAGCTCATCAAAAGAAAAGTGATAAAAATGCTTGTTATTAGCAACCTCTAAAAGCACTAGAGATTTCTGTAGGTCTTAAGTTATGGGGCTGGTCCTCCAGCTGGAACTTAAAGTCCTTGGGAACATATATACAGCGGAGAATATAACATAAGTCACGGCTTTTCCTTTATGTTTAATTTCCGTATTTCTGACTCAAATTAATCTAAACCCTAAAGAAAAAGATACAAAAGAAATAAAATTGATGACGAATTGATGTCACAGGTTATTAAACCTATTCAAATTAAACCAGACATCTTTAAAAGCCATAGGCATAATACAAAAGTCTCAGATTCAGGTTTTCACTTTTGCTAGTGTACCTGAGCACTGTATTTTATACCATGTTTAGAATAATATACAAAGAAATATTAGGTTATGCTGTATATGTTTTCACACCATGCTCATAAGCAGCCTTCACAGTTCCCTAATCTCTTTTCTATATGCTTATAGCCATGGGAAGTATTTTCCACATTTTCACAAGATCTTGTCTAGATTCTCAGACAAGGAAAATAAAAGCACCTGGAACCACGGAAGGCAATGGGGTATCTGCTCTCAAGTTCAATAGGGCCAGGATTTTTTCTTGAATTCTTAGCTAAATGTTCTAGTGGAAACATCAGAAGTACTCGAGCCTATAAAATGAGGCCTGGACAAGCACTTACTGCTTGTTGTCACTTCACTTCCAGTTGTAGCCAATGAAGTGTGAAGTGTAGGAGGAAGCAATGTTTTAAATAGTTATCCAAATGTTTTCAAGTTCCAAAATACAGCCAGTATTACTTGAAAAATAAGCATTTACTGGGCTTTGGAGGGGGCACATATCTTCAAATATGTTAATTTATACGATGTAACAACATAAATCTTTCAAAACTGTTTATGTTAAGAAATCCAAATAGAAGCCTTATATATACAAGAACTGTGAGGACACCCTTGCACATATGTTTACTGTGGACCGTTGCTGCTGATCTGTCTATGAACTAAGTGAGAGATTTTACAAAAATCCCTAATTTAAAGTTATTATTGAGAGGAATTACTGAGAAAATCTGTGGGCGACAGGCAAAACAGCCCACTGGACTGGGATGTTGGTTAGCTAGTTATGTGTGCAGTTAGAAGACACAAAACTGTAGCTATCTAACTTCATGAACTATTATTTTTTTCACATGCGAATAGGTCTCAGCTCTCAAGCGTGGAAACCCCGGGACAAAGAAAATTCTTGTGGTATTTTTTCCCTAGAGGGAAATGTCATCGGTACGCTCCCATTGTAATTCCAAAGAAACTCTGAAGAATCAAGAGGTATGAATAATTCAAACAAGGTTCCAATTAGCTGACAATACAAGCCTAAATGAAGCATATTCTAATTATTATAGAATTAAAGAATGCCAAAAGCTACAAGCTAAAATACAAACATATTTCTATTTCAGAAAGACTGTTCAGATTCACTTTTTGGACTTTGCAGGTTTGGTGCTGGTCAGGATGCCACCTGAAAGAATTGCTAAGAACTGCATATGTAAACAAATGCTTTAAGTTGATATAAACTCTTCAAAAAGGAAAAATTATTTGTGATCAGTTTGTGACATTGAATACAATCAAGTCCTAACCAAAAAAATGTATCTTGGACTGACTCTGAAACTGAACCCTGCCCATGCTAATTCATATCCAGACACTGGGCCAACTTAAAATAAGTTCAACTTAAAATAAGTATAGCTCTGATTTATGTCATATGATCATCTGTTGATCATATGGTCAGCAGACTCCTCAGACTAGGAGTGTTTTAAATAATTCCTGCACATCAGAAAGCTGCCAAATAGATTACTGTATTTATACTATTTATTTCTGCTGAAACAAAAATGGTTGTACTGTATTCTAACCATTTGTGTATTAAGTTTCAGGTCACAGTGGATTTAAACAGACAAGTTTACATAAAAAAAAAAAAACATAAGAAGATTGTGTTAATATTTTAATTAACCTGATCAAGAGCCTTTACATGAGAAGGGATTAGTTAATGCTATTGAAATAAGCAGCCTTTGTGATAACTTGCCTGTTCTACTGCTAGCTTAAGCCAATTTACCTTTGTGTACCTTAATAGTACTGCCTATAACAGGGTCACCAGCTGGAATAGAGTTTACAGTTAAAGTTAACATCAGTGTTTAAATCCAGTTCAGTGGCACCAAAATCTTCACTAACACAGCGTTTCAGCTGCCCAGTGGTACCTCATGCCATTCCAGATTGGTCAGATCCGTGGGGTCCTGACAGCAGGAGCAGGTTGGCAGAGCAGTACTTGCAATCAATGAAAATAACATGACTACTCGGCAACCGGTCCCATGGCTGCGTGTATGATGATAGTAGACAGAAGATTTTTTTCTGAGAAATCCAACATGCTTCTTTTTGACATTTCATGGAATAAGTGGTGAGCACAACAGCGCATAAACAAATACTGAAGGAGCAGGCAAAGAAGTACCTTTTAATACCCCTAGTACAATAACTGTAGATATTGGGGAAAGGGGAGAAGAATGGACCAAAAAAAGCCAAGGAACTCCAAAATGGTAAGTCTGTAAAAGACACTGTAAAATCAAGCAGATTTGGCATTCTTTCCACAAAACAGGCTAGTATTAGCTGCAGCAGATGTAGGCAACTCCTGTTCCAGCAAAGATCAAGGGCAGAGTGAGAAAATACATCTGGACTGACCATAGTAATTTCAGTATGCACCTACTTTCTGTTCTTTCCCTTCATTTTCTAACATTGTAATTGTGTTATATTCTGGAAGTAATGCAATATTGCTGAAAAAGCTTTATTTGGCACCAAATATTTGGTATTTTACTTTCCAGCAGGAGAGCAGGGGGAGGTCGTCAAGTCTTTTTCAATGAGTTTAAAAATTACAAATGCAGGACAGGGTGCTTTTTGTTACCACGTTGGCTTGTAATTAGCACACTACATCACTGGGACATTCTTTGCTACTTCACCATCCTCCTGTCTTACAGCTTCTTTGCTATAGGGCCAAGCTTTGAAATACTGCATATGTATAGCCGCTAAAAGATGATTCAGTGAAAAACACCGTCACCTACTCATAATGTACCACACAATACCTCCAAAAGCTTGACAATTTGTTGGACAGTGTTTATTTTAATTTTAAGCACATTTGAGTGCTTAAAATTACAAGAAGTGCGTCTTCTTCCCTCCCTTCTGCGGCCGAATTCACAATGCAATCCCGGTTCCACCCTAACATTGCTAGCTACAATCCCTTTCCTTTTCCATTAATTACAATGGAAGCCACAACTTACTGCTTTCTGGCACCCTCTGCTGCTTTACTCATTACACCACAGACAGCATTTTATGGATGGTTGTGCAGTTCCTGTATCTCCATTAAAACATCTTCCCAGTAGTTGGATTTCCCAACCCAACCAAATAAAAGATTATGATATTCATACTTGTTGTGTGCCCTCATTTATTGTTTGCAGATCTTGATGCTTAAATCTCAAAACTATGTTCAGTACCTTTTGCCTAAACTTAATCTGGACTCACCCTAAGGAGCAGAGACAGTAGCTCTAGCACCTCCAGAAGAATGGCCAATTCAGACTCTCACAGATGTCCAGAAAATACAACGGTGCATCAAAGCTTCCAGAATTTCGAAGCTCCCACAAACCATTCACAAATGAGAGGCAGGGAGAGGGGTTTAAAAGCCTTTAAAAGTCAGTAAAACCACTGGGGGGTCATCAGAACTAGACAAGGTACTTCACATGGATGCTTGTCCACGTGCGTGTGTGCTACGCACTGAAACACAGGCCCACATCGTTTCGTGAGAGTCTTGCATGTTACTGAAGCTGCAGAATTCACTGTCGTCAAGATAAGCAGCAGCAGATTAATTATCTCAGGAAGAAGGATAAATGAGAGACCTTGGGACTCTGCTTCAATCTTAAGAAATGCTCCTTTGTGAAAAGTCTACCTCTCCGAGGAAATTCAAGGCTTCACAGATGTGGAAAAATAACCTTTCCTAACTAACAAGCAGCACACAAAATTATAAGAAAATTTAAGCAGAAGTATTGTAAAGGGAGCGGTTAGAAAATCTTTAAATAGAAGTAAGTCCTCAACTATAACCATAAGAGAGCTGGCCTTCTGCCACAGTTCCAAAATAATCAGACATTTGATAAAAATCTAGAAAGCTGACAAAATCTCAAAATTACCAAAAAAGCCTTGTTTGGATCTACCGTAAAATAAAACCACTTCAGAGACATTGTTTATTTTCTTGTAAAGCTTAAATATGCATTTTTGCTGTTCAGCTAAACATCACGCAGTTTCTTCTCTATTTTTAAATCCAATAAACATTCTAGACATTCCTAGTATTTATAACATGCTCTCCCTATAGAAGATGATAAAAATACACCATCATGAAGCAGACATATTTACTGTAATCCTGCTGCTGCTATCCTGGGAAAAATGTATTAATGACTATAACCAACAGGTGCTTTCTAAAATGCATGTCAAAGTCAGATTGTGTGTATGTATTTTAACTGCATGTTTGTGCTAAAACTTTTCAGTGCACTTCTATTAATGGAGGTTTCGAGGCCATTTATGCATCATCTCTTTGTCTAAGCATCTGTATCACAAATAGATATTTGATTAATTCCAAAACTTCAGGGAATGTTCACATGACATTTTTGAGGGAAAAAAAAACCCCAAACAACAAAACAGAAAATTGAAGAGGGTAGAAAGCTAATTACAGATAGGGGGAAATGGGGAGACTGTCAACTGCATCTCTTCAAACAATAAATACTGCAGTGTGTATGTTACCCACTAGTCTTGATGCATAAATTTCTCCGGTATTTCACCTCTGCATATCCTCCCAATACAATTTAACAGAATGAGTTTCTGATCGAATGACATTCCTGAGAAACACAGTTGAGGGATGGGGAGAAGAGATGCCTCAGAGGCATGGAAATATTGGCATATTCCAGATATAGACTAAAGTGAGGGGAGGTTCAAGGAAATGCTAGGGGGAGAGAAAAATAAAAAGGTCTGACAGCAAATAAGAAAATAGTCGATTTTAAAGAATGAAAAGATCTTTTTGTGTTCAGCAGTCTTGGTATCCAGAAGCAAAATGTGCATAACCCTAATCCTACCCCTAACCAAACAAACCCATCCCTAACCTAACTTCTCAATAGATTTCATGGAGCCTGATATCATTACACTATAAATACTTCTTATGACATGATTATTTCATTAACATCTAGATGAGTTATTCTCATGTGATTCCACGCATTAATAGGACAAGGAATTTGTAAGCCTATACAAAAAGGCTAATGGCTACATGTGATTTATATTTAATGAATAACCTACTTCTTTCAGCCTAATATAATAAAATAATACCCAGGATGTGTTCCTGTGGCATTTTCTTTTATGACTTCAGACAGTCAAATGTGAGTGACTCAGGGGAATATGCATCTCACTGCCCGATGCGAGTGAGTAACTCTGAGCTGTTCTGTGAAGAGGGATTGTCATAAATCCTGTGGTTCTTTTAATGTTCTCAGATCTCCTCTGGATGTAAAGAGAACAGCTTGTTTCACTGCAGAATAAAGAGGTCTAACAAAAAGCCAAACAAGAATCAAATCATATCAAACAAGTGATGATTTGGTTGCCTTCTCCTTTCCTTCCTTTCCAAGCCTGTAACATCCTTAGGCAGGATGGATGAAGTTTCCCATCCTTTATGCTCTACTAGATCTAACACTTGCAGCCATTCTTTCAACCTTTCCTTAGCTTCCTCTTTCCCTCACAATAAAAATGTTTGGTCTCCCACAAAAAGGCAACTGTTACTTTGCTTGTCTGTCCAGTTCTCACCCTATCTATATTTTCTCTTCCATTTCTAGAGTTTTTAGAAATTTTGGAGCTTGTCCACAAATGCAGTAGGAATTCCTCCTCTGCCAGTTCCACGCTAAAACAATTTGCCTCTCATCTTACTCAAACTAATTATGCTAATAACATTAATAGTCTCTTCAGCAAAATTTGGAACCAGAATTCCAACATGTTCATCCTTGAATGTCAACCATCTTTAACATTAACTTCTTTAACCTTACCCTTACAAGAATTCTGTCCTCTTTTCTTTCTTTATTTCCTCCATTCATACTACCACATTTATTCCCATAATGTATCCTTAGATGGATCCTCATTATTCCCTTTATTTTTTTCTTTTGGGGTGCCACACAGCTCTATTTTTGATAATCTCTTTTTCACTTTTACTCCAGTCTTTATATCAAGTTAATTTCATCTGCAAACTAGAAATAAACTTCAGTTTCTACACTGATGAAGGAGATGTTAATTCCTGTAACTATTCTTCAATTTGCATTATCTAGTTGTATATTTACACTGTAGATATACCTACATGCCTTGCTGTTAGCTAGAGAACTTTTAAATTCTGTGGCATACAGGATTACACAGAAAAGCCATGAACCCCCTATCAGGTGTACACAAGTTAATAAAAAGTGTTTGTTGATGTCTAAGACAAAGAGGGAGAGTCCAGTCCCGAAGGTCAGCTTCTAAAATTTTGTCCTGCTCCTATCTTTGATGATTCAAGAGTTTGAAAGGGCTTATTTCACTCTCAAAAATGTTCAGTGCCCTGAGCAAATTAAAACCAGTCGGGTATAACCTGATGCTCAGTACACTGGTTCAACAGAGCGGCTACTTCCCCACACATGGAAGAGGATCTCATACAGATTCCTGCTGTTATCCCATTACTTCTAGGTGGCAACGTGAATACCTGTGTAGGAGGTTTGATAGTCTCACTATTAGTGAGACTCACTACTCTCACTACTAGTATTTCTCACTACTTTGAGCTCCAGGACATAACATATGAATTGTATGCCACAGGAGTTCTCAGACAGCAGGAATAATCTTGGTAGTTACATTGCTATCATCAACCAAGGAAATATGGGAGACCTCAATGCGATAGTCATCTTGAATACTCAGTGAATACCAAACAAATTGTCAACTCTCTTAAACCATCTTGTACATTGTACACTGCACAGTGTATTGCAAGTGGCCAGATGTATCAAACATGTCCAAGAAAGTCTTCCCTGGAACAGCTGAGGACAGACACTGGGAAAGGGTGTGGGAATGGGGTTGGTCCGCAAAGGTGAGATCACACTCTGAACCTACCTAGGAAATGAGAGGATTTGTCCAGGAAAACATCTTCAGAAGGATAGCGAAGACGTGCTCTTGGCTATGACAGTCTTGAGCACTTTCCTGGGAATCCCAGTAAAGATGCAAGTTGAATGTAAATCACCTGCCTAGTAGGGAATCTCAGAAAGTATCGTTAGTTAAGTAAAAAATTGTATGGGTCTAGTTGAAACTACCATCAGAAAATGGGAAATCTGAATATGTCTTATGTTGAGGAGTGTCATTTCCTGCATAGATAAGCATCTGCTTAGATCCTTTCATAATGGAGCTGTAACTGTCTTGCTTGCTTCATTCCAGAACTGCCACTGTTACAAGGTAGGAAAGAATGCACTGTGAAAAGAAGTATTTGTCATCAGTATGTCTCCAATGGGTATTTTACCCACACTCCCTCAAAAAAGAATTGCATGAGGCTTTACTCTGCCGAACCACAAGAGCTGGATTCAGAAATGCAGAACTAACTGGTAAGTAAATCCTTGGGGAGGAGGGACGCCAAAGAACCTATAAGCTGTGCATTACCATGACAAATTCTTCGCAGGGAATGGGGAGCATGATATTTCAGTCACCACTTACAAAGTCTAAGGAAGAGCTGCAACTGTTGGGAGCTGGGTAACGTGCAGGGACAGGCTCAGCTACGCAGAATCACGGAATTGCAGAATGGTAGTGGTTGGAAGGGACCTTTGGAGATCATCTAGTCCAACCCCCCTGCCAAAGCAGGTTCACCTACAGCAGGTTGCTGGCAAAATAAAACTCCTCATAAAACTCCCCTCTGGATAACACTCTGGCTTGAGGCTGCACGAAGATATGGGCAATATGGGCAGTTGTCAAGAGCAACTTGGAGCTTTGATCTATTTTGTTGTCCAAACTCTGCCTTTAGCCACAGGAACAGAAATCCGAGTGTGGACTTTTAATTAAGGCAGATCAGGCCCTGCTCTGAGAGATAACAGGTCTCTAAGATGAAGAGGGTCTTTTACTTTACCTGAGGAAGTCCATAAGAGAAAGTTCCCATTGTAACACAAACATGACTGCTCATCTCCAGGGTGGCCAGGTCCTTTATAACGCACATGGCACAGAGGGAGACTGGGAGAGCAGAGGAATTTTGAGATGATACTAGAAATTCCCATGCTAAGTGTACACAAGAAGAAAAAAGACACAGCATTTGATGTGCATTGCCAGGATGTGGAAGAAGAAAGATGAACTGAAGAAGAAATTGTGCTTACTAGCCTTCGCGTGTCTGTACACATGCTGTGTACAAAAGGTAAAGACCCCTATGTGCTGGTTTTGATGTTGTACATCGAAAACTTCCCTGGTAAATAAAAATAAGCTGCTATATTGCCCATGTGGGTATGCCAAATAGCCAATGCCCTAGATTACAAGAACCTAGAATAAAGGTATATTGTCACTGGAAAGAAAATCTCATCTTTTTCTCAGTTCCAGATCTGAATACTCACATCCAAATTAAAATCATCTTTCTAACTAGTTGCCAATGAGAGCAAAACTCTTAATCTTCTTCTGATCCTTTCCACACAGTCCTTTACCCAACACCCGGGTATATTCTTCAAGTCTGCTCTCCCCCAAACACCCACACACAAGCTATGACTATGTCTTGCAGATTCTTTCTGTGTAACACAGCTAAAATATGAGCTTTCCTATCTATAAACACAGGAAACCTCTCACAGGAGCTCAAATTTTAATTGATACCATTTATTTTTTTTCTCTGGCTCTACTGAGATCACTTCCCGAGATATCATGCTGTGAACCTGTCATCCTTTTCTAAACGTACTTTCATTTTTTCCCTCTTAAAGACTACTCCACTATTGAATCCCAGATACCCCTTGCCTACCAGGGAATAGGAAAATGAGCTTTTGACTCTGTCCTGCCCATACTGTGAGAAGCCATTCGTTTTTACCACATTTTTAAAGAGAGATTTGTACCAACCAAGGCTGTTCTCAGGCCTTGTCCTATGTCGTATACAAACTCAAAACAGAACGATCAGCTCATCATCAAGAAAACTCTATGCATATTTGTTAACATCTCACTGGTAAAGGGTAATAGGAGTTCAACACACCTTTTTATTCAGAATTGGAAGATCTTTCTGCAGCTTCACCATAAGTTTTAGATTTCATTATCCTGAGTAACTATTTGCAAATTTTGTTATTTTACTATTCATGCCTTTTTCCAGATCATTCGTGAACATAATGAATGAGTCACAAGCACAGATCCTTGGGGAATGTGAATCATAGAATGTCTTTTTACAAACACTAACCAGTTATTCCTTGGTTTATGTTCCTAACAAGTTGTCAATGGCATTTATGGGGACGTCCAAGAAACAGTTCATGACTGATCCCTTGCCTGTAGTTCCATCCCCCGCCGCAGCTATTTCAACCAACTTAAAAAATTTACTGAAAACCTGATAAGCCCAATGGTACTCTTCCTTTATAGAGTGAAATACTTTTACTTCTCTTACACCCAATCACATGGAAGTGCACGTACTCCAAGTAACGCACTTCATAAGTACGCAAGCATGCACCCTGGAAATACAGGAATGAGGCTACTGTCTTGTGTTCCGTTCGTTTAAACACACCAAACCTGCAAAGCAGACAAAACTGAGTGTGGCTCCCTTGTATTTTCATGAAACTTCCATAGCAGCCACTCATGAAATCTGTGAAAATCCACTGATAGCCATGGGGTGACAGTCAGGATTTAAACAAAAAAAGGGATCGCACAGGTGTCACTGCAGGAAGAAACTGACCTGCACACAGAAGCAGTTGGGATTAATTTTCAAAACTCAGCTTGAATTTCCAGTTGTAAGGGACCATATTTCTACACTTAGCCAAATTTCTGTGTATATTTCAATGTGTCACACTTGTGTGGAAGGCTCACCTGCAGCTGCTCCAAAGCAAAGAAAATATATCATATAGCTAACTAATGTCACCAACTGCAACAGCAAAGCCAGAAGATTCCTACAAAGTTCAACACTGAGCAGAGAGAAAGAGCTCACAGGGACCCGCCTGACAGTGAACATAGGGATGAGATTTTCAGGCTTCCTGGTCCTCAAAGAGCTCCATCCTCATAGATTTTCATATGGAATTCTATGTGCCTTAGTAGAACCTACAGTGCTTACTTTCTAGAAAATTGTCTTGTTTTTCACAAACAATTTTTAGACACAGAATAATAATGCTGATATACTCATTCTTGAATATTGACATTCCTTGATACCGAGGGATGCTACTCAACAGTGTCTGCCCAGCACACCCCTGTCAGAGGAAGTCTGAAGGCAGGTGGCTATACTGAAAGGAAGCATACATACTGTAGGGCAGGTATAGTCTATGGCACACTTAGCAGTTCCACTTTCCACCTATTCATCCTGTCCACAGGCTGACTCCCTGCTAAGAAGAGATTTGCATGCACCTCATCCCCTTGCAACCTTGGCTTTCTCCAGGGAAAATCCCAAGCATATCAGCAGAGAGGGAGCCATAGGGAGGTTTTGTGGGACTGCAGGAACACTATGAAGAACATCTACCCAATAAATTACAAAGCAGTATCTACCAGTATAGACATGATCACTTTGTCCTACTTCAGCTTCAGGCTTCACACATTTCTTTACCTAGTTCTCCCTATCACAGAAACGTTCCCCAGTTAAGCAGAGACTCATTCGCTCACACTACCCTCTTTTTGTTAAGCTACACAATTTTTCTTCAGTCTCACAGAATATAGCAAAATTGCTAGCATCCTTGTGGCTGTTTTCTGAAATATTTTCTATTTATTAACATATTTTTAAAGATATTATTAACGAAATCAAGTACAATGCTATAGAAATGATCTTATTAGTCCTGCACATTGATTCCCACTTTTAACGGATACACTGCTACCCACTCAGAGATGGTGTCAGATCTGCTAACTACAGCTTTTTACTAAATATTCATATCCATTTGGCAATGTGCAACAGCTCCAACACCTTTTCCAACTCCCTGATTTCCAGGATGTGGTAAGCAAGACTTGTATTTTTATTGAACTTAGTTCCCTCTGACTGCAGCATGTCTGTATCCTGAACTATAAAAATTACCTTTGAAGCATACCTTTGGTTATATAAACTGGTAAAAATCTGTAGGGAAGATAAGACTGACAAAATGAAAAACAGCCTTCATTAAATGTGTGTTACTACATTATAGCCTTTTAATAAGAAGGGTCTCTCCAGCCCTTTAATAACTATGAGAAAACCTCTGCTACCAACCACAATTTAGGATGCTTTCGTACATAGATGTGTACTGGCATACACAGTTCTCCCAGGAACTAGCGAGAGCTAATTCTAAGGAATAAAAAACAGCTAATAAGACATCAATCTCTGAAGGAAAAATCAACTTGAAAAAGAATATACTTAAAATTTTTGGCAACTTTGAATTTCTTTTACTATTTATGCAGCTGAAAGCACCATAAACTGCATGAGGAAAGAATATAAACATTAGTTTTGTAAAATTCTCAAGGGAAAATACTGCAAATATCACCATAAAAATATTTTCAGTCCAACACTTTCTGATTCTCTTGCACTTTCTCTGACAACCCCAGGATGGATTAAATTTGATACTCTGTATGCTTATTATATGTTTGATATGATCTGTTTAGAGACAAAACACTGGAGATCTTCCAGTACATTTTTAATATATTCAGGAAGAAAAAAAAAGTCTGAATACTTTCTCTTTGGACCGTTAGGTTTATAACATATTTTCTACCCAGGACACTATCCTGCTTTTTCTAATGATGGGGGGACTTACAACACAAATTAAAGAAACAAATGGCCTATAAAAGAAGCAGAAAGGAATTAGCTTTTGGTTGTATCAAAACATAAATCCTTGAAAGACCAGTATCTTCCATAAGAAAGATGATTCTAGGTTTCCTTAATTGATAGACTTATGGAATAATTCATACAAGGAAAATATAGAAATGAATGCGGTATTTTTTTCCATTGAAGGGCTTGAAAGAGATGATGAAAAAAAAAGCTGCAGTGCCATAGTCCTCCTTGAATGCACAGCTGTGAAGAAAAAAATAGGCAAGGCAAGGAGAAGACTCTATATGACACTGTAGACAGAAAATGTATATTATAATTCACAGTTTTAAATCCTTGTTATCTGTATTAAAACCATTCATAAGAAATGCCAAAATCCTTTTACCACAGTAGAATTACCCAGCAAACAAGCAAGTCTTGCCAATTCTCTTGCAAGTCTCACTTATTTAAAGTTTCTGAGATTTGAATACAAAATAATTTATTCCCCAGTACATCTCAGGTTCTCAAATTCTGTGTGTGACATCAAATGTGAGAGCATAATGACAGCCACGAGGATCCTGGTGAAGCTAACTATGCAGAAACTGGATGCTGCCGGGGTTCACAGGTTTTCATTTTTATGAACTTGGACCTGCAGAGCGAGTTCAACCTGTCTGCAAGTACTTTCTGTATCACTGCCAAGATGAGCACAGAGCGCAAGACATTGCAACAGACCTAACTAAGAGAAAAACTAAAAAAGAAGCATTAGATACATATTTAAAATAAACATTAAAAGATGCTTACACAGTAAGGTAACAGCTGAATTGAGATGCCTTAAAAATCACTTGAAAGATGAAGCCATTGGCAAGAGGAAAACCAAATGGCGAATAGAACAGAACTTGGGAATATTGGTAGTGATTAATTATGAATTGTTACCAATATAATCTACAGAGAATACCAAGTGTTTCCATCAGCAGAAAATCCATGCCGGTGCTCTCTAGCTTCTTTTAAGCTAATAAGATGTCTTAGACATCACCTCCTGGGAAGGGCATCAAATGGCAGATGAATACAGAAAACATTTGTCCTTAATTGCAAATTATAAGAGCAAGGATCATGAAAACATATGTGAAAGAAAAGGGTGGTGGGATTCTTGAGGTTTGTAAACTAAAAATGTTAAAATGAAGGTGGTGAATGAATGGCTAATGTGCATGCTATAGGAATATCATGACTTTTTGGTTTGGTGGCTGACGTTCTGACAAATCCTGACAGGACATATTGCTACATATTGGCATATGTCACACATGTAAACTATCTTTGACCACTGTTACTTTTTTTTTTTTGCATATTACAAACACCCAAGAGTCCACTGCTACAAGGAAAAGAGAATTGGCCTATCATTAACTAAGCAGGCTAACAAAATTAAGCATGGCCAAGGGAAATAAGATATTGCCTTCAGCTGGGCCAGATCAGCGCACAATCCAAAGGAGACAAATGGAGAGCAGACTCAATACCTGGGGTCTCTGAGATGCTTTGAGAGGAAAGCTGATAAGTTTGAACCACTTTAGCTTCAGTACATTTTAAATTTCCTAGCCCAATCGAAGAAATCAGCAGTATAGAATCGGTATGTCAAAAGGCAGGAAAACAATCTGATCAGACTGAAGAGATAAAACAATACGGCAAAGAGAGCAAATCAAAGAAGGATGAAAAAATATATTCTGTTTCTATCAAGTTAAAGTGGCTAAATGTGACACCTTAGCGCTGTGAAAATGCTCATGTATGACGATGTACAGGAGCGTTTGAAACACCTGGTTGGAGACCCAGAGCACCTGAGACATAGTCTTTGCCCTGACTGAGCTGAGAGATGTGCTTACGGGAGGAGGAAGATGGATACAAAGAGACTCCCACAGGTACTGCTGCAGCACGGGCACGCATTCACCATGCTTCCCCCATAACTGCAGCGGAGCTAGAGGTGAAATCCAGAATCCCTACGCCACATAAAGATCTACCTGTGAACAGGGAACGTACACAAATGTTGTCGCTTTGGAGATGCAAACATTGCTAGGGTGAATAGTTCTCTCTGCAGCTCGGCTTTCTCTCATGGAAATAAAGCTCGACAGACATCAGAGTGGTGGGTCCCTAAGCAATCCTAGATGGTCACTAACCACTTACATAACCTCGGGAAAGCATATCACTTTTCTGTGTTTTTGTCACTTCTTGTTTGTCTTGTCTGTCTGGAATGGCAGGTTTTAATGTGATTAAAGAAGAGAGTGATTATCTCTCGATCTGTGTGTGTAATAGTAGAGTTCTGCGCTGGAGTTCCCAACATTCTCAGCCGGGGCCACTAGGTGCTGCTGTAATATGAGTAATTAAAATAATAACTATTATTATGGAAATTGCATATATTCTTACTATGGATTGTTTCAAAAAGCCTGGAAGCCAGACAAAAAAACTTATTCTAAATCTGTACATTTCTTGAAAAGTAAGAACCAAAAGACCCGATTATTCACTTCGCTGGTACTCAAAATTTTTCCTTTTACCTTTTGCAGCTTTACAGAAAAAAAAGCCACAAATACCTTCCCCCTTTAAAAATGCCCTGAATAAATGCAAATTTTTTTTTCTACTCCATTTCCATTTTTAAGCCTAGCTGCAGCAGTTTGCTGTTATGCAAGCTCATCCAAATCATTACACTTCAAAATCCTTGCCAGCTACACAATTGTGCACCTTATTCACATACTATTTGGATGTGAACCGAAAGGCAAAGTTCTCAGCATGAGGGAGCATGACTGGAACTGCAAATGATTCAGTAAATGCATGGTGATGTTCCTGAGGCTCAGATTTTGTTCCTGTCAGTTCCACAGCCTTCTAAGGACACTTTATCTTATTAAATGTAGTTGACTAGCCATAAACACAGTGAAAGATTAATAAGACTCCATATGAATCACAGTCACAAAATGCTTCTTGCCTGAGAGTATTAAAATGTCTTTAAGCTGCTGCCAACTATAGCTCAGAGAGCTATATGACTAAAGTGCTATTTCTGAAAGTCTTGGAGTCAGTGCATCTAACTGGACTTCACAGTGGACAATCCAAAAGGCTATTTATATTCAAAAATAATTTGGCAAGTGGTGTTCATCAAACCAGTTTTCCAGACACAAAGACTCCACTTAAAAATCTGTTCTTGGATTTACTGCCCTTAAAAATGAAGTTAAATGAAATTATCTGGATCATCAGAAGAACAGGTCTGCTAAGGCAGTTCTGGATTAATTAGAAGTGATGGAAGTTTTGCTGCTGGGTTACCTCAAGACCCAGTGTTAGTGAGCACAGAAATGAAGTGACAAACACTAAGCACATGTGGAAAAAAAAGTACCAGGAACACTATATGAGAATTAGGACTTCATATTAAGCATGGGACAGAATATTCACAGTTTAAATAAATCATTATTAAAAAGCATTTTAGGAAAGTGCAGAGATGCCAACACAGACTAAAAATATATTTTATTCTTACCATTTGAGACTGGCTCCGTGGACAGCCATTGATATCTTCAACCTTTTCATTTGCTAAACAAAAACAGTGAGGAGAAAAGCAGAAGTAAACAATGAGATAAAACTTTCCTTTCCACCCCCTGGCCAAAAAAAATAATAATAAAAAAAAGACCTAAAAAACCAAACTGAAACAACAACAACAACAACAAAAACCAAAACAACAGAGGAAGAGCAGAAAAGACACAGCGATAAAGTGCACAGGGTTTTGTTGACACAGAGCTCCTTTCTAAGTAAAGCTCAGTCGTACAGTAACAACACTCTTGTTAGCAGCAGTTGCTTCCACATGCCAAATCATGCAAAGGGGGAAGTGCGAAGGAGGTCGCTGCTAATTCTTCAGCCCCTGCAAAATAACTGCTGACATGAAATCTTCCACAATTGTCTTTGCAGGGTCAGGATACAGTTTCAAGGCATCCCAGAAAGTATGAGCCACTCCAACTAACAAAATGCACACATGGGAGACATATGGTTTAATGGAGCATTCATTTCTGACAATTCAAAGTGTGTAAGATACAGTTCTGGCCATTTAAAGTATGGTTAAACAGCCACTTCCAAACATGCTCACATAAACATATTTTTTAATTAAGACAAGGATGAACCACACAAATATCAGAGACATATGGACCTAGTCAAATTGTATTATTCAGGGTTCATCTTATTGTTAAATACATTCAGCTTGAATTATATATTCCCCCATGCAAGGAGTCAGCTCGCAGTGCTTCTCTCAGCCCTGGTCTTACCGATGATCTGGATGATTTCTGCTAGCAGAACTCCATCTGCAATGTCCTGTTGCAAATCCTTGATCAACCGCTTGTGGCCAGATTTCGCTAGGTAGTGGTTAGCCCAGTCAGTGTAAATCTGCAGAGCGGAGGGGGAGGGCAAGGGGGAGAGAGGGAAGAGAGAAAAGAAG
The DNA here is from genome assembly GCA_008711295.1 of Anarhynchus alexandrinus. NCBI lineage: Eukaryota > Metazoa > Chordata > Aves > Charadriiformes > Charadriidae > Anarhynchus > Anarhynchus alexandrinus. The sequence continues at coordinate 683,830 of VUYV01000067.1, read as the reverse complement.
ACAATAAAAATTCTTAAAACAAACGTTGGCTTGCACAGCAGAACTATTCTGGATCACAGTCCCATTTAAAAAGTCAGCACCAAAGGAAACAATTTTAACGTCGTGTTTTTCGGCTTTTTTTTTTTTTTTTTAAACAGCCATGCCCCTCCCCCTGCCATTCTCTGTTTTATTTTAACTTCAAATGATTCAGGCTGTTTCACGAGGGTTCAAACTTGCTGTGACCAAGCAAAATTCCCCTTATGACTGTAAAGGAAACTCCTGTCGTAAATCAGTCACATCTACCGCAATTCCACCTCCCACCGTGTTTCTACCTATACGCACACCCCACCACCAACTTTCACACTCTGGGGCTGCCCAAGAGAAAGTGACAGCAGAGCCGTGCGCCTGCGTTTTGGTAAGAGTTCATCGGGTTGTCGCCGGTGATCCCGCGCCTGGCGATGCCTCCGCAACGCTTTCTGCAGCAATCGCCACGTCCCACCGCGCAGGGACAGGTCGTTTGTCCCCTCGCCTACGGTTTCAGCGTGCTGTAGTGTGCACAGAGGAGACTGAGAGCGCCAGATGTACAGTAGTCTCATCGCTGGAATTAGAGTATATATTCTGGAAATATGCTGCATCCTTTCTCCCCCAAAAGAGGGGGGGGGGGGGGGGAAGGGTGAGACTGAGCAGCACCAAGTACTTCGCAACAGGCAGCACAAAAATGGCACTTATCAACAAAAGGTTGAAAAGGACCAGCTGAACTACAGCCTCCAAAATAAGGGGGGGTGTTGAAGAGAAAGGTTGAAAGTATTTCATAAGGCATATACTTACACAGAGAGAGCATTTGGTAACACCTACAGCACACGCACAAAGGGAACCAGGTTCACATAAGGTGAGATAAGAGGAACAGACACTTTCACTTATGTACCAAAGTAAGAGTGCACCCCAAGAGGTGCTCACACCATCCCGGGGTGTCCCAGCATCCAGAGGCAGCTCAGACTACCAGAGCTTGGCGTGGGGGTGTCTCACAGCCTGAGAATATCAGTGGCCCTTGGCAGCCAGCACTGGCTCCCTTCTGCGGGGTGTCCGTGGCACCTCTCTCCACCCCAGAAGAAAGGACTTGTAGAAACCCTCCTGCTACTGTGGGATGTTACCACTGAAAGAAGGCATATATGTATGACAGCATCACTGTACAAGTAAATATAATATCTAATGTTCTTTCTCTGCTGAGATTATTGCTTGAAAATGTTGAAACTGCACCTCTGCCATAAAAACAATATGAGCTCACTTTATAAACATCCTTTTATTTAACCTCACAGACCCTTGGGGAGGAAGGGGTCAGAATCCCATTTTTTTTAACAGAAAAACTGAGGCCAAAGCCATTAGCTACTTGCTTAGTTCACCAAGGAAATCTGTGGCAGAGCCAGGGAAGAAAAATGGATGTAATTCCCAGTTGAGAGTCTTACCCAGAGAACCAACATCCACTTTCCACCCAGCAAAAGTATCACCGCTCAGTCCATGTTCACAGGCTAAGGACTCCTTCGCTATCTGAGTACCTTTGTGACAGATTTTCTCCCTCTTCATTAAAAGAAACAGAGAATTTTAACTTGTTTGGTCTACTCTATTTCTTCCCATATTACTGCAGGTGGATGACCAGCTGGTTTGCCATAGTTTTCTTAACAGCTTTAGAACTTTAGATAACTGCATAGCATTAAACTATAGAAGTGGATTCAGCTCCCCCATAGCCAAAGGATGCTGCTGTTAGATTGGGCACTAAAATTCCCTGCTGCACCCAGAAGTCACCTTCACAGTCACCTGTGTTTTCACAGACTGATACTCTTTTTTCGCTATTACAGATGAGTGACATGAAAGGCTCCATTAAAATGTTTTTAAAGCTGACTGTACCTAAGAAATTGTTTCTTCAACTACATAACTATATATAATGAATGCTAATGCGGAGTCTCTAAAGATTGTATGAACATGTATTTAAAACAATGTGAAATCATGATAAAAGGCACATACCACACCCATAGCATCATGTATGCCCTACTACTAGTATTTCCACTTCAGTCATCCTTCTAAAGTAATGTCTCAAAAATATTCTCTGAGCTACTACTATAAGCAGAACTATTTTCTGTATTCCAATGAAACTGATCCACTGGAACATACAGAATTTAATACCCACTAATATTATTTTAGGTTAGTTTCACATTACGAATAAAAATACTGTACCAAGCATTTCCTTCTTCATTTGTCACACCCACACATAATCTGGTGTACCAATCCTAATTTTGACTACAATTTGAACTATCCTCTCGCTAAGCAGCCAGGGAAATTTCATTCTAGCAGCTGCTTTGCAAGTATCTAGCATTCAAAGAATGGACTTCACCCACCCACCCACCCCCTACATAATT
>VUYV01000067.1:656425-673220 GCA_008711295.1 Anarhynchus alexandrinus | reverse complement strand
GAACAAAAACATCCTTGCTTTGTTGATTCCTTTTTTGTTCACAAGCAATAAGGCACTCTTGGTATCAACCAGACCATTCCTGGACAGAGCGGGCACATGCCTTAGCGAAGCAGCAACAGGGCTCCTCACATGGAGCTGAGGAGATTCCACTGTGAAACTACTCCAGATTTTCCATCAAAGCTCATTTTAAGGATTTATAACTTGGACTGAGACATTCTTTCCACACTGCAATTTGGCATTAAAGAACTTGGCCCAGGGATCAAAATAACCCTCTTTTCCAGCACTTCTTTTTAAGTGTGGGAAGGCAAATTTCTGATATGTAAAGATGCAAAAATATTAAGACATTCTTTTGTTGCAAGAAAACAGTGGCAAATACGACCGCAACTAACTTTAAATATAAAGTCTCCATCTAGCTTGTGCTTTTTGAGGCTTAGAAACTGATTTGAATTGTCTGGTTTCCTCTCATGTGGAAGAATGGCTTTGCAAATCAAAATAAACAAAATAAACTGTTTGCTTTCTGAGCTACATATTTTATAACAAGACACTTTAACTCTGGTTTATTTTTTCTCTGGGCTTTGATGTTTAAAAGCTGTTTGTCACCAACTCTATAATTTTAATACCAATAAATGTGTTGCACATTCAGCACACCAGTCAGGTTCTAAAGGTAACATGACATTAATATTAAGTAAATATGTTAATGATTTCAAGCATAAGTGGTATGGGCCTCTTATTACTGTCATTAATTTCTGTTAAACCAGGTCTTGGTGGTGAATGTGTGAGTGGTAATTGTCATGTGCACGCAATCATTTTGCCTTTTGTTACCTTGCTGAAGCTTAGGGAAATGAAATTATACTTACACAGATGACAGCCTACACACATACTTCTTCAGTTCAAGAAATGCAAAACAGTGTTTTAGGACTTGACAGACTAAGGACACAGCTCAGTTCAATAAAAATACCAGTTTGGGATGTATTTCTCTTTGATCACCATTGAAAGTACTGCCCAAAATAAAGGTCTGCCCATTCTGATGATACTACTTAAATTAGCAAACATCCAACACAACAAATTTTTATCTATGAAGTAAATTCTGCCAGACAGTAATCTTAAATAAAAAAGAGAAGATAATGATCTTATCACAGTTTTTGACAACAGAAGACTTTTCATCCCAAGTCAGATTCAACATTATCTTCTTCCTCATTTCTTAACAAAAGACCCGTCTCACATACAGCTTTTGTAATACAACCAGATCTGGAAGGACCATACAATGGAAAGAAAAAGGTTCTAGATTCCTACTAAAAACGTTCTGAACATCGTTCCTTTCTGTTATAAAAGGGAAGATCTACCTAAACACCTCTAGTGAGGGCTCTGGCTGCACACCACATGGAAAGAGGCAGCATCTCAAGAAGGGAGGACCCTATGACCTGGGGACTGTCCTTCATCTGTGTTCAATCTGCAGTCTCCCATGCATATCTTCTAACATGTGTCCCACCTTTTGAGCTCTGCTACACGCTTCTACAGGACTGCACTGCTCCCCAAAGTAACATCAAAAATACAGGTGATTCATTACATGAAAATTTTCGACCTATATTTACCTCTGAAGACAACAAAAAACACCTCTTAGCTCAGCAAAAAAAAGCAACTTCAGTATCCACCCTCCATGCCCCCTGCCAAAAAAAAAGGAAGATGACCAGCAGCCTGGTCTAGTGATAGCTGTTCCTGCCCAGGGCAGGGGGATTGGAACTAGGTGATCTTTAAGATGCCTTCCAACTCTAACCATTCTATGATTCTGTGATTCTAAAATAAATCTAGCAACAGATAAACACACCACTTCCAATTAAAGTTTTTTTATACCAAACTAGCACATTCTTATGTTGAATGCTAACATACTGATGTGAACTTCATGTCTGGAGACCAAGGGAGGAGGTTTAGATAATGGATAATAATTAAGATGGATAATGATCTGACATTTATATGTAATACCTTCCATTATATGGCAAAGGCATTTATGAAGGAAGGATCAGGGCTCAGCTATGTAAAGATCCACCCTGATAGAAATGAACTCAAGTTCTTTATTGAGACTTTCATGTATGGAAAGTTTATAGCTCTGCTCATACAGACACCTTTGCATAAGCACTGGACCTTATTTCTTCAAACTAGTATCCAAACTATGATATCCGTATCTCTCTTCCTACAAAAAAGATGCAGATTTTTTTGCTTCTTATCACAATAATATGACATGAAGTTTAGGACACAGAAAGAAATGACCAGAAGAAGTGACCTCCCCTCTACTCTGCTCTGGGGAGACCCCCAACTGGAGTACTGTGTGAAGCTCTGGAGCCCCCAACATTGGAAAGACATGGACCTGTTGGAGCAGGTCCAGAGGAGGCCCACGAAGATGATGAGAGGGCTGGAGCATCTCTCCTATGAGGAAAGGCTGAGAGAGTTGGGGTTGTTCAGCCTGGAGAAGAGAAGACTCCAGGGAGACCTTATAGCAGCCTTCCAGTATCTGAAGGGTGCCTACAAGAAAGCTGGACAGGGACTTTTTGCAAGGGCATGTAGTGATAGGATGAGGGGGAATGGCTTTAAACTGGAAGAGGGGGGATTTAGATTAGGTATTGGGAAGAAATTTTTCACTCTCAGGTGATAAGGCACTGAAACGGGTTGCCCAGAGAAGTTGTGGAAGCTTCATCCCTGGAGGTATTTAAGACCAGGTTGGATGGGGCTTTGAGTAACCTGGTCTAGTGGGAGGTGTCCCTGCCTATGGCAGTGGGGTTGGAACTCAATGATCTTCAAGGTCCCTTCCAACCTAAACCGTTCTATGATTCTATGATGTGGGACTGAAAGCTGGAAAACACTTCCAAGTCCTGGGCATACATGCAAACTAAAGGGCTCGTCATCACTGACTCCAGGCACAGCAAATACAAATCACATGATCTGTTGGAGTCTGCGACATATCTGGAATAGCAAGAGGCTGATACCTGAAGAAGAGAAAGGTCTTGAGAGAGCTCTGTGAAAATGGAAGCTTAGCAACTACCTGACATTTTCCTTTTTCTTCCCCCTTATAGCCACCACCTGACATGTAAGTACAAACAGCACTACTAGCTCTAAGCATATGGGGTTTTTTCTACTTCGAGGCCAAACCCATATGTCTTATGACACAAAACAGTTGGTGTTTTTGTGTTTGAGGTCTGTTCTCTGGGTCCTCATAACTGGCCGTACACAGGGCACCCACCACCCTCTTCCTCCAGGGACTGCTCTCCACAGCTGCAACTCTTCATTCACTGTCCTATGTTTCCTTTTAAAATATACATTCTAGTGATACCTCTGTTTCTTGGATAACAGGCTAGAAATGAAGGATAGGGATTGACTAGCTTACTTTAAAGGGCCACTGCCTTTAAATTTAATTAAATCCATATCTTCTACCTCCCACACAATCACCCCCTGGGACTAAAGGCTTCTGTAAAGGATTAGGAAGGGGATACTCTCATTGCAGCCACACTGCTATGCAGAAAATAATTCAAGATTTGGGAAGTTGTGAGCAGGAAGCAGAGGACGAAGAAGAAAGAGACTCACTGAAAACACAAACAAATAACTCTGCTGGCTAGAGATTACAGCACTCATTTTGGATAGAGGAGATTGTGCTCCAGCCTCTCCTTCCAAGAGCCTTTCCATATTTTGTCCTACTAATGTAAGAAACAGAGTGATCGTAGTAAAAGTAGCATCATGTCTCCTCTCAAATGAGTCCCTAAATCAGTAGCCTACAACCTCGTGTCCTGTCCCAAGTTATGCTGAGTTGTTTTCTTGGGCTGTGGTGCAGGATGGCACTCATGGCACCAGGTAGCTCTGTCTGGGAAGGTTGGCACTCCAGGCCAGCCCCCACAGCTGCTTTAATCCTGCAGAGGCATTCGGGTATTACTTTGGGGCTTCCATAGACGGCTCTCCATTTAGTCTACTTTTTCAGAACATGCAAAAATGCTTTTTCTGACCTTTCCCAGTAATCTTCTAACTCCCTGATAAAATAATAAGAAAAACAATTTAATTATGCTAACTTTATGAATTTTTTTTTTTTTAAACAGGAAACAATTATTGCCAATGAATAATAAATATTTCAGTCTGGAACACCGGGTGGTTTTTTTTTTCCAGCTCAAAGTTTTTGTAACAGTAGGCAGGTGCTTATTTCACCTGCCCTTTAAATAAACCTAGCTGGTAAAGTGCTTGACTCTGTTGAGCCAACAGAGCTTCTGAGCATTCTCAGAAGTACAATTTCACGTCTGTACAGATCCTTAATGTAAAAACCTGGGATGGCTATGGATGGACTACAAGTGCTGCCAAAATAGGCAGCTGCTGAGTGGGAGTCCTGAGGATGAGAATGATGGATATAGGCACCTAAAATGCAAGTGAGTAGGTCATAGGAACATACATTCTTTGGGGGAGGAGGGAAGGTCTCATATTTCAGGAATTACTGTACAAAGGATATCCTTTGTTAAAAGTCCAACCGCTTGCTACATTATTTAGTGCACAGAATAGGTATGGAACAGAATAGTCCTTAAAACAAGTTTTTCCTTAAATTCTTACAGTTGTTCTTGAAGGCCTCTGATAATAGAGGATTGCCTTTTTTAGTAGGACTTGTCGAATGTCTCTCATTTCTGATGGAAATGTATCGAGAAAAGCTTTGGGGGGACATACTGAAAACATACAGAACCCTAATGCTTTTTTGTTCTTTTTCTTTGAAGAATTTATACACTTGGAAACGACAAGTTGGAGAGGAAAGTGAAGTCTGAAATTTTATCAAACTGATGTACCTCTCAAGTTATGCAGTCCCACAGAAAAGCTTCTCAAACATTGCACCAGATGGCTTTGTTCTCAACTTCCCTGGGCAGATTCATGTTACTTCACTATCAGTAATAAAATTCCATACTTTACATCAATGCTTCATTTTATGTTACTGTCATTATCTTGTTACAGGTTATAATGGTATTGACATTATCTGCCTAATAATTATTCCTGAGTCACAGCAGTAAAACTCTTTTAAGTCTCAAGCTCTGATCTGCTGAACCACTTAAGTTTCATCTGTGTCTCTCTAACTGAAAAAGATGTTCCATACACTAAAGGACAAAAGTGGGCAAATGGCTTCTCTAGTGAGTGATTTTATAGTAAAACAATTCCAACTTAGCTAGATAGATTTAAGTGAATCTCGCCCAAAATATTATGTATCCCTGTACTGTGTAAATGAATGTACTGTATTTCTTCAGCTTCAAATCCACAGAAATATTCTCTCATAAACAGTTATTTATACCACAGTGCAGAACCAGTGACTTTGGTACACGGCAAACAAACTTGCAGGATTTGGATCGCCAAGGAACACTATAAAGTGTCTGAAACTCCTGTAGTAAAATAAATATTTTATCATGTGGATGATAAAGAGTCTTGTATTGTAAGTCATTTAAAAATGTTACACCCTAAAAATGGTATTTAGAATGTTCACAATGATAGTCAGTGATACAACACAGTCCTGTAAACAATTAACTTGAGAACAGGATATTTCAATTAATTGTTTTAGCATGCTCCAAATTCCAATCACACACCAGCTGCAGTGATACAAAGGGCATATGACAATACCGTATAATTGGCCTTGCAATGATGTTCAACCAAAAAACTGTCCACAGAATAAGGAACCCATCAGAATTTATCTGATGTGAAGCAAAGGTTATTTAACGATAACATGCACATATAATTGCATGTTGTCCACTCTTTGCGAAACAGATGCTTACAAGTTTAATGGGCACTGAAGTTTACATGGGAGGTTCACAGATGTCCTTCAGCAGTTACTAGGTAAAACATTATTTTTAAAAAGCACAAAAAAACCCAACCTACACTTTGCATTTGGACGGATTTTTTATCCTGTGCTATGAAAACCTAACGACCCAAGAAGAAAGCCAAGACTTGAGAAAATTTCTTAAATCCACAGGTAGAAGGTATGGTTATCATCTAATTGTTTTAGCTATATATATTCCAGTCATGGAATATACACTATATAAGCAGGGTTCATGAAGAATCTAACAACTAAATGAATAGCAAACCCATGTGCATAGACGCTATTAGAGAAGGTATGATGTTGGAGCGCATCTTGAAGAGTTGTGCAAGTGACCTGCTGTGTGCACACCCCTCTTGGTGCCCTTCGTGGGAACGTGCACTGCAAACACCTCAGACTAGTTATGCCTTGCCCAGTTTCTTACGCCATTTATTCAACTGACTGGACCCTCTGAATTTGGCACAAGCGAGCCTTTTTTGCGGAAAGCTGTCAGAATCTCGGTTTGCAGGGAAACCCAAACACTTCTAAACAAACACCATGTATTTATTCACTCAAAGTCAGGAGGCAGAACAAAGCTTAAAGCAACAAACAGTTTTATTTCTTCCATTGCCTAGGTTTTCCATGTTCCTTGAAAGCATTTGTAAAGTTACTTTGGGTTGTTCGCTATTCCTGGGTGGAAGGTGCTGGCTCCTGGCCTCAGTTTGCTTCCTCTGTCTCTGTTGCTGTGACCGTGGAGTTTTTAGAGAGCGATGCCAGAAGCAACATGGCCTGGCCCCGCTCCAAACCTGCCCACGTGCCCCTCACGAGGGAAACGGCCTCTTAAACCCTGCAAGTGGTCCATGGAAAGCCTGGAGCTGCAGGGTCTCGGTATTTGCCTCTCCTAGGTGAGAAGACTGGAAGTGCTCTGTCCCTTTGAACACCACAACCACTTTTGTAAAAAGCCTCAGCAACCTTTCAAAAATAGTATTTATCCTCTTTGCGGTGCTTCTCTTTTCTAGCACCACCATCTTTAAGCTTTAGGTTGCCCTTTGATCTTACTCTCTTCACTCAGCTTTGGGAAGAGTAAACTGCCATCCAGCCTGGAGACAACCAAGATAGAAAATATCTCCTAATAATTACTACTTCTATTTTTGCATGAAAGTTTATTTTGTCTTTACTTTGCCTTTGTCAATTTGTTCCTTTAACCCGTTCATTACAGTAATATGAGGAATAAATACTATTGAAAAAAAAACACAAAACTACAGCCATAACTACCTGGCAGCAGATATACAAACCTATTCAAGTCAAAAGCTGTAAACTGCACATAAATATAGAAAGCACCTAAAAGATAAGAAAAAAACCCAACCAACAAACAACAGATCTCATCATATTTGATATGTACACACATATCTGATGTGTTCAGGAGCTATGGCATTGCAGTGAGGACAGAACTTGTATTTGGTCTTACCTTTAAACCGGAATAAGATCAGCTCTCAAACACTTTGCTCACCTTCCTGTAGAACTGTTTTGTCTTCTGTGTAGTAATGTAAGACTACGTATTGCAAGTATTTTTTCAGCTACTTTTCCCAGGTGCCTTAAAAAGCAGTCCTCTGATTCATGCAGGTCTGCTGTGTGATGTGTTGTAAATCTTAACACAGGGAGGGAGCATTTCATATGTTACCAAATATTGAGAATTAAGAAAGAAAATAATTAGGAAAGATATCCTTTGATCAAAGATCTTTATATCAAAGGTTTTATCACTGTTTTTTCCCTCATGACAGAAGGTTGATATCTCTTAAGATGTCTCTCTGAAGAGATCTCTAAATTAAGAGATAAGGCATATCTCTTAAAGACAGCTAAGCACAGAATTTTGCATAGAGCAAAGGCAAATGCAAGGCCTCTCAGAGATTCAAATAAGTTTGGCAGAATTACTTTGTTAAAATTGTTTTGGCTGAGATGATGGACAAAGAAAAACAAAAATGAGCTGACTAGAAGAAGCAGAGACAAAATTCAGGAACAGAAAAACAACTGCAGAAAAACAAAAAATACAGAACAACCTGAATAGTATCAATGTCCAGAATGAATAAATGTTTCATGTTAAGGTTATGGCTGAAAACAATCTTGGGATATGGGCAAGGAAATTGCCATAGATTATTTGTTTTCTCCTTTTAAGATAGAAGGGTGTCCTAAATTCATGTGAGGGAGAAAATGGCATTAAAAATTCCTCATTTTTTCCTTCTGCTGGAAATAACCTACTAAGATCTGAAATTTTTACTAGCTGTTCAAGACAAGTCAATGTCCTTCGGTAAGTTCATTTACCAGCAGAACACCCAATGTCATCACATCAAGCACAAACAAGTTCCTCTTCACTCCCATCAAAAATGTCCAACTGCAGCATCTACTGATGCAAAAAATAAATAACATTCCTCTTCTCACAAACGAGTTAAAACATATTCATCTGTTTTCAGTTGGATCTTTCATTAAAATTTCTGTGTTTTGGCCTCCTCCTACCTGTACCACAAGAAATCAGAAATAGCTCCACTGAAGACAACATATAAACAGAAGGATTTTTGCATTTAGGGTAAGAACGAGGGCCTGGAGCTAAACAAACAAACAAACAAACAAACAAATCAACCACATCTCCCTTTGGCACTGCTGCACGAATGGAAGTGTTCATCACAGCTTATTGTAAGCTTATGGTACTAATGAGTATCTGATGCCCTGTCTTGTTTGCAGATACTTAAAAATCTGACTTGTTTCTACATTGGATCAAGTGCTTCACTAATGCCATTTAAAACTTTGTGCTGCCCTAATCCTTTTTTATGTGGAATTAGGCGGTATGAACTGTTTTCCCTAACACTGTCATCTTTGCCAGGGATCAAAATCAGTTCAAGGCAGACAGACGAAGCCCAGCACTCCCCGAAGCACAGCAAAACCTGGGGCAGGGAAGGGAGCTCTCGGGACAGGGGCTGGCACTGAGGCCGCGGGGTGACTCAGGGGATGCTCTGAGGTGCGGGACCTGTGGTGACTAACCATGGTGGGGAAGGAACGTCACCTCCAACCCCCACATCACGTGTGTCACTCATCCCAGAGCTTAATGGCACGGAGGATGAAGGGGAGCAATAGCAGCGGGTGTTTACATGGGAAGGGACCTCTGGAAAAGTAGGGCTGCATCCAGCAGCGGCACATATTCCCAGCTCAGTCCTCTTGTGCCCTCCGCTGCTCCCATACCTGAGTGGCTCAGTTCAATCAATAAGCCAACTAACTGCCATGGAATATATAAAAGATTATATACCTTGTATAACTATGCTGCAATATTTCTGAGTTTTGTTTATTTATATATATACACACATGCATACTCCATTTATATATGCATATCCCAAACCAGTTTGTCTGGTATGGAAATAAATATGGCTGATCACTTAAAGTCAGTAGCATCTAGAGACAAGATAATTTTGTCCAAAATGCAGACACCTAGCCTGAGGTAAGCATCTAAGCTCCATCAACAGCCCGTGCCCAGAGAAACAGGAAACTATGAAACAGTGAAACCCATGCAGGAGCCTAATACAAGAAGAATGAATTCCTCTCTGAAGATGCCTTTCAATAACCATAAAAGCAACCTAGAGGACTAGTTTAAATTAAATTCCTAATTTTTAGATGATGAAAATTAGTAAGACTAATCCCACTTGTAGTGCACAACTATCTTTAAACTCAAACTTTGACTCTGTGGTTGGCTCTGGAGGCATCTGGCTGAACATTTATAAGTGGAATAGGAGAATCTATAGAAAGAAACAGTGCACAGCGGATCCCATTACTCACAGTTTTTGTTTTAGTGAAATCCGTGTGAATTTGACTGTTGGTTTCTACTGGGCAAGATTGAACGGAGTGCGCCTGTTCTGAATTGAATTGTTCCTGCAGAGGGACAGCAGGAATTTGCAAAGCAGGAGCTTGTAGGGACATGACTATTCGAGGAGGGGCACACCAATTCCCTAAACATCCATATCTCATTGTCTTGTTTTTGTTTTTCTAGCTGCACAACCATAAAGCATCCCAGGCCTGGCACCTAGATCAGTATAAACAAGCTGGTCACACATTCAAATACCTGTACAAATATTTAGTAGGAACTGAAGGCTAGGAGTGAAAATACAGGAAGAGTTGTTGAGAACAGGATTTCACAATGTGGTAAGATCTCTGGGGTCTTATCACACTGAAGGAGGTGATATGGAGATTAACAAAATGAGAATGCATACACATCTAACTAGATGCCTAATAATCCAATGTTTAAATAATCCCCTCCCTCCCTGTTGGCAGTAGCTCCTTGTTATTCTGGCATCCCAAAACGTTGGCCTCAAGTACGTTGCTGCTCACAACATCTTCCTTGCCAGCTACATAACCCCGTTAGGTATTACTCTATCTTATCAGAAAGGCAAGATAACAAAGATGCAACACATGCACTCATCTATACCAAATATCTGAGAGTTACGAATTCGTCTATGTGCCAACTCAGCTCTTTTTCTAAACTTTTTTTTTTTAAGATTAGCAAAGGCACTGGAAGAGAATTTGAAATACATCAATCTAATGCAATATGAAGCTAATACTTAAAATGATTTAAATATTTAAGATAAAAAACTTACTATTCTGAAGACAGATATAAAAACATCTTACTCATAATAAGGCACAACATAAGGTGCTTTTTGTGATCTAGGTCCCATTCTGAGGTGTTAAATATGTCTTTACATGTACTGTGGAAGCTAAAACATCCTATTCAAGTTTCCAAATTTCACTGCAAAGGCTTAGTTTGCCATTTCTACTTTAGGCTTTTGGGCCACTCTATCTGCTTTCAGTTCTGGACAAACACAACCAGGCTATTCCTATTCTACATATACTTTATTATAGGCATGCATTAAACTTAGACCAACTTTTGGGAAACACTGAGATTAAATCTTGCAGCCAAAACACCACCACACTGCAGCAAGAGTCAAATAGCACACTGTCAACAGTGTTAACCTGATACAGCATAGAAAAGCAGTGAACTGCTTCTATCAAGATCAGTGTATTCCATCTGTGGAAATAAAAAACTAAATATGAGAAATAAAATAACAGCAGTAAATTACTCTAGAGCTAGCTATCCTTTCAATATAAAAATATAAACATGTCAAGCAGTATTAATACATTTATATGACATACACGGAGCACATACAGATGAACACAATAAATTGCTTTCATTCTTCTCTGATCCTGAGCCAGCTCTGTATCAGGCCAATATTTTGGCATTAATTAACGTAGCCTTAAAACTTCTCTACCTTGTGCCAGCTGCCTAAAGCGTCCTGTAGCTCTCACGAATGATGGCTGCAAGAAATCCCCAGTTACACCAGCTCTACCTCACTCACCAGCAGCCATGGTGCTCCATGGTCAACGGCCCACTAGACTGGCTGTCCTCCCGCGGACCCTCATCGAGGGATAACCATTTTATCTGGTGCTAGTGCTGCTCTGGGTCCTGCCAAGTCTGACCTAAACTGTATATATCATTACTCATATTTACTTATACAATAATCCAACCTTCAGGGTCCGGCACTGGGGGAACGTACTCAGGGGAAGGGTCATACTTTGATATAGTGTTTTCAGCTCCATTTAAACAGCACGTACATAATAACTAAAGCTGCTGGTAAGCTTTATTTTAATGTAAATCCTTGGTGGGAGAAAAGGAAGGGAATTATCAGTGCAATTAGCTGTGATCCGTTCAAATATCAATGCCAACTTTTTGAACAAATCAATAATTTACTGAAAGAAATGTTCCCAGCCTGGTTTCCTATGACACTTGTTTCCAGGCACACATTTTATTTACACAAGGGAAAGCTCCTACAAGCATGTAAAAATTACTACTTTTGTAGACAAACAGGAACTGTAGGGTTCTTCCTGTCCATTTGTTTGTTACACTGAGTACAAGGAAACTGTGTACAATTTGTGGTCGCTTCTTGAAAGAGTCACCCAAATGCCTAAATGAGAGTGAAAACTGGAAGCCATACGATAAAAGCCACTATTAAGTGGCATTTTAGAACATTATGGGAGTGGTGTATTTTCTTGGCTTGAATTTCTGGCAGAAAGAATCTGGAAAGGTTTATTTGGTAAAATCTGGACTCCATATATATTTTCAATTGCAGAGTGTTTCACATGGGGTAAGAACTACATCAGACTGCTCACGGCCAAGGAGATGTACGCTATGTCGACATCCACTTACACTGACAACTGAAGTATTTCAGATTGCGGCAAAGAATGGCACTATTATCCCAAGACATACTGAAGAGGTAACTTATTGACATATGCTGACTTTTGTTGGCGTGCAGCTGTAACCCTTTTGGTACCCTCAATTTCCTTTTCAAAACAGTGGCCTCCTCTGTACAGCAGCAATTCCACTTGCTGCCGGACTCTCATTCTCCTGACCATCCCCACACCCTCATTCACTTCAAGACCACTTTTGGTCGAGCCATTTTGCACTTCAAAGCCACAGATAGTTACAAAATTTTACTAACTCTACAGGGATGCTTTCAAGAGAAGCTTTCTGTAAACAGAATGTGTGGCGTCTATAACCAGCTCAGAACCACAGCGTATTTTAAACAGGTGCCTTTAGCCAACAGTGTGTATTTGCCATTGCAACTTAAGCAATCCAGAGTATATCCCATGACATCCCATAAAAAATTCTATTTTATTTTCTTTTCAATACATCATAACATCCCTTTTTGCATCAGACCAAAATCAAGTATAAAATGAGATAATCAACTTTGTTCCACAAGGCTAAAAGGATTAATAAAAGTACCTAAATGGCATACGAATAAATCTATTGACAAACCTCCCAGGACATACTATAAGCCAGAATCTCATTAAAGATGATGTTAAAATTTAGCAGTGCACCTGCTTCTCTGCTTGGAAAAAGTCAATATGAATACAGAGCAGCCAGAAAAAGGAAAAACTGCCGCAAACCAGGCCAGAATTGCTTTCTCAGCTCCTGCCTTTTGAATGTGAAGCAAGAAATCAGTCTCGCACCATGAAAGGACCACGGTAAAATAAACAGATTTATCTCTGATTCTGAAGTATCACATAGGGCGTATATAATAAGAAACACATTTCACATTTGCATATTGATAACAGGAATTCAACAGTCTTGCCTTGTTATATTTTTAACAGCAAAACAAGTAAAACCACTATGATGATCAGTATAAGTAATGCTTTTTAAACTTTTCTTTTTCAAAATCTTGACTGGCTTAGAGTAAATCTGTAGTTTCTCTCAACCTACTCACAGCTAACAAGGAATGATGCTGTGCCAGTAGGCAGAGGCAGACCCCAGTCTACTTTGTCTTTCCCATATTGCTTGTTACTGTGATGCTATTCCACTTGGTAATATGAAAATCAGCAAGTCCCTGCAGACGTGTACGTCACTGTTCCACCAGCCAGTGATCTTTTACAAATTAATTTTAAATTAATCTTTCCCTATGCCAGAAATCATTGTTAATGGTAGACTGAAACTTAATGCTTAATACATTGGAATGCACAATCCACTGACAATTATATAGAAGACTGAAATTCAGTTCCACATTCCTACATATTGAGTACTCCAACATGGACTTTTACACTGATTATGCAAGTGGCACAATATTAGGAAATGATGAAAATTTCCAACTCCTGAAGGGAAGTGCTGCAGACAGGGAGATGAAAACCAAAACAAACAAAAATATTAATGTCAACAACGAAACAAACAAGTGAGATATACTTGTGGAAAGAGTGAATGAGTGGCATAAACATTGTGAAATGTTTTCCAAGGAAAAATTTTGGAAGAAAAAACTGGGAGAAAAACTAAATGACTGGGTAGCTGGTTTATCACCTAAAAATCCCTCCTAGTCTTTGAACTTGGTCACAGCTTTGCCTGTTTGACTTATGACCAAAGGAGAGGGGCACGGTGCTTGACAGGCACAAATATCATAGTATATTAAGATACAGAAAAATAATAATTTTCTTTTTACTAGGTATGATGAAATATTTGCTGCATAAATAATAAAAGGTAAACATGTTGCTTTTATTCTCTCG
Source organism: Anarhynchus alexandrinus (assembly GCA_008711295.1). Classification (NCBI taxonomy): domain Eukaryota; kingdom Metazoa; phylum Chordata; class Aves; order Charadriiformes; family Charadriidae; genus Anarhynchus; species Anarhynchus alexandrinus. The sequence continues at coordinate 659,350 of VUYV01000067.1, read as the reverse complement.
CAGTATGATGAAAATCCGAAGAACTGCACCAAAGGCTAAACTGGAAAACCTGCTCTAGAAATACCAAGAATATGTTATACCCTTAAGACTTAGTTGCCTTGTACTCACGAAACTCATCAAAATACCCACCAATTTAGGGGGGGGAAAAAAAAACCTTCACAAAATGCATTAACCAAAGGTCAAAAAATCAAAACTAGCATGCGTACATGGGTAAGAAAAGCACTAGCTAGACAGAAGTGAACCAGGGAAAAGTAGAACTGTGAATCTTAATTCTTTTCCTATTGCCTCTTGTCCCACCCACGCCACCAGCTTCATAATTCAGTAAGAAAACAAATCAGAACAGCAGGAGAAAACTAGGTCACTATGCCAGGAATGTGGTTTTGATAAAAAAAAAAATTAGTCCTATTTTATGCAACGGCAACGTTCAAACACCTCTCAGAGCAGGCCAGATGTTGGTTGGAGCAAACTAATCACGCGCTGTATATGCTCTTAGTCCATTCTGCCTCTCATTGTATTGGCTGTTTTCCCCTAAAGCCTCCACACCACATCAATCAGCTCCCGACTGGAAGAAGCTCCTCACACAGCCGAACAACACAGCTCCTTAAGCAGCCGCTGCCTCTACAGAAGCTCCTGAGCCCTTCTCATCACTAACAGTACTTTGTCTTGGCAGCGCAACAACTTGAACTTAAGGGTAGGACCCGTGTCTTCTGCTTGGAAACCTCTGGAACCATCTGAATGTACCCAGCTCATCCATGCTTTCCCAAGAAAAGCCTGCACCTTTTTATCGTTGAGGCGTATCATTCCCTTTAATTGCACAGAAGTTGAAGGCAAAGGAAAGCATAAGCTCTAAGATAAGGAGCTTGCAAGCTCATCTCAGACAATGCCCATCGGATGCACTGAGGAAGGCTGACAGAATAAGGAGTGGTGCTGGGGAGGGGGCCTACATGGCAAATAAGATCTGGGGAAAGCTCAGAGCATTCAGATAAATATAGCATCCCCTTCCCAATGTAAAATCTCAAGAACCTATACTAGGATCACTGTAAAAATAGATAAAGTGGCAGAAAACCCAATTCGTGGTAATTAGATTATTTCTACTCTGCCAGTCTTACATGATCTTCAAATTCCTTTCTCAATATACTGTAGGGCCAATCAAGATTACTCAAACGCTGACAAAAATAAAAGTTCAGTATTCTGTCTTCTGCAAGAAGAACAAAGGACAGTCCAAAGCATCCCAGCTAAGCAAGGAGAAGGAAAATGGTTCATGAAACTTAATGCTCTTCTGACATTTGGAATTTACACAAAAAATTACCTCTGTCTCCCAGTAGCCTGACCAATCTCTGCAATTACACCAGTAAGTCCTTTCCTTCTGGCACCTGTTACATTCCCCAAATGGCTTTTAGAGCCAGCGCAGCACCACTAATGAGGAGAAACAACTAGAGGGTTTCAACTTCCACACAGCCGCTGAAATGAGGTTCAGAAACAGCAGCAGCTGTAATGATTTGAACTATAGCACTCCCCCATCCCAGAGATCCCAAAATATTCCAGGAGCAGCTAAACAAAGTGCCGTCTATGTTACTAATTAAAGTATTAAAGCATCAAGGAGCCCTATTATATTCCAGGATCCTCCATGCAGCTATATAAATAGGGACTAAAAGGCATTTCTTGCTTTAGATAGTACAAGATCTCGCTACAAGGGAGAACGTTGCAGACAGATAGAAAAAGACTTATTTAGGAGAATGCCAGACACGTCTACACTGTAAGTGCAGGTACACTGGAACAAACTGTAGTTCCCTGGAAATACTCTTGAGCGGTACACGTCCTGTCCCTCCAGGAATGAACCCTACTCTCCAGCTGTGGTGTCTGCATGCTTAGCTGGTGTTTATTACTAACCCATATGGCAATGTGCAGCGTAATGTGGGAGTACTGAGTCAGGTCACTCGAACGGGGTCTCTACCTCGCTGAGGACAGCACCATATAGGCATGCACGGGACAATAATATAGGTCGCTATAGTAGACAACACTCACTGCATGTCACCAGCACAGTGAACATCAGGTTTACTTTAGGCATCATCCTCAACATGTTTTAATACTCAAGTCATACAGGCTTAAACAAGACCCTATAGCTTATTTGGCCTGCTTAGAAGGCAGTTCTCAGGGCTAATATGATAAATATAAGAAAATTCCAAATGGTTCCCATCTTATTTCCTACACAGTCCAATAAGTCATCCTCTTGCTCCATGCTGAGATTGGAAGGAAACTAGTTCGTACCTATTTTGTTGGGACTTAAATGCATAATATATTCCTAGCTGAGAGTATTCTACTTACTCTTTTTTCTATTCCTCACAGGAATAATTACCATGTATCTTCTAGCACATTAATCTTGTCAGCTGGTCTGCCAAATCTCATTCATGTTTTGTCTCACTTCTTTTGGATTCTTTTTTCACTATACTTAAATGCTATTTCACCATCTTGAGAAAGAACGTCCAGAGTTTTTTCAACCACACTCATCATCTTTTGAAATTTCACTCGTTCAAATTCTCACATCATGAGTGGCTTGGCACTGAACGTGGTTTAATTATTATTTTCAAATATTGGCGATTGAAGCCAGGAAGAGGATTAACATCAGTCATCTAATTAAAAATATATCTTATTTTTATAATCTGTCACCAAAAATTAACATGCTGGAATTCTGCTGAAGCTTTGGCGAGCCAATGCCACAAAGGCAAGGGGGAAAAGGCGTGAGGAAAACAATTGCACTCCTCCTTAAACAGCAAACCTCCTGAAAAAGAAATTTCTGAAGGTGCTGCACCCTGAGAAAATCCTCCTCTTCCACAGCAGCAGCTCCCTATCCTAGATCTAAAACCCCAGCTGGTACGCCATCTGAGAGATCACTACTGGAGCTGTTTACCAACAAGATGACCAAAA
>VUYV01000067.1:518711-656413 GCA_008711295.1 Anarhynchus alexandrinus | reverse complement strand
ACAAAAAAAAAAAAAAAAGGCCATAAACTCTTTCTTTTTCTCAAATGAATTATTAGGATGGATTTTTTTGTGAAGGAGAAAGCTCAAATTGCCTGGAGAATAGCTGCCTGAAATGAACCGCTTCAGAAAGAGCTGAATTCTTCCACCAGTTTGTCTATTTAAACATGTCCCTTCCCTCTCTCCAACACAGCTGTTCATCCTTGTAGCTCGTCCGTACTTCTGAATTAAGCAGAGACACACTGTGACTGTTATTTTGACTTTCTGCCAATAGCCAGAAAAATGTGAGATAGCAAGAAGCTGGATCCTCTTTTCCTCCAGCAGGTAGAGGAGCTCTACCCAGCCCAGAAGTGGAGGTGAGGCCTCTGGGCATCCCAGTGAGCGCAATGTGTATAAAGAGTAGAGGAGGAAGAAAAATGCAAAACGATGAGAAAAATGACTCCTACTCACTCTTCAGCAAGTGTTAGGCACCAGAGAGTAGAAAAGGGTATTCGGGGAACAAAGTAAGACTAGGGCCAAAATCTGCGATTTAAATAGCCATAAGGGAGCTTTTATTTTTCTGCAACTCCTCCTCTTTGCTTACAAGACATAAACCCAGTGGTGTTTTATGCAGAGCGCTCTGTGAGCTACCCTATTTTTACACTCTTCTGAATCACTAGTCTCTACATGCAGATCCAAATGAATCCCAATAGGGGCCTCAAGATCGCCTTGCAAATGCGCAGTTTACAAAAGAAAATGTTTGCAATACTCGCACAGTGAATGAGGTTAACTGAAAGGCAAATTCTTCATGACTCAGTCACAAAATTAAACGCAACAGTCAAAATACTCTGCGGTGTAAAATCAATACATAGCTTTTCTGAGAGGAAAATAAAACCCCTCTATAATGCAGCAAGGTAGGAAAGAAAGTGTGAATGTGCTCCGCTCTCCATATCTGGCATTAGAGGTTGGTCTCTATAGCCGGATGTGCTGACCATTCACAAGTGAAGGCAATTACTATACAAAGGGGAAAAGTTTTATGATGTTTTGAGCTCTACGGATGTGTGACCAAACTTAATGAAGCGCTGGATTATTTAGTGTGTTAATAGAGAAACAGCTGGGTGAACCAGATTCATATTTAATTAGGAAACAGTGTCAAGACTCTGTGCCTGAAGCCACTGAAAAATTATCTGTGCAATGAATTTTGTTTAAATTGCACTATGATTTCCAGACTTTTCCCTCACAAATTTTAAAAGCAGCACAACTAAGAAGAATCCTACAAAGACTAGCAAGGACTTCAATCAGATGTTCAGAGAAATATACTGGTCCTTTTTGTTTGATTGCAGAAGGTTCTTATCACCTGAGCTGAGAAACTCCACTGCCATAAGGAAGGGTGCCATGCTGGACAGGTGAGGACAAGTAACCCCAGGAGCAGGGACAAGGGCACTTCCCAGAGCAGAGGCTCAGTTCAGCAAACTGGGAGGCTTCCAAGTCTTGTAGGTGCCAAGAGGATTTGGAGCTCCGGTGACAGTGACCAGGCACCAAGGGGAGCCGTAGGTAATGCCACCCCAATCTTTTGCACCTCAGCCAGCTTTCTGGCTTTCTGTAGTTCAGTCTCGAGTTCAATAAAGAGGATTCTTAGCAATTTCTTAACTGACCCAAATATCATAGGCTCAGAGGACCAAATCAGGGCTCCCAAAGCTTAGTTTTCACTGCTTCCTTTTCCACTCCTGGTGTAGCCCTACCATAAATGGCTAAGGTCAACAACATATCTTAATTCTCACCTGTAGCACTTCCTCTCTCTTCTCATCCAAGTTTCCGGACCCTGCCTGTTCCTTTTCTTACTGACCTGTTTCTTTAGCCCCAGCTTTCTCCCAACCTCAGTTTCCCCCTGGTTTCCCTCTTCAAGCACAGCTCTAAACTACAACCCCTTCATTATTTCATTGATGCTGTTTCCCCCATGTGCCACCCGGGCCCAAGGAAGATAAATTCTGTTGCTCAGGGCAGAGCTTTCATCTTTTCAGTGCCTTTGGCCACCGTCACAGAGACTTCTGATTGCTGGGAAAAGCAAGCCCAAGGACTGGAGCATGTTCACTACAAGGATAATTACGGGTCGTTTATTTTCTAAACTCCGAGTCTGTGCTAAGCTTGTGTGAACTGCAACTTTCCAATGCTCACATCCTGTTCAAATTTCAGAAGATTTTTCACAGGGGAGGAGTGAAAAGCACTTTCCTGGCCCTCCAGTGCTCACTTGCCAAATTCAAAGACTTTGCTCCAAAATAGAGTTGTCATAGCTTCTTAGTGAAATAGTCATGACTCTTCTCATTTTATCCAGCACAGTAGTGCCTGTCTCCATTTCATCTTCACTCTTACAAATTAGTGAAACATAATTTTATCGATATTCTTCTAAAATTTCTGCTTAAAGCCAGCACCTGCCTTAAAAGTATTAGCCCATATATTTAAAGTTGACAAACCTATAAAAGGCTGAAAACAAGGCCTTGTGATGGACAGAGATGATTCACCATCTTACATCTTTCAATATGTCTGGGAGATTGGCACTGAATTTCTTGAGCCCTAGATGCTAGGTCCCTAAATCACTTTGCAAATTTGCTCTCAAACTTTACCTGAGCTTATTTCTCTTTGGGTATCTTATGTCATGTATGGAGGATGTGACTATCTCCTCACTGGAAACAGAGACCGATTATGGGGTTCTTGTCTCCTTTCTGCAGTCTACTTTAAAGGGTGGGTGTTTCTAAACTGTAAAGTCAGTGAGAGAAACTAATGTCTCAGAGACCCCTCATCCTACCCTAGAACTGTTGTGTGCAGACCCTCAGGGAACCTACATGACCAGATGCCTCACCTCCAGGACCTGACTATTAACTGCAGTGTATGCATCATCTGTCTGCAGTTAGAAAACCTCTGCCTGAAAAAGAAATAGAATTGGGACTAAAATCCACAACATACTAACGGTCCAGCTTGCTAATTAGCAGGCTGGAAGGAGGAACAATAACAAATAAGCCCTTGAGTCGGAAACCAGATGTGGCAGAAGTACCCTGCAGCTGCCGGGCAGGCTCAGATGATGCCCCCACCCAGGCCCCTCAGCAGGGGGTAACTGCACCCCTCTTTGCTATGGGGTTTCTGGCATGGACACTGTGGCATTCAGAAATGGAGTGTTACTGTCCCAAAGTGTAATCCATAGTTCAGCAAGAGTATTTTATTCATTACGATTTAAGCGTATAGCATGTAGAGTGGGTTGGATTTTTCCATCCAAAATGCAAGTTATAATTTTCTCTCAGTCCCAGCAGACCACAACCCGTATTCTAAAAATAGGGCTTCTTTAAGTTTCGCAAACAACTATAAAATAGGCCTATAAATGAAACGATTGCCTAAGTAAAGTAGCCTTCTCAGAAAGCCTCCATTCCCAGAAGTATTTCTTGTATATCTATTCATAAAGAAAACATCACCCAAAATGGTGTTCTCCAGCCCTGTACTGGGATATGACAGGCACCACAATTTCTCATTTTTCTGTGCATGCAGATTACCTGCAGCATCAAAGACTACCTGAAGTCAAAAACCATGTTATGGGCAAGTAAACTGTTGGAATGAGCTGTGTGGGAACTTCAGATGAACAAACTGGCCTGGGGAGAAAAAAGTCACCCTTAAGGAAAATAAATGAAGATTGGAAATGGAAGCAGAACCGGGCAAGCATACACTTTGAACTCTTTTGAAAGCACAAGAGGGGAAAAATAACAGTTAACAAAAGCCCAAGAAATACATTAGAGGAATTTGCTTACTACGGGAGAAGTCACTGAAGCCATTTGTCAGCTGACATGAAGCCTGCTAGGATCCTAAAGCACTGTTAGCCACTCTGTGTCATTAGCTCACTTACGAGGGATTGGGAGATCCTAACAACAGCGGGTGAGCCATTTTTTCAGAGAAAAATATGCTGTCTTTTCATTGGTATCGTTTGTTTTATAGTACTCACAGTAACCTCGGAGTTTAAACAATGCTCAAGCAAAAGCAGGCATGAGACTGCAGGCACAGGAAGGTTTGGGGTTTGTTTTTATTCAAATAGAGGCAGCAGCACTCAGGCTCAGAGTATTCGGATCTGTTTTCCTGTTACGCTTTTCCTTCGTAATANCAGAAATTCCATAAAAGCTGTCTTCTTTTATACGAAAATAAGGGGGGAGGGAGAACCACAAAACCATATGGAAGTCAATTAAATGCTTTATTTGTTCAGCAAAAAAAGGGTCGGTGTATTTCCTGAATTAAATTTGTTTTCATTGTCCTTCTGTGGGTAACTGTTTTAGGGAGATCATATACAATGTCAGTTCTCATTCATGACTTTTCAAAATAAGAGACTGTATTCTGCAGGTACATGGTTTTACAGCTGAGGTTAACTCCTGAAAATCTTTGCCTCATGTTTACAGTGATGTAGCTGGAAGCAGACAATGTCCTGTTACAATTTTAGCAATGCAGCTCCTATATAATTCTCAATAGTTGTATAATAATAGCTGTATAATGTCTGTTAGTAGCTGAAAACAAATCCTTAAGGGGAAAGGTAAAAATTATTTTTTTATTATTATTTTTTTAATATCTGCAAATACAATATGCATAAGTGGACAGTTTGGGACATCATTAGACATAGAACGCTGATGAAGAAAATCTGTCAAGAAAACATTACTTTTAGCCTGATCCATTATTGGAAATTGCTGGTGATACGGTTGTATTAAATATTCAGTATTTTTAATTTTAAGGTGATTTAGGAGAGAAATGAGTCACCAAAATCACTTTTCTTTATTGCTTTAGGACTGTTCTTTCTTACCCTTTACACTTTCAGCTGCTATTCAGCTGCTTTGGGACTTAGACAATAAAATTATATATGCAGTCACCTAGCCCATTGTTAACTGCTTCAAAAATTATATGAAAAGTAATTAATACCTACTGATGCTTAGATGTTGATTAGAAAGTTCTCTCACAAATTAATGTATACCTCAGAAAGTGCAATATATACTGTAATTATATCTTACTGTCTATAGTAAGTATCTAGGAGAAAAGGAAGAATGGCAAACGTTTAGCCCATGGAAACCACAAAAGAGGAAGACGAAGAGGTAGCCTGCAAGTTTTGACATGCGGTTTTAATTTACCTGTACAGGATTAAATTAGTATTTTGATGACAACAGCTGTAGATAGTATGTAAGAGCAAGAGAGGGACATAACAACATAGGACTATAAATGATGGAAAGTTGGAGGAAGTGATAATATAAGGAATACTGGTTTTGATTAGAAAGACTCATAGCATTTCATACAGCATTTGAAGAGCTCAAAGGACACTGCTTTTTATTCTGCGCAACAAGTAAAAGAAATCTGTGCTTGATTATTCTCTTTGAACAAATACTCTGGTATGTTTTTAAAATACAGAAATAACTGCTTATTACTAATTTCCAAAGTTGGATTCCTTAGCCATTAAATTGTCACTATATCCAAGTGAGCTCAGAGCTTGTGCACTGCTCCAGTTTTCATATACAATGTTGAAAGAAATGTGAAAGTACAAAATCATCAGCATATTCTGTTAAACACAACATCCCAAGCCAAACAAATTAATTACAAACATTCAAAACAGATTAAAAAACTGAGATAAAATGACATGGAAAAAATCCATCTTGAGACGCTGAATTCACTATCGCTATTTACAAATTATATAAACTGATAACTTCTTCCTTCACATTGTCTATCTTTGGATGCAATCTTGTAAACATATATAATAGGCTCTTTAGACAAGGAACATTATTTACTTTATAGAATGGAAGGATCTGAAAACTGAAATGTTTTAAAGTCTTCTGAAGGGTGGGGCAAGCAGGGAGTTTTCAAATAAACAAAAATCCAAAACTAACCATTTGCCGACTGAAAGGGCTTATGCTAAGGTATATAGCCAGGTGCACTGGTCACATAATATAAACTCAAGTACCAGCAATAGGACACACACTTATATTAACTCTGAGTCAAACCACTGTTTCAAAAATGCTCCGTCGCACGGGAAGACCAGCTCAGCAAGCTGGAGGAGATACTGCTGGAAAAAAGGGAGCACATTTGGAAGAATTTATGGACATAGTGATATAGGTCAATTGAGACCTTATTTAGGAGCACTTCCAGTCTCCTTGCTGACATTAAAATTTCAGCAATATCTATAGTTCCAGCCATGAGTTCCCTTTGTATCACCTCCCAGAGGTTGGCTAAATCCACCCCAGCAGAAAACGCCCTACTCGCAGATATTCTTATCTCAGTTGCTTCTCAGCTGGATCCTAGAAACACCATTTTACTATGCATGAATATTTCAGCAGTCATCAAACTCTACCTGGGAAAGAATACCACAGCACACTCACTGCTATAAGCTACAGATACGAGCACATGCTGGGTAGCTCCTAGATCCCGACTTTTTGTAGCAACTTTGACAAAAGCCACTGTTTAAGACCTCATTTTCAAGAGATTCCTCATCTCAGATTTGTTAAAAGAAATTCTGTAAGCCTTTGACTAGCAGTTAGGACACAACTAAAATCCCTTTAGGAAGAGAAAGACGTTGTTTGTACAGAAACCCAAGTCTTCTGGGGATCCAAGGCACATGTGTGCCACTGCAGTGTGCACTACAGTTGGGAGTCCCAGCTCTAACGAGTACGGTTTGGCAGGAGTCAAGTGCTGCAGCGAGATCGATAAGTTTAAAGAAGGTTAAAACACCTCATTAAAGCTCATAGTACATTCTCTGATTCCCCAATAAGTGAAGTTTACGCCCAGCACACTGTTCTTTTCACTTTTTTCAATCAAGCTGAAAGTTTAGTTTACGTTACTAAAATACGGATATTTTTCATTTTCTCTTCCTTTGTTTTTTTCTTAGAAACATAATTAGATTCAATAACACCACAGTAAATTAATATTAAATTTCCATATTTATGCACATAAAAAAGAAAATAAGAATTATTAGAGAGATGGGTAGGTAAATAACATATCATACATCCATGTGTGTATGAGAATTCTCCGTGTTTCTTTAGATTATATAGCAAATAATGAACATTACATGTAGGAAACAAAACTGTGGCTTTTAAACCACATGGATGCATGAGGAAACATGAAGACTTAAGTTACATGAGATGGCACAAAATGATGTCTTCTTCTATTAATCTCCCGTCACCTGCTCCTACAACTATGTTTGCCACCACCAGCCTTCCACAAAATTGGGTATCCATCGCCCTCTTTACTGGACAAACGTAATTCAATACAGCAGAAAACAGCCTGACAATGGGAGGGAAATAATTATTGCAAAGGTGGAAAGACTGAATCAATTCAGCAAAGCGTCTGGCAAGGACCAGCGCTGGCCCCAGGCAGGAGAAGAGAGCATGTGGCCTCGAGCAGGACTACAGAGAGCAGGTGAGGAGGGAGCAGGAAAATGTCCTCCATGCAGAAGCGTTATTTCTGCTTAGCTTTATCATCAAACACTATTTTTAGATAATATTATGTATTTGCTGTTCTTCTTCCTAGCTTCAGACTACCTCTGAAGCAAGGTTAATGGTCAACACAACACAGTATAAAGTACCAGTAACTAAAAGCTTATGTCATCAAACGATTTTCAGAAAAGCATCAGCGAGGAAAATGAGAACACAGTAAATGGCATAAAATATTGTAAATAGCAAAGAATCCTGTGAACAAGATTTAAATTGTTGGGCTTATATATATGCTCTCTCTTCACTGCCACATACTTAAATACAGGCTTTCAGAAGGACTATTACTTGTGTATAAGCTTTAAGCCCACACCTTCTTTCCAGTTAAACTGGGTGAAGATTTACAATGCTCACTTTCCTCAGATCTTATATATTATTTTTCAAAACGAGAGAAAAATCTGATTAAAACCAGCTAACAGCAGCAGTTAATGTAACTGCTGCAGACAGATTAGCACCTGGAAGTGACAAAAACGTTACCTTTCCCGTTGTGATCCTTGCACTGTAACACGTCGTCAACACAGTTGAGTAAATGTGAAGCGCAGCACAATGAATGCACGCGAGCAAGAGGGAACAGCATCAATGTGCATCCAAAATGCACACACCAATTAAATGGGGAAGCCTCAGGGCCATCTCTAACTCCTTTGTTTATATCTTTCCCACCCAATTGTTCTCCCTCTGGCTTGTCTGTTAGAAAGGATGGGATGTATCCCAACAGATGACTAACTGTGTACAATCAAACCCATTTTGTTGCTTAACCCCAGCAACTGGCATATGTTATTTCTGAATCTTAAGGACCCTTGTCTTTAGCTATCTTGCTGCGGTGACCCAGAGTATTAAAAAAAAATAATAATAGTATCTTCTCTTTCCTGAAGCTGGAAAACAATTTGCAGTGAAAGAGTAAAGAGCACCTTCAAAATACAACTGTCTGCAACAACCTAAATGTCTCCTAAACACAACAGTAGAGTTTATAATAGTAGACTTTCCTTTAATGTTTAGTTAAAAGTCACTCTTTCAAGGCATGATGAAGTCAATGAGATTTTTTTCAAGGATTTCTGTCAGGTTTGCAAGACACAACTGTTTTAGGCTGCTGACTTCTATTGCTCCATGGGCTTCACTTGATACTCAGAAAGATATACTAAAAGTCACTTAATAATCATATACCACGTAAACAGTGATGCGCCCTAAAACACAATACTCAGCTGGTTTCCATCTCAAAGCTCAGAAGCTTATGATAATGCAAAAGCCAGGTGTATGGCACACACCCAGGCTTACAGAGTCAGATCTAACTTCAGTAAAACAGCCCAGCATGTATTTTATAACAATGTTATAAAATTTGATATGAGAAATGGTAATGGCAATCTTCAACATCTAAAATGTATTTTGCAGGGGTTTGAAATTAATATTTTTTTTTCCATTAGATGGCTTTACAGATGGACCTACCATAAAAACAGCATTCTTGTACTATTATGTCCATTGCTGTCAGTTTTTGGTAAAGCATGCCATTGCCATGTGAAATGAGCTATTATTTTTGAGCTGTTATATATGATACTATATTCTGACTATATGCTTATTATAGCACTGATTTCACCCATGGTTTATAATCTGATGAGCCTTCAGGGTCACAGATCTACCAACATTTATTTCATCTTTACACACACAATGATAAAAAGGAGTTTTAAGGCTTCTGTGAGACTTTCTGATAGTTTGCAATAGAAATAACAAGTGAAAGCACCCACCTGCCTTAGATATCTAAAACCATTTTAAAATTTGGTTGAATGATTAAACACAAAAAAGTAATGCTTTTGTGCCTATTAATTGTTAAAATGTTCTTGCTGTCAAGATTTACAGCAAAGAATTGCTTGAAGATTCCTGTGGTTACGGTTCCCTGCTCTGTCGGAAAACTCAAATGGACAAAGAAAATGGTGCTAGGAAAGCAAGGTTTAAAGATAAGACTGTCCATTAGTGGCTGTCCCAGTTCCTCCTACAGAGGACAAATGTTTGGCAATAAAGAGAAAAGTAATTCCAACAGTATTTCAAAAGAGAGCTGCACAGTAAATGGGGCGCAGGTCTTAACAAAGACATTAACTGCCTGAGAACTTTCTCTTTTCCCACTTACAGAGAATTAGAAAGGTTACATGTATAACAGTTTCACTGTTTTTTTGAAGTACTTTGCCACAGAACCCAAAAGCACTGATGATGATCAGCCAGCGCCGCACAAATCATCAGGGCTTTACACAAGGACCTCGGGGGTGGTTCACCAATGGAAGTGCTGTACTCATAGCTCAATATTAGCACTATAAACCTCTTCCATTTCAGTGTTTACATGCCTCTTTAGTCACCGTCTATGTGAAAGGCCAAAACATGTTCACACACAGGTACTGAAAGTCCCCCCAGACTGTCCAAATAACAAAAGAAGTATACACTAAGAAAGACTCTTTCATGAGGAAAGAGGGGCTTAAGGACCTAATGTGTCTCTTAAAGCTATAACTTTATGATGAATCTTATGACTGGAGAAACGTTTCAGAATAAAAAGAAATAAGGTTTTGCCCGTTTATAGATGAAATCAACTAATGCCAGCAATAGTAAACTGTATAGTTTTTAGCATAACTTACATACAATGACCACTATTTTCCAAACTGGTTTGAGAATCCCATTCTCAAAAGTGAGATTGTTCAAGGATATTTCAGGAAGTCACTTCAACATACTCCTAACAGAAGAGCACTGTCAGGATTGTATAAACAATTTCTTTTAAACTGCATGCCATGAAACTATAAAACTTTTCAAAATGCCTTAATTGCCTGATTTACCTTTTTAGTGAAGAAAAACCCTCTTTCTATAATGTATGAACACCTATCAGAATAAAATATGAGCCAATAGTGAAGACAACAGTCTACTACTAATAGGTTAAAAAATGGGGTGTGGAGGTGGGATTTTTTTTTTTTTTTTTGGTTGGTTGGCTTGGTTTTTAGTTTTTGGGGGAAGGGAATGTCCAAAAACATTTTAGTCCATATTAGAAATCTGCATAATGGAATGTATAATTTGATACAAGTGATGAATGTCCTCTTTTGGCTTCAATCCAGCTGCCAAATAACTACAGACAGAAATATGATGGTTGGACTCGATGATCTTAAATGTCCCTTCCAACCTAGATGATTCTATGATTCTAACTTCTTTTAAAAATCTTCCACATTTATTTTATATGTGCGTATATCTGCTGTCTCACAGTGTTTAGAACTGCATACCTTATTCTGACAGTCCGTGCAGGTGTACTCAGGTGTCACCCCCTGCCTCTGGAATACTCTAGCTCTGAGACAGACAATTAATAATTACCTTCGCTTAAGACAGTCAATGCTCTAAGTGGGGAGAAGCCTGTAACTCCTAATCTAACCCAGAAAATCAGCCCCTCTTCTATCATACATCCGCTTTTCCCTTGCAAACTTCGTGTCACTGCACAAATATAAAATTGAGATAGATGAAGTCCTCTTCACCATCCCGAAAATGTTACAAATTACCTCAGGTTCCAGTGAGCAAGCTGGAATTTAACACACTGGCAAGAACAATGAACTCCTATCTGTATGGTATCCTACACATTTATTGCTTTTTGAAGTAGGTCCAAAATTTGGAAGTCACTGTATGGAACCATTCAGTCAAGCACCTTAATTCTTCACATTGAAATCTTTCACAAGACTGGAAGCTTTTTCCCTAAAAGAGCAGGTATTCGAGACATATATTTTCAGGTTTTCATCTCTCTGGGTACAGAGCGATCTCTATTAAAGTGCTGCAGCTTACACCTCTCTCTACAGATATGGGGTTTGACAAAGTAACACGTATTTAAAGACAGGTAAAGTATCTGTGGGACTTCTGTCACCATCATTACAAATAAACCTTTATAAGTAATTGGGCTGGCAAGATCTGGCAACACTACTATAAAGATGCAAATTATTAACCTCAACGCTGCTGCATGAAAACAAGGCAAGGGCACTGGAGTTCACCATTTTTACATATCCAATTTTTAAAGGACTGTAAGAGTTACCAAAGGCCTCTGAAATCTGAAAATGTGGAATTTCTCTGTTTACCCAAAGCACGCATATGATATGGAGGATAGCAAGTTTCTTAATGATGACTGCGTCAGCTGCCACTGGCAAAGCTGTCTCTTGGGTCAGAGGACAGTTTAGTCTCCAAGCTTATCTCAGTCACTGTCCTCCTTGATGTGATCTCCAGCATGTTATTAATTGGTTCCAGTTGTAGTGTGGACTTCTGAAATATCAACATCTGTTCACATGCAAGACCACACACTTATCCTACATGGGCCATTGCATAGCCAGTTATGACTGATTTGGACTTAAACTGAATCACAGCATCCTAGAAGTAAAAGGCTTTATGCAGTTCTCGTTAGTTTGACTTTCCATTAATTCAATTTAGATTCATATTTTTAATTTCTAATTTTCCTTATTTAAACTTTTTTTGTTTGGGTTTTTTTTTGAGATTTTTCTTGGAGGAATTTGTCTTAACACATTCTCTGAGAATGTCTTTAAACACAATTAGGAAGATAATTTAAGCACCAGACAAATAAGAAAGCATTAAATTGAGCTAAGTCAGGAATGTCCAAAACCAATGTAATTGTCCCCGATAAATGCTGTATGATTTTAAACCTTATTTGGATACTAATATAAAGTTTACAACAATTTTTCTTAAGAGAATTTTGACTAGGAACTAAGTGGCTGTAGAAATCCAACTCTATGCCTTTTTGTGCTCTTTAAATGCTTTGATCTGCAGACAGAAATAAATGGATGCATGTACAGTAGATGTACAAATGAATGCTACCTTCAGAAAAACTATTATAGGACCCAGTAGCAGAGTTGTTCCTGAAGGGGTGGTTTGGTAGCTGCTGCAAGGGGACGCACCTCCTGAGTGAGGAATAAGGACTCCTCCTACTAAATTCTCTTGCAAATCCTGTTTCACTGAATGTTTTTAACAGGCTATGGTCTAAGGACAGTATTTAGCAAGAGCTGAATTTCATTCCAAAACCACAAAATTAATTTTCACTGATACAGAGGACGTAACTTGAAATGATGGGTTAAATTATGGGATGTTAGAATCTAAGCATGATCTGCTTTTTCTTTTTTGGCTCTGTCAGAATTACGAAGATTATGTTTTTTAAGAGCTTATTGTTTTCTTAAAACCACATAAGAATTATTGAATTTTTTTAAAAAAAGATGAGGTTGCAAAAAAGAAAATATGTTCTTATTTATATAAATACTGTATTCTTCCTCATACTTCAGTACAATTCACCAAAATGAATAGGCCCCAAATGGAATTCCTACATTACGTGAAAATCTCCATCTTGTCTGCAAAATTATTAGAGCACTGTTTTAGTTGGGTTTTGCCATATTCAGTGAGGTTTGAGGTCACTATTAGCTTGATTACAAAAGCATGAAGTCATTAATATGTATTAGCTGATATAACCCAGAACTCCATGCATCAAATTATCTTTTTTTTTTTCCCTCAAGTGATCCCAGCAATTAAATTCAAACCTGATAAATTGGAGCAAGGAAAAAAGAGAACATGATAGTAAAGACTCATTAGGAAATAAAATGCCCTATTAGAACAGCCTGGGCTGTTCAGATCACAAGATTTTGACTCATTAGGGCAGTTGGGTGGCCTCTAGCTGAAACGGATGCAGATTTTCCAGAAACCATCATATCAGTTACAAAAGGGAAATCTCCTTCACCTCTTTTTCCACATCACATCCCACTGTAGATACCTGCTGTACCTCTCTTCCCACACCATATCCCAACCGCAGATTTTTTTATGGCCCTCAATGACCTAGTTTTCTGGATTAAGCTGAAGCATTGTGTCTCCTGGTCTCCTAAGCAATTATCACAAAGTAAGCAACATCTACCAATTTGTATGGGGAAGTTTAATTATTTGCCATCTATGGAGCACATCAAGGAAATCTGATATCTACAAAAAAATCTGGTCAGGGAATACAAAAAAAAAAATTACGAAGCTAGTCACTGAATTTTACACCCTCAGTTTTGTTGAACGGTACCTATGATCCTATTTATAGGTGTGAACACATCAGTCATGCAGTCTCCCAGAATTCTTGTAAAAGAACATATTTGGAATGATCATGTTGACATAAAGAAAGCATGGGAACAGAACGGTTGCAATAAATGACAAAGGTATATGAAATCAGGTATTAAATTGCCTAACTTTAAACCTTTTTCTACCAAGTAGAATCCATAAGTGTTCCCGAGGCACCTAGGCTACTTATATAGTGCTTGCGAAAAAAAACAGGCATCACCAAAAAGCAGTCTAAGCAATCCACATATCAGATTTACAACTGCCCAGGGCTTGCCTAAAGGAATACTTCAGAGAGGATCACGTCCAAAGACTGAGACTCAGGTACGTGGCTCAGAAAAGCCTCTGTTTTCATGCAATCCTCATAGGATTCATGAACTAAGCAAGGCTTTTTTTTTACAATTTTCTGTCACAACTGAGGTGGTAAAGGAAAGATGGTGCCTACCTCTGTACTCAGTATGTTGAAAGAACATGCATGTTCCTTTTCCCAGTATTTCTTTGACGTGGTACATTAAACAGACACTAAGTAAACAGGCCTTAAAGCAAGACTGGAAGTCAGGGCCCACCTTTCTCCAATGAGGGACAGATTCAGTGAGATGTACTAACCTATGTTCTTCTCCAAATCTTCCATTACTGGCAGTAAAGTGATACAAATCCAACAGAAGAAGAGTAACCTCACTCTACATTTGCCCATAGTCTGATGATTTCAGACTATGATTTCCTGCGTGAAGTAGGAAAGGCGGGTTTGACTCCCTAAGTAGGAGTTAGAACTTCAGACTCTTCCTCTCAGGTGTCTGTAATCATCAGACTCTTATAAAAGGATACATGCCAATTTTCACACATTTTTATTTAAAACAAAAACCCCCAAAGGTGGTCAATGCATTTACATTAAAAATGCAAAATGCATTTTTAAGACGTTCTGACAGGTGGGAATACCTTCTGGTCCACCAGAAAGCACAGAGGCTCTTCTGTCCAGCTTTTCATCTCTGACTAGTCTCAGGCAAAGTAGGACAGTTTGAGCATGTTCCAGAGCCAAAAGCTCTAATGTTACACTGAGAGACACCTGGTAAGGTACCGAAGGCTAAGGTGTCAGGAGATACTGGGCTGAAAGACTTCAGTCATCTTGCTCTAGACACTTATATTCTTTATTTGATCTAGCCTGGCATGCTTTTCCATTTTCTTAGGAAAAAAATTCCTTGCCTGAAAAAATCCACTCAAGAACAAACTGAAGGCTATTTCCTTGCGTTCACTAAGAATCTGACTTTACTGCACATTTATGTGCACACTTGCTATTCTCTCAGTTGATTTTTCAAGACAAATCAACTTGGGGAGACACTTATGAGTCTTCATTCTATGTTCAATTTCAGCAAGGAATTAATGTTTTACTTCACTAAGGGAGAGATTAAGAGAATATTGCAATGCTGAACTCTACTAACCCACATTTTTTCATTTATGACATATGAAAAACAATTCTTAGGAACTTTTTCATTCGTCTTGTTCACAGCAGAACTCATCTGTAATCCACAATGCACTAAGAATGACACAGAATTAATCAACAGAATTTCTTTACTTTACTCCAATTCTTAGCCNTCTTGTTCAGAGCAGAACTCATCTGTAATCCTTAATGCACTAAGAATGACACAGAATTAATCAACAGAATTTCTTTACTCCAATTCTTAGCTTTTTAATTAAAACAAAACTTTTACTCAAAAGGGATAAAAAATTTAAACATAAAATCTTACCCTATTAGTCATTCTAATGTCTTTTGTAGAATGCTGTGAACATTTCTCATCACTTGTAGAGATGAATCTGTAAAGCAGACTTCAGAAAGAACATCTTAATCTAAGTTACCGACTGTAAAGGCAAATAAGTCTCTTCCCTTTTTGGTTGAATACAGGAACTTTGTCTAGTTTTCCGCAAGGCCTGGGAAAGTGACTGAGAAGCATATCTGAAATTTAACTTCCTTAAGCTAAAACTAATATTTATTTTAACCAGGTTCACTAACCAACACAAGAGATGCCTAGACAGACTGTTAGACAGAAAACCCAGTATAAAAAAAAAATGAGAGAAATGAACTACCCTTGCACTTGAAATCTCTTTTTCCAAAAATAATAAAAAAAGAAGTTTAAAACTTGGTATGAATATAAGAATGGCCATATTTGGTAAGAGCAAAAGATCATCTAGTCTACTAACCAGTCCCTAACAGAAGCTAAAAAGAGGATGCTCAAGAAAGTATGTGGGGAAAAAAAAAGCAAGTATACATAAAACCCCTTCCTTATATCTTCAGTTGTCAAACATTTTCAGCTGAAGAATTTTAGCCAGATGTATTTTTTAGGTAGTTAGTAAACTTCAGTGAATTTATCTTCTATGAGCTTGTTCGGTCTCCTCTTGACCTCATGTAAACTTTCAGCATCCACAACATCCTGTGGCAAGTGGTTCAACAACTCGAATACTGGTTGCATGAAGAATTACCTTGTTTGTTTGTTCTGAGCTTGGCTTCTATAGCTTCACTTGTGGCCTTCCAGTTATCCTATGGGAAGAGAAAGAGAATGGCTGTTCCCCCTCCCTAAGCCATTGGCATTCCCTCTACACCATTCTTGATTTCACAGATTTTTTTCATTCATGTATTTTGCAGACTGAAGTTCACTTAGTCATTCCTTCTACAGCAGTCATTCCATATCTTTGATCATTCTTGCTCTGTTCTCAGCAACTTTTTCCACTTCTACTTCATCCTTTTTTTGATGGAAAGACCAGACATGCAGAAAGTATTCAAGATGTGTATTTAAGACAGCGTGAATTGGCACAATGGCATGGATGGCGAAATTACATTTGCTACTTCCTTCTGTATTGCTTTCCCAATAGTTCCTAATATTTAGCTTGCCATTCTTACCATACTGAACACTGAGCTAACATTTCCATAGTATTACTGATCCTAACCTGAAGGTCTTACTCCTGTGCAGTAATGATGGACCCTATCATTTAATGTGTATGGACCCTGTCATTTAATGTGTGAAGTTAGGGTGATTCTTCACGTATGCCTTTTAAAAAAAAATATCTGTGAAGAATTTCATCTGCTATTTCGTTGCTCAGGTGCTCAGTCTCATAATGTTCTGCAATTTCTTGAGTCAGCCCTTGCCTGAATAACTTCACAGCATACGTAATTTTGTCAGGTAACTTCTCATCCCTTCTTCGGGTCTTTTATGCACGTGGTTCCAGCACCAATCCCTGCAGAACTTCACTAATAATGCCTGTGCCTGTTCACCACAGGAGTTGACCACATATTCCTAATCCTTCTTTTAACCAACTGCATGTCATAAAATGTAAGAATTCTTAGTTTTTGTGCTATAGCTCCTTAGTTTCTTCTAAAGTTTTTGATTAGGAAGCATCCTGGAAGCCTTTTAGAAATAGAGGTGGACCGTATCAGCTAGATCTACCTTCTCCTCAGGGTTTTGGATGCCTTCAAAGAACTCCAGAACGTTTGGGAGGCTGCTCATCCTGCTGAGTCAGCCCAAATGCATCATGTTTCTGCTAGTCTTCCCAGTACTGATGTTGGAGCCTCAGCTCTTCCTGCAAACTTGTTTAGAAAATGGTGTCATACTTGGTGTCAGGCAGTCCCCTGGTTCCCAAGCTTGTTTAAGCAAGGTATGACATACCTTTGCAGGCGATTCTTTAGAATTCTGCAGAGAATAATAGCTGAACTTGGCAAGTTGTTACTGTTAATTTTGTTCATTTCATTCAAAATAATGTTTTCTAGAGTCACACCATGTTCGTACAGAAGTCCTTATGAGTTCCTCATAGAGAAGGGCTCTGGCAAAAGTTATCTCCTAGCGTTTTCCACAGTTCACAGAAGATGAGAAGAATCAGTGTAGCTTGTCTGCTACATTATCTTCTCTGAACATGTCTTTTATATCTTGACCACCTCTTTACAGGCCAACGGAACTATTATCAGCAGCGTTACTGTAACTCTAATTTTACTTGCAATTATTTTAAGTTTACTGAAAATAGTGTATGTGGGCGTGACTGCGTGTGTGCAAACAAGGTATTCACCTGTCTTCTCAGGAAGGCAAATGCAAACCCACTTGGTAAATTGAATGAACTTCAGCATTACTTCCTGATTATGACAGAGCACTCATAACTGCTATTTGAACTGCAGATTTGTTTTTTTTCAGCTATTAGCACTTATGAATGTTGGCTCATTTGAATCATTATCTAGCAGGAGTCTACAAATAATCAAGCAATTTTCAGTGTGAACAAGACCTATAAATTTTGCTTTGGATCAACTTCACCACTGTGTTCACCCAGTCAAAGTTTTATGAACTGTCCATACAATGCCTTGCTAGGCTCTCATTTATCTACATAAGGATAATACCAGGTATTTTGCCTTGGACTCAACATTTCTATTTCCTTAAAGAAAGAGGTTTTGTGAAGTTCATTAACAATAGAAACATTTCCTAGAATTTCTGCTCTTAATTTTATTGCATCAATTATTTTTAACTATTTTATTTGAAACATTGTGCTGTTGTACTGAATGGGAAAAGTATGGTTGACCCTAGGCAAGACCAAACTAATGCTTTTCTACTGTACAAACCAACCAAAGCATAAAACTCCATTCCCAGCTATAATGGGCATTTCAACCAGCCATGGTATGTTCACATAACAATGCAAACCTGGGCCTTGGTGAAGAGCATGTGAAATAGCATATGCAGCCCAGATTCAGAAAAGGGAGAAGTAGCAGCGATGTACATTGCTGTTTCTGTTGGGGTCTGTGTTTCCTGCAGTCATGCCAACAGAGCTAGCCAACGTTTATCCCTGGCACTCATAAGGAAAGAGAGGAGGACAATCAGCAGGAGACTTACTGTTTGAACAGTTTACAAATGAATCTTTAACAGCGACTGGTATTCTTGAAGACTATAGATGTTTTTAGCTTTGACATGAATTTCACATCAGTGTTGTCTATTTCAAGTAAAATAGTAGTAACAGACAAGATCCAAGTGGGGGCATTCCATTAGGCATCCAAAGATCAAACACATTTTAAAAATATAGGGTTATTAGCAACTAGAGAGCTCTGTGAAATGAAGACTGCAGTTAGGGATGGTGTGGTTATTATTTGCTATCTGTATTCCAGTATGTTTGAAATGAATATTCAAAGTCTTTTCTGTTCCAAGCCTCTGATCTTCCTTTCAAGTATGGCAAGCACTCTTGAAATCCTGAAAGAACAGTATGAATCATGTAGGATTATCCAGTGGCCCATCCATTTTTTTGAGTTCTGAATTATCATCAGCAGAAACCTGCTCTCTTCTCCCTTCCACAAGTCACTATCAATGTTGACTTCGGGAGAAGCATGACCCAAGTGTCAGAAAATAAATAAAGGTTAATCTGATTAATGGGATTATAGTACTGTAATTTATAAATTTTCTATAGTCCCCCAATTACTGTACTTTCATTGGAGGACTATAGAATATTTATAACTCAGAACTTGTCTGCTTTATAAAGTGCATAATCTGAGTAGCATAAAACATAGAGTGCTGGAAGATATGTTATATATTTGTGGACAGTGAATCTCAATTGTCTCTTTTAAATAATAATTTAACTTTCTTTTTTTTTCAGAATGAGGAAATTTTGATATTACTTGACAAGTCTGAAATTCTAACTATACAGACAATTTCCACATACATCTACATTAAAAAGGAATCCAGGCTTTATTGAAGAGCAGGAGTAACTTTTGCATTACAGTGGGGAAAACCAAAAGATTATAAATCTTCACCTTAGCCTCATGGAACAGTCCAGTTTTGCATTTCTATGGGAAGCTCATTTAAACAGATGCATCTGTGTTTTTAAAGCAAGACAGTATTGCTTTTCATCAGAATTGTGGAATAGAATTCTTTACAATCTCTCTGATCTTTTTTTGTAATCTAAAAGTTAATAACAGACACACAGTGTATTTAGTTACCAAACATCACTATAAAGTATCCAGCCTTATTCTAGGAGATGAACTACCATAATTTCCCCTTAGGGCCACAAAAACAGATTGCAAGATTTTAGTCATCAACAGCCCTTCTGTTCACATGACCCTTTCTATGAACTATTTCAAGTTAACACAGCTCATGACACCTTCCTATCTTCCTGTCTCCAATACTTTGAACTCTCATGGAGATTTCTGGTATAAAACCAACTTATCAAGCAGGGAAAAGAACAGCTGCTATTTATTTCATTTAAGCTCTCTCTTGTGTTCTGCATTTGCAGGTGGTGGAAGGAAGTAGAACAGTTCTGCCAACAGCTCTTAGGCCAGTTCACTATAGCTTGGTCATTATCAACACGGACACTTGGTCTTTTAAGGCGTCAGAAGCACAACCAGACACAGACACAGCAGTGTCTTCTCAATCAGAAATTACACAGGTGCAATACGAATTACAAAGATATGGTATTTAAATGATTTCACAGTTCTTTTGATTATACAACGACAGCTC
Organism: Anarhynchus alexandrinus; assembly: GCA_008711295.1. NCBI lineage: Eukaryota > Metazoa > Chordata > Aves > Charadriiformes > Charadriidae > Anarhynchus > Anarhynchus alexandrinus. The sequence goes on along the minus strand of VUYV01000067.1, from coordinate 636,399 downwards.
TTCATGCACAAATTCACACTTTTGAATGTTTTTAAAGTTTGAAACTTTAAATAAGATTTTGTTGTAAAATTTATGAGTTAAATATATTTATAATGCATAATTTATAAAAACCCCATCAATACCTCAACAGCAAATGGCACATATCTTGGAAGAACTAAATTCAAAATATATGCCTCATGTAAATTTGCAGATGGCCCTGCACTGTGCCTGTTACTGAACAGCAATAATTTTCAGTTGTATTTTCTGTCACTTGTTCTGATTTATTTATCATTTGTCACCACATTTGCAAACACTTTCTAAAATTCAACCACATGTGTTATTACAATAATGATGATGATGGTTATATGGAGTTTGCATTTCTCAAGTCTCTTCTTTTCCTTATGTCCACGAGCCAAATTCTGTCCTTTGGATGTGCATGTGCTACCCCCTTTTGACTCATTGTAAGTCGTGTATAATCAAGAGCAGATTTTAGTTCTTTTTTTCTTGAAATGCTTTAAATTATAGCATTAAACATTCAAAGATCATTTCCTCTTTATCTCTATGGATATTTCTTATTTTTCCCCTATTAAGATGGAAAAATATTTCCCAGCAAGAAGGGATTTTGTTTTGGTTTTCCAAAAGTCCCAAATTTTTAAGTAGCCTTCATACTAACCAGTTGAAGAATGGTAGTTATTCCCGTTATAATGTGGTTTGCATTAAAAGCCCTCTAATAACTGATTATAACTGAATTTTCTCCTCCCCTCACAGACATTCCATTCTGATATTTCCTAACTAAAACAGAACACATAGGCAGGTGATATAGACATTGTCTGCACAAAATCCTGCACTCGCTTAGCTAAAATATGTGTGTTTCAAGCCAATTTAGTTAAACTCATGCAGTCTGTGCTTGCACACATATTTTGGTTTACAGTTCTATTAGAGGGAACTTTGCAAGAGCGGTCAGTTGGATTATAGACTCTTATTTAAAGAGTGTGGCCGAGATTGAAATTGGATCCAGAGAGAACATATTTCTAATATTAAATCCATTTTGCCCTATTGGAAAACAAAAGAGAAAACTGAGGGATTGGTTGTGGAAATTTCTGTTCTCACAAAGAAAGCTGTCCCTTTCTATTCTTTCTTACAAAGTTCAGAGTATTATAAAAACTATCACGTCATCTAATCCTGCAGAAGTAATGTTTGCTATAAATCTTCTCAAGTTGTTCATTGGTGGTCTACCCCTTCACTTTCACTGTGCGAAGCCAACTTTCACAAGGAGCAATAGTTAAGGGCCCTTATCCTGTTATTTCATATCTCTGGCTTTCAGGCACCTATTCCTTCAGACACATTTGTTATGCTGAGGACTTTTTTAATATATTCACTTGATGGGAACATGTTTTGTCCTCTGTAGAAGCATCTATTAGAAGTACATAGGAACTTGGGGATCACATCACTTACACTTAAATTCAAATAAACAGACTTCCCCTCTCCACATTGTAGAAAGCATATACAAAGCGAATGGGTTTTCTTTACCTTTTAATTAGTCACCAAATCCCTCTCCACCTAAGCTGTGCATTGAGTAGTCCCCCATGGTGAGAAGGAGCTAATGTGCTGTGTGGCATATACCCTGCAAGTTACAGAAACCATCTTACTCTCCTTGCTGTTCTCAGCAGATGCAGATGCAGATGCAGATGCAGCCTGGTGGGAGACCTGTCCTTTCCCTTTGTTAACTTTTTCTCATCCAGCAATCTAATAAAATCTAATTTACCTTACACTTGTTCCTACTTGTTGATCCTACCAAAAAAAAAATAAATATACTCATTCACTCACAGAATAGAAACAAAGATAATTTTTTTTTTCTGAATGCTATCAGAAGGATATTCCCAGTACCCTCTGCTCCTGGATCCACTGCACTTCAACAGAGACACTGGTGGACATTCCCATCCAAAGCAGCATGGCTAGGGCACTCTTCATAGAAAGCGGGGTCTGTGCATGAAGACTGAGAAAAGCCTAAAACTCATGTCTGCTCTTTCTTGGCGTCAGTACAAAATTTAAGCACAATATTCAACTATAAAACAAAGGAAAAAAAAATAGACACGTCCTCCTTCTGTCATAGCTTGAAAGAAAAAGAAAATATGGCTACATGTTGAAGTCACTGTGGTCAGTGTGCTGTGAGATGTGTTTGGAGCTTAGTCAAAGAACTAAAACCTTCTGGGGACTGAGGCAAATCCCTGAAAGCCCCAAGAAGAAAACAGGGATATAGCTATTCAGTTCAACCAAGAGGAACGACTTCAAGGCATCCACAGTAACAGAATTTTTCACTTAAGTAAACCTTTGAGGAAAAACTTAAGTATGCTTGTCACTGGCTAAAAAGTGTGGTAAAATTGTTTGGATTTTTCTCTTAAATCCCTGCAGGGTGATCCAATTTGTGATCTCACTGTTAATATAGTGCCTTTCAGCTTTAACTACTCAGTTCTTTGTTTCTACCTCTAGGCTTTTTTCAAGACTGCTCTTAATCTTCAAGTCCCCTATTTAAAGGATCATTATCTCAAACACGTAGTAAACACGCTCCTTTACCTTATGAGTGTTCCCACTTCCGTCAAGTCAAGATGGATCACCTCATATTTGCTTAAAGTATCAAAAAACATTGTCCCAGAAATCAGGCCACTCTTAATCAACACTGTTAATGGAGGAGATTCCTCCAGTAACATCTAACTTCTACAGCTGAGATTCTTTATCTTAAACCCGGAATCTTGCTCAGTTTTCACTTTCACAACCATGTGCCTAGCTCTGAAAAAAACTATATACCCTTTTCCACTCTTCATCCAGAATAGATTCATTCCTTAATACTAAATTCCACTCCAGAAAGTTAAATTTTTCCTAATTTGGCATCAACTTTCCATATTCAGATCAAAACGCATTGCAATCCTCGGTCTGTTCCATTCCAAAATATCATTTAAAATATGTTCCTCTGAGATACTAAAAAAGTTTTCCTTCAGTTGTCCCACTTCATCTCTTGCCAATCTATGTTCTCCTTAATCAACAGATGTCTTCTTTTTCCAATACCTCTCTTTGTTTTGCCACTGAATGGGATTAATTCCCCTTCCATACTGTCTCCTCCACCTCCTGGAAAGAAACTTCTGCATTTGACTGACTCTTTAATTTATTCAGTTCCTCTTCAAGCCTTTTCTACTCTCCATAAATTGATTCCTAATCATACCTCTAACAACATAAAGTAACTACATTCTGTGCCCAAACCTCACACAGGACTTTTGCATTATTTTTACCACAGTCTAAACAAAGATCTGCATTCAAAAAACTATGCTGATACATAATTTAATGATATTTCCTCTTCATAGTGCATATTCTTTATATTTGTATGAACATTACAGACCATAAATACTATTTGGTGGTTAAAAACTCTTTTATGCTCATAAGGGTTGCATTTTTAAGTTAAAACTGTTTAATCACATAACATATTTGTCACGCAGTTTCTGTCTGTGATGAAGGGTGGAATAGAATATTTCAGTTATTTGGACAAGGAGGTAGCACCTGCCAACTGACGAGTCCAGGAGCTTCCAAACAAACTCAGTGGGGAAAAATCTGAACAAGCCAAAGTCCACAATACTCCTTCTGTCTCTTTTGTATTTTTAAAATTGCTTCCAAGGTTGTATAATTCTCCCCTTATGACTGACATGCTAGGGAAATATTAAAGCTCCTAAATAATAAAAAATGCCCTTTCCCCCTCAAAAGCACATGTCCATAAACAGCTCTCCATCTTTCTTCCTCACTCAGGCACACCATGAAGGTGGAGGAGAAGGTGAGAGGTGTGAGAGGAGAAAATGAAAGGGACACTGTACATGGTGGAGGAGATGTGATAAAGAATGTAGCCTGAGAATGTTTCAGAAGAAACAGAAGATCTCAAGTGGGAAGAAAAAGAGGTAATGAGTGAATGAAAAAACAAGTGAATTGAAAAAAGGTGAGAGTTTCTTGAGCAGATCATCATATGGACAATAAAAAGAGAAACCTGGGTAGTGCAGAAGAAAATGAGCTGATCTCTGGTCAGATGATACTAAAAGATAATATTAACAATCATAATAATCCTATTGTCTTTGGAGATATCTCAACTTGATTTAGCAATAAAAGTTCAAAAGAATTATTCATTTCATAAATCTGCTTAATAGCATTCATAAAATGATTAATAATAAGAGAGATGAATTTGATTAGCCAAGGAAATTTCTGACCTGTTCTTAACGATCAGAAATTATTCCCTTCTTGTTTCCCAAACAAAAGCATATACCTGCTTTTCATTCTGTTTGAAACGAATTTAAAGGAGAAATTGTCAGTCAACTAAAATATTTCCTTCCTTCCAAATATGTGTGTTTTTTTCCTTTGCAGCATCACTGTGTTTCTTATTTAGAGCAGGGTTTAACATTCCTCATTTCTTTACATAGCTTCCTACAAATTGCATGAATGTACAACACTATTAATGTAACATTGTTAGTTTAAATATCCACAGGAAAATTTATCCTTAATTTCTGAGACCTCACACAGGATCAACTCTAGTTTGTTGTAAAAAAAAAGTTATCAGGCAGCTTTCATTCATCATACACCTAAACATACAAACTATAAATAGCTTCTTTATCTTTGTGCCTAATATTTGAGACATGAATCTCATGTTCATTCACTCTGCTTATTCTAGCTCTCATGGTTACCTTTTGAAGTCCTGATCTTAAATAAGTTTCTTCTCATGGATGGACTCTGCAGACACATAAACAATTTGCATGCTGCAGGAGGAAAATCTTCAGGAAGCTGCACTTCCCCCCTCTTTCTCCTTGGCTATTTTGCAAAAAAAAATCTTTAAAAGTTATTCAGTCTTAAAGTCTGTAGTTTAATTGGAACTTATACAAAAGTGGGTTTGAAACTGACTAGAGGGACGGAAGACATTTAAAGGAAGCTTAGAGGCTGCTGGAAGAGGAATTAATTAGTTATCAGAGAGGATGCCTCTGGTGAAACAAAGAAAAGGAATGACAGTTCTGTGGGTAAGTGGCAGAGGGTAAGAATTCTGTAAGCGAAGGTTATAATACCACCCAACTCTTTCAGAATGTTTTTACATTCTTAAGTGTCAGATATGCTCATACAGCAATCATAAAGGCCTGGAAACACATTCTAAGAAAGAAACTACCTGCATTGTTTTGAATGAGGGCATAAGTGCTGTTCTTCAAGTATGACGTATATTGATGATCTAAGCCATTTTGTTATTAATCACCCCAAAGTGCTTCCATGACCATGAATGTGTGCGCAAATGAATAAAGAATGGTAGTTGTGATACAGAGGTAAATATAACTGGTGTAATTCTCATCTGCCTGATTTTCTTCTTTCAGCTTTATGTGTATGCACCACATCCCATTTATAATCTTAGGCATAAGTTTTGGCATGTATTGGCAGCAACAGCTACATCTTTTCATAGGGCTGACTACATAGAGTCTACAGGTGGGAGAAAGTTATCTGTTAAGTCTACTACCTAAAAGATCGTCAGGCCAGTCACTAACATACATGTAAGAAATATATGTGGTGCGTATATATTGGCATATAGAAATACATATGCCATCCCAGAAATAGCCATGCTTTGGTCATTTAGTTATGCCAATAGGTAAATCGGCACAGACAGAATTAACTCTTGACCCTTTAGAGCTGTAATTTCATCTGGCAGTCATTTTATGAAAAGCTTGCAATGTTCAGTATCCCACGTCAGTAGAATTCCTTTCTTATTTAGTTCTTCTATATTACTTCCCTCTCCCATGGGTTTACTTCATATAAATCTAATGCTTAATTTCCAAATCAAGGATATTCAGTTTCAGACTGTTTGATTATAGACGATCTTCTAATGATTCTAGATAAATTTAGGAAGTAACACTAGAGTGATTTAAAGTCTACCCACAGTACTTTCAAAAAGTAGTTTCCTGTCCATCAGAGGCATAAATACAGTCATAAAAAGCCTCCCCTATTTATCTTTGGTCTTTTTAATTTTAATCTCAGGCCATTGAGTCTTAGCCTAAGGAATGTTTTAAATTGATATAAACTGACAACTGGTTCAAAAGTCCCATCCATTTCCTACACCCACCGCTTACTACTCCCTTCATCTCCTGTTACAAGAATCTGTGAACAGTACCAGAGAACAGATCCAGATTAAATCATATTTTTTATTTAGCTTCTGGTACAAGTCTGTGAATTCTGATCTATTTATCTACATGACTACACAAATACTTGTGCTAGCTCAAGACTGAGGGTGAGAAGAGCCAAAAGCAGAATGAGAACCATGCTTACGTGTTTGCAAAAGCAGGACTGGAGGCTAATCATTATCCAGAAAATGCAGGTGGAACAGCACTAGTGCACACGACTTCATCAAATATTCAAAGTAACGTGTGGATACTAGGTAGTCTTTGAGACATGTGTGGTTCAAAGGCTGATCATGAAACAATCTATTTCAAATTTGTACATTTGAAATAGATGTTACCCAATACAGCATCATTTGAATTTTAGAAATAAAAATAAGTTGCTCTTTCGTAATAACTTCAACTGCACACACTGTATATCCAGTAGGATCTGCTAGTTAAAAGCTATAACAAGCCACACAGTTCTAGTGATTGCCAGGGAATTTCCCAGACTTACATTTATAAAACCATTTTGCATAATGTCAAGTAGCTTTCTTAAAGAGACATTGACATTTTTATCTTTTTAAGTATACAAATGCGTTGTCAAGGGTAGTTCCTAATCCAAAATTTTAATCTTCACAACCTACCTTCCCAATTTTCATGTGTGCTGAAGAGAACCTGATATTGACTTCAGTGGGACTTGTAAGGTAGAAAACAACTGTCAGGATAAAAAAGGTTTGGGGAAGATGCCTAATAAAATTTCTTGGGCATCAGGGCAGTCTTATTAAAATCAAATGGGACATTCAGTTTTAAAAATAAGATCATGCCTGAGTGGTTTTCTACATAAACCCCTATAACTAAAACTAGCAGTAATGTTCTCAAATGAACAGATGAGGCCAGTCTATAAGTATCTTTTTCCTATATCTAACAGCAGCATGAGAAAAGCAGTACATATCAGCCAGAAAATGCCAGTTGACCAAAATGGTCAAACCCATACATTCCTCAGCTGTTACATCTGAACAAATACTATAATGATGGAAATAGATACTAATGGAAGATCTAGCATAACCAGTTGGTATCTATTACACCATCTTTTTCACCTGCCCACTCAGGAGAACGAAGACGATAAACATTCAAGAAGAGTAGGACTGTTCATAATCCAGTATCATTTGTGGTAAAAAAGAAACCTGGAACAAGGGACCTTAAAATCCAGAATTAATAATCACAGAATCAGAGAATCACAGAATGGTCAGGATTGGAAGTGACCTCTGGAGATCATCTAGTCCAANGTGTCAAATGGGACCATTCATATCTATGAAGTTACTTGGAGCACAAACACTTCCTGAACTGGAATCTGTGTTACAAAATATTTTTTGTAAAGGTCATTTATAATAGATTTGGGTTTTGTAAGGTTGTTCTGGCATTTTTTCATGTGCTTTAAAAATGGGATCAATGTTACAGTGCTAGTATTGTCATAAGCCGATCTAGTGCTCTAGGCAATCCTGCTTTAGCAGGGGAGTTGGACTAGATGATCTCTAGAGGTCCCTTCCAACTCTGAAGATTCCATGATTCTGTGATTCCTATGTTCAATCACGCTTTTCTTTGTCCCATTTAATATCTGTACCGTGTTTCATCTCTGCCACACTTTACATGGATTATTATTTGGCTAAATGACATCTGAAAAACCAACACTGAGTGTCTGTAGTGGGTTTCTGCAAGGGTCAGTGTTATATCCTCTCCCATGTAAAGGAAAAAAAAAAAGTAAAATAAAAATGCATGAAACTGAAACACTACATTATTGATTTTAGAGGAAATACTTCATATAAAGTGAGACACCTGGATTCATCCCAAAGCATACCAGCTTGCTTGTTTTAAACAGCATTGCCATGCTGTTTATAATACATAGTAATGCTTCATGCTGCCTTTCAGGAAGTCTACTTCAGAAAGCCTAAATTAGGGTTAGTGACCCAAACAACTAACTTCCACTCCAAGATCAATGCCAGCTTCCCCAGAGGTTCTCAGCAGGGGACAGACAAAAACCAGAAAAGCAGCCAACGCCTTTATTGAGGCCCCTTTTATTTTCTGTTGAGTGGGGAGCAAGTATAGGAGGTGCCAAAGCAACTCCTTCTAGCTCACAAGATACCATGAAAGGAAGCTCTGAGCTGTCTCTGGAGTTGTGCTGATATATGAAATTATACCAAATCTTTAAACAGATGTGAGTGGGTGGTAGGGAAGAGGGAATCATGTCATAGGCACACAGGAACTCTGAAAGGGCTGATGCCTGCTAAGATCATCCATCTTCCCAACTGCAGCGAGGTGAGGTAGACCATCTTTTAACGGCCTGAAGTAATGATAATCTGAATTACTGCTCCATCCCAAGGCTACTGTAGGGGTCAAAGATTGTCAGCCCTTCTAATTTGCTGCAATGACAATCTCTGTGAAATTTGCAGTTTTCCTTCTGTTCAGGAGGAAGGCATGCAAAAATTGTTAAGAATAGTTTTATTCTTTGGCTGAGGAATGGGAAAAGACTTGGCTTCAAAGTCTTTTAGGCAGGATTATGAGTTATTAAGCTTACAGAATTTGCAGTACACCAAGGCCTCATAGAGCTGCTCAGCTTTTACAGAATGCCATTCAGTGCATGGAGACCTGCATTTCCCGGTATCCTGACGTACACAAGAAGGTCATGCATGCAATGATGTACTCCAACACTCTCTCCATAAGATTGAAAGTAGAGTGTCATGGAGATGTACAGACTTCTGCAGCACAGCAGTATGTTGAAATGTATCCTCAAAGCAGATGCCATACATTGAGAGGAAAGGAAATGAAAATAGCTTTTTGATAAATTGAAGTCAATCTGAGCAGTAAAATCACAGAAAGAGACTTTAAGAAGACTAATTTAAAAAGTGTTTGCTTAAGAGTAATAGATGCCATAAAGAATACACATAAGCTAACAAAAGTTGTGTACCGATTCAAAGATCGTGCCCTTACAGTTGACAAAGAACACCTGAGGAGCAAAAATTTCAGTGTTTGGCCCTGCTGAAGTGTGGAAAAATACAGCTTTCACCAAAAGAGACAGTGCAAAAGTGAAGATTATATCCTAATATTTATGAGAAAAAAATTTCTTGTCCAAAGCAGGGAAGAAAGTTTTCCAAGAAAATTAGCCCGTAAGGAAGTTACATCTCCTGAGTAGATCTATAAAAAGTATCTTCATGCTCGAGTCTATTATGTTAGATGTTATATGTTTTGAAATACAGGTGGTAGTAGTATACTTTTTTAAGTAGTATACTTTTTTAAAGAAACTTGATAATGATTTGAAACGCAGAAGTACACACAATAAGCAGTACAGTCAAAGCAGGTTTTAAAAACTTTCCTTATCCAGTTGATATAGATTTTCCCTGCTGTCTGCAAACAAAAGAACGTGGCCAACCAGATGGCAACCATGCGTATAGTCTTCCCCTGTGCAGGAATTTCAGGCAAAAAAGCAACAGTTTGATGCTTGAGTGAGGCAAGGATACCTGCCAACCACCATAAGACTGCTGCTGTGCACATGTGCGGCCTTCTGAAGAAAAAAGACAACTCCTAATATATGTTATAAATAAATTCTCTAAGTGCTAGGATAGTTTCATTAGAATGAATAACAACTGTGAGGCCACTGGGACTTTCAAATCCTTACCTTCTGGCAAAGAGTTAAAGGACCAGATTCTGTCCTTGGACATGCATGGCTCCCAGATGTACTCACAGATAAAATACTCAGCCCAAAGTGATGTCAGGTGTGGTGTGAATTTTGCCCCATCTCACATCTGCTTTAATCCAGGCCCCCCTGAAGTCACTAGAAAAATGCCTTTGATATCAGTGACAGTTACATACAGTAACAGCGGTTCCCGTCCACTCCGTGTGCCCTGGTAAAACCAAAGTAATATTTGTAATTAAGGCTGGGAACAAGAATCAGCTACTGTGAAGTAAGCCAGTGGTTAATATTCCTTGCACTAGAATGAAAGACGTGCACATGGAGTGACCACAGGACAGCAAAGAGTATAAATCTGAACCCTTGGATTAGTGGTAATTAGCATTGTGGTAATTTATTCATTTAGATAAATGTTTAGTCTTTCAGGGCTAATGAATACTGGCCTGATTTGTAGGAATGCCTTAAGAATTTACCATAGATTTCACTGAACAATCAAATACTTTTCCCAGTAAACCATGAACATGGGTCAAGCTATTTTCAAAACACATTTTCTACCTTAAAGTTAAATGTTTTTATTTTAGGTGGCTTTGCCATACTGTCTTTGCATGTTGTTCTAAGTGCAAGTGTTTTCAGTTCAATAATTTCTTTTCCTTCTGTACACATTCCAACTTTCTTTGTGCCAAATAGGCCTTTAAGAGTGTCCTCAAATGCTGCCTGTAGTCAGCCAGCCAGAAGCATCTTGTATATTTTACGTCACGAGAATTTGTATTCTTTCCCAATAAGAAAATCCAAAGGTTTTCGTTTCAATGGAAACAGGCCAAAAGTAAAGAATATCTAATGCAGTGAGATTTAGCGTACTGAAAGATTTACCAAATAAGATCTGCTGATTAGCACACTACCCAGCTTACAATGGTTACGATAATGCATGCATTAGTGAGTAAAGACACATGAGCAGCCCTGGGAAGATTCAGTTATTAGGAAAAAAGGAAGCCTCCTTTCACGACTATTTCCATTTGATGGAAATAGCTCTAGCATGAACTGGTTTTTTTTTTCTTTTGATGGTCATCAAACAGCAAGATTAAAATAAAATTCACATGCAAATCAACAATCTGTAATTTTTGCAGGGGGATTACTTAAAACTGGCATTGAAAATATCTGAATATTAATTGTAAATCTGTCATGTTTAGCTCTACACTCTAGAAGCTTGTTTAACATGCAGTGTTTTAAAAGGGACAATTCTCTTGGCATTATCGTGGTCTTACCAAGATAATAGGAATCACTTTGTTTTAATAGATGGAAAAAGCATTTGGTTAAAAATAAAGCAGTTTACTGGAGTGAACAATCTACTAATGCAAAAATTACACACCTGATTAACTATGCATGCATTAGGTAAAAAAACACAGTTGCAGTTAGTTATCAAATTTGAAAAATAATTATTTGTCTTCCCTAGGAAAAAAAAAAAAGACATTTCCCCTATCCACTTCTTTAGTACAGTATATTAAATTACTATGTGCCGGTGTAAAAAGCAAAGGAAGTAGGATATAAGCTCTGTGTTCTTGAATTTACTTCCTTCCATTGTAACAAGTTCTTACTTTATGTGGGATTACCCTGCTCTTAAAATGAAATTTAAAGTTGACTCTTGTTCTCTTTCTTCCTTCTCCCAAACATAAAAACAAGCCAATCTAAACATGCTGAAATTACTCAGCAGTCAGCAAAGTCTGGTCATGTTGTTTCGAACCTCTTTCACCAATGGCAGAAAACTCAACTGTGTCAGTGTGGATTTAAAAGTAATTCATCATTGGTGCATCAGATTCACTCAATAATGATTGAAGGAAGCAAAAAGCATCCTTTATCTTTACCACAAAAAAAATGTAAGTAATTGCAATAGTACATAAAAGTCTTCTTTGGCCAAAAGCAGTACTGAGAAATGAGCTAACAGCTGCACATTTTTACTTGCTGAACTTAAGTCCATGAAATGAACCCAACACTGAGTCTAATATGAGGGAATCAATGGACTGTTGCCTTACTCGGTGCTTCTCCAAAGACTTTTGAACTGGAACAGAATTCATTTTAATGAGCATTCAACATCTGGAGAAGCCCCTTAAGAGTTGCAGAAAGCCAAGTTTAAAAAAACCTGCAAGAATACCAAATCTCTACTGAGAAAACACCAGGAAGAAGGGAAAAGAAAAAAAAAAGAAAAAGAGAAAGAAAAAAACAAAACAGAAAACTTCAATTATTATAAATATATTTTGGAATTAAGAGTGAATTACTTTATGACTTGGAGTATGAGAGATTTACTTTAAAATAATTTCAGGTCCATTTGCTCCTTTGATCAGCTGATAAAACTGGTCCACCCATAATTTGCAATAGATTTTTGGACCATGTCCAATTTTTCTAATGGCTTGGAGGAACGTAGTTCTACTCTATTCTGTAAGAGCACAATTATACCTTTTGAAAGTACCGTAAACAACCATGAGGAAAAACACTTCAAATCTCTCGAGGTTTTTTTCTTATTGCCTCCTTTCTGTTTCCCGCTCAGTTTTCAAAAATTGGCTGCAATGCTTTTCTGTCTGGAAAATAAAAAGAACAGGATGCTTCTGCAACTGTATTTTACTAGTCCTATAGCTTATGCAGCAGGTGGCTAATGTAGGAAGAGTTCAAGTCAGACGGTCTCTGTGCACTTGCAGACATCCAAATCTTTTCTAACTCAGAGATGCATATATGTATGTGTATATATATTGGACTTTTGGCCTCAGTTCAGCAATAATTTAAATTAGGCTCTAAAAAGCTGGAAAAGCTGGATCTACTAGGTAACCTTCAGAGTATCTCCAGATTTTACATATTCAGGGAATGCTGTCTGAGGTACGCCATTCTGGGGAAGGACAACTGATAGAATTTCACAGACTATTAATTTTAATCTTCCAGAACTTGCCTTCACCACTATGGCCCTAATAAGAACAGTTGTTTGCCCAAATGAACTTGCGCTTTTTGATGGCTGAAGAGTCTGATAAAGGTGAAACATTTACAGATCTCCTATCTTTTTCCCTCTTTGGATTTAAAATAAAAAAAAAGACAATGGTAGGTTAATAGATAAATAGGAGGAAGGTTGGAGGGAAGAGAAATAAGATAAAATTTTCTGAAGTTTTCCTTTTCTGCTTGCTATGATTTTAATAAACTGTGACCCTATTAAAACCACCACTCCATACACTTTTGTAATCAGTTCCTTTTTTGTAATTGTGCCAGTGTTGTATCCACTGTATATGAATTCATGCCAGATAAATATGGCTATGGTTCAAGAAGCACTATTTTTCAAAGCATTACCCTGAACTCTCTGGCTCAAGTACACAAATTTGAGGGACAAATGTCTCTGAAAAGAACAGTCTACAGCACTTCCAACCCCTCTCTCCTACATGACTCTTCTGCAGTTGTACAAAGGCCAACAAACATCAAATGAGACATGTAGTCTCAAGCCAAATAATTCAGACTAAACTGATCAAGTTTACCCACTCAGTGCAAGATGTTTTTAGTTCATGCGATCTTTTTTCTTTTGTAGGCTAATTAAAACAGCTTGACTAAGACTTACTGAAATATTATGTTCCTTGCCATTCAAAATTTGTATGAGCCAATGCCAGCACTCCTCCCTGTTCGCTTTTAAAGCCATATGCACTGCTCTTAAAGTTTCAAACCTGCTTGAGGTATCCACAGCTGCTTCTAATATTTTGACCGTTAAATTCTCTTCTTCCTCCCCAACTGAATTGCTATGAGGTTTGCCAAACGGTTAATGTTGTTTTGTTTTTTCGGCTTCTTGCATAATACCGCCGTATTCAAACACAGGAACTGTGTGACTGAACAACGAAAACTTGCATTTCTAGATACAAAATTGAATGCTGTCCCTAAAAGCTGTTCTTTGCCTATTTAGCTAAGCATTGTTCATGTTGGCATTGTGTACAACATTTATGATGTATAGGCAAAATAATGAATACTCAAAAAAACAGACATACAGGTTTGAAAAGCCAAAAATGTAATGCCTATTTGATATTGAAGGTTTATCCTGCTAACAGAAAAGAAAAATCAAACAGCTTTGCCTACCCTTTTTTTCTGTCTCACTTGTCCTGTCTGAGCTTCAGACTGCTTAAGGAATTTCTATTGATTTGGACAAATATAACAGAAAGAATGAGGCTTGTAGGTTAATGATATAAACTTTGAAGATAAGAGTTTTCTCTCGTTACTGCTCTGGAAAACATTTGACTTCCCACTAGCCAGATACTTTCTTAACTTTAATGACGTCTAGATAAATTTGGAGTGTGAGTTTTCCCTCAACAAAGTCTAAGATCTTCAAAATTCACACCAAAAATAAAAGTCACTTTATGACAAGCATATATATAAGAAAATACACAAAGACTTGGAAAGACATTTTCAGGAAATCTGATAAATAGCAAAGCAGCTGAGAGGGAGATCGAAAAAATCTCAACTGTAAAAGATGTAGAGACTACATATATGTATAATATATATGCATACAGTTACACAGATACATATACATCTCCATATATAGTGTGAATACTGTATACAGACAAGACGGCCTACAATGAGGGAGAGGGAAAATAGAGTGCTTTTTCTCTCCTTATACATATACTGCTCTGACATTAGATTTTAAATTGATTTCCTAATGCAAACAGATTTATGGTATTGTATTCCATTGATGTACATACCTGACAGCTTTTGACTATTCTGGCTAATATGAATCAAATCTGAAGGAAAAGTGAGATTTCTCAAAGATTTTACATTATTACCTTTTTTTCGCCTTACAAATGGAAATAGGCAGCCAGAAAANAAAAAAAGACTTTCAATGAAAACTGCAGTGTGAGATCACCCCTGGTTAGACATTAGATCTGAGCAAGTGATCACCAAATGGCACAAAATACTAAGAAACCAGACTCCACCCTGGTTTTCATGGGTAACATGTTTTATAAAAATGTATCGCTATTAGACGGACTATGACAATTTGGAATAATAGGAATGAGTAATGGGGAAAAATGCTCACTGGCTTTATAAATATCAGACATACTTCATGAGCTTTGTAGAACTTCAGTCTCCTACTGGTGTAACTATCCTCAGATAAGTCTGTAGCTGAAATCAGTATTTTTAAAATGTACCTGGAAACCATATTCTCTTATTACTCTTTTGAAAACAGCATACCACTGATGCTGCTACTGTAGTATCTAGAAAAGCGCTGATGAACGCTTACGTACCAGTCAGATATGACTAAAACTGCAAAGATTGGAGTCAGCCACCTTCCCACATGTTAAGGACCCCACAGATACAGATTATACTGCCAGAGAAATTTTCACTAGTGGCAGGAAAAGAAACCTGCTCTAATTGACAGCATCCTTGGTCCTCCAAAAGGTCTGGAGCCAAAGCCTCTTGTGGAGAAGGCCATGCCAACAACACTTCCCACAACCCTACCTGTCAGGAATGGCCTAACAAGGACTGGAAGTGCAGGGTAAAGAAAATGTTCATCCCCTGAAGGCAGGGAGGGAAGATGACTCATCTGGTGCTGTTCCCAAGTCATCCTCACCAACCAAACCAACATCTCACGGATGTGCTTCAGAAACCACCCCATCTAGCTTTTCCAGAGCATAAGAGATGAGACCACAATCTGGGTCTTCTGTGTAAGGATAAATGAGCGCTCAGAAACGACATCCTCCTACAAAGAACAGTGTGTCTGGTTCCAGTGCTGTTATGTAGACCATGAGATAAGTTTTCATTACTCTGCAAGTTATAGCCCCTTTCCTTAAATTGTCAAGAAATTATCAAGTTTTTTTCATTCCATATAAACACCAGCCAATGGAAAAGTAAAAGAAAAAAGTTCTTTTTTCTTTCTTTTGGTGGTAGATTTTTTATAGATGGTTCACAGCATGTTTCTGAGACAACCTTTGATAAGTTTTTTAAGAAACATCGCAAAAGGTATTATACTTACCTCATTATTTAGTTAGAGTCTGACTCTAATCAGGTCAGTTACACAACTGTAAAACACTCCAGTAAATGAGTGGAATTACTCTGGTACACCATCAGATAAGAGTCAAGCTCTAATTTCCTTTTCAAATGTCTACACTGCATTTTTCAGAATTAACATCATAAGGTCTATAAGCAGTAATACAGAAAGGGCGAAATCTTACATGCACAGGGAGACACGGGACTGTGTCTATGCACACCCTCATTGCACAGACTGCGCGTGGGAACCTTTCTGTTGAGCGCTGGGATGCACAGCCCTATCCTCCGTAGCTGTGATTCCCTCCTGTCTCCTCAGGGTCTGCATCGTCCCTCCCTGCATACCCCTCCTTAGCATCCCTTTTATTCGTTTGAGCACTACAAGTTGTCAGGGAAATCTTTGGGAGGGACATACTAGTTGTAAGCACGGTGACTCGCAGACACAGCACAGAATAAGATAAGAGAATTTGTACTAATTTTCTGCTTTCTCTGCTTCTTCCCTCCTGTGGAGTTAGGAAGAAAAGCTCTCTTTCAATGAGAAAGTAACATTTCTGGCTGCCCGGGCAAGCAAGTGAATGCAGTGACTGTGGCATTTGTGTTGCAGCCATTTTCATACAAACAGTTCCAGATAACTTTGCAGTATCAGCCTCAATGTGTACTTTGTTTGGAAAAGATTCCCCTAATCATCAAAGCACTGCATGAAAAACAATCACAGCAATTAGGGCATGCCAAATAGAAGAGACAGCTGTGAAGATTTTTTTGTCCATTTCTCTGAACATCCTTCCTTTAAATCACTTGAGTCGAGTTCAAATTTCTAGCCTTTAACTTCAAGCTCTTTCAAACAGACAAAGCCCTTGCATGTCTATCAACTGCTAACACTGCGCCACTGTCCGCAGAGCAATAGGAGGGCCTCGTTCCTCGCTCATCCACTCCTCTCCCAAACATACACGCTTTCTTCACCCCATCCTTAGGGCTCTGAAAGTCTCTAAGACTCACTCTGCCCCTTCCGAAGAGTGATTTCTGCTGTGGTGTCTGACAAGAAATAAGTTAGCATACTACAGCAAGGCCAAGAGGAGTTCAACATTTAAACATTTATGTTCTAACATAAACATAGATAAAAAATTCTATTTATCTGTGAGCTGCTTCCCTCTCTCCTCACTTATTTGAAGCTGTTTTTACATCACAAGTGGTTTAGAATGGAATTTAGATCACTATCCCACTTGCACAGCATCTAGCATCACTGATCCTCGTTTGAGTGCTTGGATTTCATAGCTTATGACGGCAGAACATATAAGTATTTTTAACTGAACTGTCTGCTACATTTTTATCTGAGACATTGTCAAATTTATTATCATGAAGTTAAACAATGTAGGTTCTTTAGCCTTAAAAGGTTAGTTTGAAAGAACCATTAAGAAACACCCTGAAAACAGGTACAATAGAAGAAGACTTTGTGCAAGAAGAGGAGTCATTTAAGAATAAGCTGTGCTGTACAATAGCTGTACCACAGCTGCCACAGCAGACAGGAAGGGAAAAACATCACTGGTTTCACATGAGCAACCAACAAATTTCAGAGGACTTGTAAAAAGGACTGAGTTCAGCCTGCTACAATTTAAATTCGTTTGCCATTTAAAACTGATTCCAAAGCACACAAAATGTTAACAACTTGGTGATTTGCTTTTCTCTGAGTTAAACTGTTTTATTCTCACTTCTAATGTAACAGGAGAGACAAAAAAAAAAAAAATTACATAGTATTATGCACTTTCTTTAGGATGATCCACAGTGTTTTGTACTATTAAGAAGCTACAAGAGGAACAATGTCAGGTACAAATGGTGACTATCCTCCACTGACCAACAGGCCAAGTAAGCTACTGAAACAATTAATATTAAAAAGTCTTATAGGTGATTCTCTCGGAACCATTGCAAATTCTTCGGGCATACAAAATACTCCTAAATTAACTGATTTTTGTACAAAATTTCAGATTAGACCCTTCCGCAATAATTGGATTGCACTGAATGAAAGAGTAAATAATCCTTTACAAAAAAGAGATGAATAAGGTGAGCTGAGTGAACTGCTAGAAGCAAATCCCGTGTTTAAGAACAAAGCCCCACCTTCATTGCACCTAACTGTAGGTGCCAGATTAGGAACTAAATTAGCACAGATTCTCTCAATGTGTGATTGAGAGAAAAGCACCTCCTATGGGTGATTCAAGTTTAGGGGCATCTTTGGAGATGTCCCTCTCTCTGCTGCCTGTGGAAGAGCTGAAAATGACAGCTACTGTTGGAAGTTCATCAGAAGAACTCCTTGTCTGTCCCCTTGGTGGGATAAACCAAGTTACTGCATTACATTCAGACCAAGAAAGTAGCTGTTTCAGAGAAAATGAATAAACTATGAGTTTGGGAAGACAAAAACTAGACAGAGCCTCTAAAAGAAACTAGCACAAATATAAAAATATTGGGATTTAGATTTTTACATGTATCTAGTGAACTTGACAGCCCCAAATTTTAGGTTGTCCAACTTGAAACTTTTAAGGACCTTAAAAACTCAGATGCGCAAATCAGTCACCCTTTCCATAGGCCTATTTCCCATACCCCTGTAACACTGATACAACAAAGTGTTTGTATTTTTGGATGGCAAGCATTTAGATACCTGTGGCCCTCTATTTTGCAGGATATTGTCCTAATTTGCCTGAAGCCTTCTCGTTCTTACTCTGGTATAAGGTTCCACACCTGTGTTCTTGGGGCTGCCTGGTTTGGAACACGAATGGTGGCAACCAAATTGGCAGCAGCAACAGACATCTGCGGGGCATACTCAGAACAATCCGCAGATCCCCGCTAGCTAAGACAGCAAGCACAATGTCCAGAGTGAAAATAAGCAGACTGGTTAGACAGGTGACAGTTCCAGCGCTTTCCGAACTTCTTTACTTCAAGACAGTTTGCCAAGCAAAGTAGCTTACAGCTCAAGAGGGGATTTAACAGAGAGATTACAGTGACTACAGCCAACGAGCAGCACCCTTTGCAGAGTACACTTGATTAAGGCTGCATGTAGCCCTGTCCCTTGCTATAAGCTTTCCTACTTATTTCAAGTCGTTAAGCAGCAGCCGCAGTTCCTAATGCCATCCTTCCCCATAAGCCATGGCTGTAGCTGTTACAGCAACGTCATTCAGTTCCTAACAAGAAGAAAACAAACTCACATGGGGGAGGTTGTAGTCCTCAAAAGAAACTTTCCTAAAACGATGTATGCGATACGCTGCAAAAGTGTGATAAAACTTTAATGAACATCCCATTTTTATACTAGCTGAATTACTCATGTTCAGATCTTGTTTCTTTAAGTATGTGAGTAGTTTCTAGATTAACGTCACCCCTCTCTTCAGAAACGCTGTGACAGCAAGTGGAGAAGGAGGGAGTCGAATGCTGGCAGCTGAATGCAAGTGCTGTGTAAATCTGCAGTGAGATGCCGCTGAGATATAGTAAAGTAGAGAACTTCTGATATATGTGCAAGTACACTGATTGCCCATCAACTCGTCAAATATTTCTCCTTGTGTGTACATATAAGACCTATGTGTGTACGTGTACAGTTGCGTTGCCACCTATTCAGTAAACTAATTCATTATAGTAGTTCTGGGTAATGATCCATTCCATTATCTCTACTATCTCTGTAGCACTAAGCAGAAGCTGTGAGAATATATCAAAGTGAAACATGTCTTCTTCACAGAGATATCTCCATTTCCTATGCAACTGGCTCATTTTAGTATTATCTTTGCTTGCCCATCGCTCCTCCTCACCACTTCTCAGGGACTTTCCATAACTTTACATCACCTATCTGTTTAAAGAATCACTAAAAGGATGCCCCTCTGATAAAAGCATGCCCAGATCCATCACCCTTATCAGGGCTATGTCTGTGCTAGCTTTCAAAGTAGCCTCAAAAGATTTAAATAACGTACTTTGGAACACAGATGTCCAATCTGTAATATTAATGATAACATAAGTAATAAGTACATGAAAAGGGAATATCTTCCCAAATAAAAGTTACTGGGGGTAAGATTAATTTCAACTAATTTTAGACACTGAAAATTAGGTGGTTAACTTAAACTAGATGACTCGTCTATCCTTAATTAAGGAATAAATGTACATACATACCTCCAGAGGGCGAGTCATTCTACCTTTACATAAACATCTCAGAAAAGTGAAAGGGATTGCCCTCAAGAAGAATTTATCTCTACCATCTGGCTATAGTAGAAGCCCAGGCAACTAGCTCAGATTAGACACCAACTTTTTAACTGGCTATAATGAGGTAAGATGAATTCCACTGTGATTGGAACCTCCATATGGTCTCTGAAAATATCTGGACACTAACTTCTTGCCTGTGTGTTGTCTGTTCTCAACCTCTAGCAGAGTCCTCCACCCTTTCCTAGTCTGACAGCTATAACTAATATTGCTTCAGTTTTCAATAAATGCAAAAATTACAAGACAGAATTAACAACTTCTCCTCAAAGAGTTTTTGTTCTGTGCTCCCCTCCCTATGGTGATGCTGGACTTCACTGATCTATGACACAGGAAAAAGAGCTAGGACTGTCTTGAACTTTCCTGATATTTTCCATTGGTCCCAAGATATTTGCAGAGAGGAAAAAGCAGCCCCCAACAGCCCGTCCCCTGTGCTCCACATCTTCTATTCATGCTGACTATTTATCACATGCACTTAATCGTGACTTAACAGCAGCATTCAGCTATCAAGGCCTAATATTACTAAACTCGAAAAGAAAGATTTCATTAAAGAAATACAACATTGCAGAACAATGGTCTATACAGAATAGATTCTTTTGGTATGTAAAATAATGCAGAGAAGGCAGATATGGATTGGCAATAAGGATTGTGAGCGGATTTTTACTGAGCACATTTTTACTGCCAAAAGTCATTTACGGGTGGGACAGAAGGAGCCTCAATTTTAATCTTTGGAGCCATGAATGTGAACAATTCTCTATGCAGAATTTATGAGCTGTTTTACTTATCAGTATTTCCTCAGAGTTTTCACGCAGTCAGATTGATTACCCTTTCCTCATACTGTTTGTGCATACTCAAGTTTGGCTATACAGTGCATAAAATGGACATGAACTGCATACTGTACCATACAAGGAAATTAAAGGCAGTAACATGCCAATCGTGGTTATTAAATTTTTGTTCAAAAACACAATATGATATCACTCATAAGAAAAATCTGTATTTTCAAATACTTCAGCAACAAGCATAACCTAAATATTTGGGGATTTTTTAATTAGCAAAATTCCATAGGTCATCTAAACAGACAGAATACAAGGAAAAATAGAGATGGGAAGAGTTTTATTTTTTCCTGTAACAAGCTTGGCTTTCATAAAATAATTCATTCTGAATGTTTTCAGGGCACAAAGTTCTTTTTTTTTTCCCCTGTAAATCCATAATTTCCATGAATAAAAGTCTCAGATTACCTGATTGTCAGAAAATACCAGTTATCAGGCATAAAACAGCTCAGGGTACCAACTTAACATTCCCAAAAATGAGGCCTTTGGCCTGGACTGACAATGCATCTCTTTTCCCATGCAGGCATAGGGACCCTGAAACAGACTGTAGCTCTGCACACAACCATCAAGGTGCCCACAAAATAATGGATATACAATCTGTGTGACCCAAGCAAATAGGGAACTGTACATCGATACATCTATTGACAGATAAACTGATTTCCCCAAGTAGCAGCACTAGCAGTGGCAGTTTCTGTCCACGTTTACCTGTAAAACCTTTTTATAGAAAGTCTGGCAGAGATGTTAATTAAATGTCTGAAAAAAACAACTTCACCTTGTGGCAATGCCTGATGGTTACTAACCAACTACTGGATGGATTTCTTTAGTTATGGAGAAAACTGAGTACAGAGATTTTAATCATATACATCTTATTGGAGTTTAGGTTTTGATTGAGGCTGGAATACTTCAAGAACAAATATATGTCTGTGAAGCATTTAAAAAGGAACAAATGTAAAAATTTAAACCAAGATATTTTGTCTTTTTCATGAAAGTGAAATATGTTTATTCACTATGTTATTTTACTTGCCTACCTAGATACACTTTAATACAGCAAAGTAATGAGAACAAGTAACAGACATAACACTCTCCAAGACAGGATGCAGTTTGTTTGTTTAAAAAACACCATGGTGGTTTGTGGAAGAAGAAATGGCTTGAAAAACTATCTTGTGATAATGTAAGAGGTTACGACTCGTCTAGCCACAATGAAATGGAATGATATTCTTACTCCAGTGAGTAAATGGACAAACTCCCACTGATTTCAACAAGCACACAGTGAGTTCTCATTTTGGAAGGTATGAAAATGAAGTATTTAAAGCGATGGAGTGAACAATGGACATGTCCCTAAAGGACATCAGGGTGATGATAAAAGCAGAGGGCTGCAGAAAAGTACAAATAGCGCGTAACAAATTCTAGTCTGTTTGCAAACTGACTCCTCAATAACTTAAACATTTTATGTACCATCTCTGCATCTGTCTGCTCTGCATTGCTGAGGCAGATTCATGCCCCAGAGGAATGGGAGGAGGCAGAGCAGCCTGGTAGAGGGACAGTGGATGGACAGCCCAAAGAGCTGCCTGCCAGTCCCCTGCCTGCTAGTGGGAATTTGGGCTGCTGAGCTGCTGGGAATAGTGCTGTGGATGCACTGACTGAAATGCACAGTCTAAACAATACAGTGATCAGTGCTTCTGCTGCTTTTGCCTGTTTCGATATTGAATGTATCAATTAATTCAACAAGTAACGAGAAGCAAAGAGATGTGTTGTACATCTCACTTCTATCACCATAAACAGTATTTCTACCCTTTGTAAGTCTTCACCAAAAAGATAACGCATATGACATATGTGACATTTATATGTGCATATATGTACATATGTATAATGTATTAGTACAGATACGTAGTGTATGCGACATATGGTACATGTGTGACAATAAAAAAGCGTCTAGCTCATTTAATTATACCTGTAAATCACCTTCCACAATATTTAAAAAATATTTCATTGAATATACATTAAGCTTTTGTAAATACATAAATAAATGCCAATAGGTACCTGTATATGAGCATACATATCCATCTCCATCTTTACTACGCACCATAAACCAAGTATGTATAACAGTTTCAGTCTACGAAGGATGCACTACTGGTGCCAAAATGCTAAACCTGCATTTATTACCTCTGGGCTATAAAAATGAAATCTCACAGTGGCTTTATAGGAGCTGTAGTAATCCATTCAGACAACGATTTGCTGTCTTAACATTTTCAGTCATCTCCACTCCAACCTGTGTCCTGCTGCTCTGAAAACGTTGGGACACACCAATGCTTGGCACACTGTAACACATCTGAAAGTATCCTACAAGCAACTGCAGAATGAAGTTAAGTAGATGAGCACAAAAGTTATTAGTTAAATAGCTCTTCTGAAGACTTTGAATAATTGTTAAGGAGAAAAACCCCAAACGGTACTGAAATGAAGACATGGGGTTGATCTGACAAATGAAACAGCACTGTGAAGCAATCTGGCCTCACACAGTCCTTAAATCACCACCTGGAATTGTATCAAATATTAGTTAAAATAGAATCATTCTTAAAGCCTAATGAAGCCAACCAAATCTAGTTGTAGAAGAGAGCTGTTGCCCTTAGCGTTTCTTATTTTGTAACGAAGTGTCTACCTGTATATTTCTGTTACAATGCTTCAACACTAAAAAAACAGTTGTACCATCACAAAGCCAGTGATAGAACCACACAAGTCCTACATACAAGGCCATCATCTCAGGAATTACCAGTTTCTTATACTTTGCCTCATAGAGGAACTACACCTTTTCCAAAAGATGCAAAATCTGTTGTTGCTCTGAAATGGCAGCAATATGTACATATTGTAATTAGCCCCCATTCAGCCTTCAGTTCAGGTTAACTGTTGCACCCAATTTGCAAGAAACGGACTGAATTCCAACGATAGGTTTGTTAATGCAGCAGGAACCAATATTCATCTTCCAAGAGTCCAATTCTTGGATATGCCACTGATTTATGGCTTGATCAAGATACATAATATTTCTATCTGATCAATTAGGACAAAATAACTGTGTTGTGAATCTCATGTTACTCTGTGCAAAGGCTGCTGAGATCCTTAAAGACACGTATACATCTGAGTGAAAATTACTGTTGAAAAGCCTGACTTTATGGTCATCTAAGCTGAAATCTTTAATGGGAAGTGAAAGAAACATTTGTCCCTTTGGACTGAAATGTGACCACTATCACTCTGCCTTTGCTGGCATTTATATCAGTATTTCACAATGAGATCTTACAACTACTCCCAAATTAAATGAGATCACCTCTAATGTTCAGGAGAAAAGGGATCAAATTTTCCATAGATGCAAGTATGTCCCTAATCCCCTTGCTTTTAGGGAGTCTGAGTTCTCCAGTATCTCTTTTGCTGATCTGAGTCTCNGCTGAAATCTTTAATGGGAAGTGAAAGAAACATTTGTCCCTTTGGACTGAAATGTGACCACTATCACTCTGCCTTTGCTGGCATTTATATCAGTATTTCACAATGAGATCTTACAACTACTCCCAAATTAAATGAGATCACCTCTAATGTTCAGGAGAAAAGGGATCAAATTTTCCATAGATGCAAGTATGTCCCTAATCCCCTTGCTTTTAGGGAGTCTGAAAGTTCCAGTATCTCTTTTGCTGATCTGAGTCTCCTGTATTATATTCTTTTTCTGTTGCCAAATTCCCTTTAAGTAATTTTTTTGAATGACAGTGTTTAGTCCGACACACCAGTTCCCAATATGCTCCGTCCTGTGTGCTCCTTTTTCTGAAACTTCATTTTATTTGCTTTTTCAGCTTCCCTCATGACTCTACATCTTCCCCGCATCATGTCCACAAATGAGGCAGAATAACCCAGAAAAATCCTGCATTGACACGGCGGGGCCCTGGGAAGAAAGCCTTGTTTTTGTTTCCACACATTTTTCTTTTATTCCCCACTCACTTGTGCTAATAGGTTATCTTCTAAACCAAAACTGTTTAAGGCTGTGACTGACATAGCTGTCCTTGATTGGAAGGGCTTCTTTGCCCTCATTCATTGGTGACACAACCACCAACCCATTCCAGACATCCAGTGGAAGCAAGCTAGTTCTTCCTCAAGAGCCATCAGTATCTAAAAGTTCTGAAAATTAGATTGTATTCAAAAAAATGCATCTGGAGATGGCATCAGCCACGAACAGACTTTTTGACTGTCAATCACTACACAGAGTTTCTCTGAGGAGCAATCTGCTTCTTAGGTTTCAGCTAATTATACAGAACCATTCCAGTCTTCAGCATGATACTGCAGTGAGGTACAGAAAGCAGCGAAGACATCATTATTCTCTTCTTACCTTTGTCAGCATCACATATTTCCACAGGAAAAATGTATGTTGCATATAAAATGCCTTCTACTTGTGTCTCCTTATTACAAGCAAGAGCAAAGAGTGGATGCATTATTAAATTGACAGACAGGAAACTGTTAACATCAGTAACCGATTAGGTTAAAAAAAATCAGTTTTCCTAAGGTCATTCAAAGTAACTTCAGTAACATTTTTAAAAGTAGCTAATTAGATCGCTTCTTCAGTATTAAAAAAATAAAAATAAAACAGTACTTAGCCACCAAACAACTTTACTCTAAAAATCATGGCATTACCATCCTACATATGAGCTGAGTTCTCGGAGGTACTTGATAGAAACCAGAAGTGAAACTAGATTGTGGCTTCCCATGCCAGTCACTAGGCCCTGCATTTCAAAAGTATTTCAAAAGCATTTCAAAAGCAAATCTGAACCTGCAGCTCTCAAGCTCTCAGATTTGTGCTGCTCCTTCATGAGAAACAGATTCCTTCAGCTCTTCCTTCCAGCACTCTGCCTCTGGCTGCTGAGCTGGCCAGCAATGACTAAAGCAGGCAGACTGATCAGCTGAGGAAATTTCTAAACTCCTTTTGAACTTTTATTTGTTATTTCACATTCTTATTTAATGCCTATTTATTTCCACTACAGAGACAGCTTACCAAAAAAAAAAAAAAAAAACCTCAAACAACAAAACAAAACACCAAAAACCTAAAAACCAAACCAAAACAAAAAAATACCCCCAAAAGAAAGCAAACAGCCTGTTTACTGCATAGATGTGTTGCCAGGAAATCCCATTGTTGTAGTGGTGAGTAAAAGTCCTGCACCCTGACTTATGTCTTACTCACCCTAAATCATGCATGAGCCATGCAGCCTTTCCTGATTAATGAAAGTGGTCAAATGTTTTACAACACTCGCTAGGAAGTCATCTTTCTGTGCATGACCACTCTGATTACTAAGCTGGGATGGTTTTACACATGCCCTGTAAATCAAATCCTGATGCACAACAGGAAGTTTTCACTGCCAAATCTTTTGGAGTTTAGCACAGCATCAACATGATACAAAGCCAGGTGTTAAAATTGTCAAAGGGAGATATTTTGAAATGGAAAACACAAGAGAGAGCTCAACATCTATTTTTATTCTAGCTTTTCAGATTTGCTGCAATTCACCAATTGGAGAGTTTCACCTGAATAAAATATTTTGACCTACTGTTGAGAGACATATAGAAAGACGAAATGCTTTCCACTGTGTTACGATCAGAGGGGCAGAGCAGTAAAGGAGGGTTTACAGGAAAATAAACATAACTAAAAAGATAAGTCAGTCCAAATGTCATGCTGAAAGTAGGTTAGGACAATACTAATATTATACTTGGTTACCTTCTCTCATGTTTTATGCAGAGTTAGTACAGACGCTTAGTGGCTGGCACCTTCTCAGTTTATATGTCCAGAAATACTATGATCCAGCCCTAACCACTTTAAAATTACGGTTCCCTTTGATTTGCTTATTTTCCAAGTTCTCTCAACGTGGTTTACACAGAACATACACAAGAGCCATCAGAAATCTGCACATCATACACGGGGGAATTATCCCTTCGCATTTACCAGACAAAACACTCTGCATTCCTTTTCTGAATTTTAAATAAGTTACGCTATCTTTCAGCCAACGTCCTCTTGCCAGTAAAAACAAAAAAGCAAGGTTTGTGACCTTAAAAACATCGTGGGCAAGTGAAGATTCGCACAAAATATTCCACTAGTAGGTTTGAGAACAGATAGATGCTTCCTCCTCTTCCAGCTTAATCCCCGAACACCCTCGCTGTCAAAAGGCTATTGTTAAGGCATGGGCTTCCTCCAAGACCACATCCTGTGAATCAGGTCAAAGTGAAACACAGAGCTGCTTTAAATGAACTCTTCTTTGCCTGCCCTGTATGCAAGTGCAAAGGAAAACTGTGCCACTCAAAAAATTAGCGTACTAGAGACAAAAAGACAGTACTAGTACTGTCTAGCGCTGTACTAGTTAAAAAAAATTAGCAATCCCCATTTGTAATTGACTCCCTTATAATTTACTAAATACAAGACTTTCTGATACAAAGAAGCTAGACAGTGTATTCAAAGGCAGAAATTAGGACCAAAAAAGTCATCTCTCCTTAAAAAAGGCCTGTTGCTATTCCATAGCTATTTATACTTTCCACATCATCCTTAATAAGTGAAAAGCTTATCAACAGCATTGCAACACAGGACTTCTGATGAGTGTTATACTGCTCCACAAAGGGCAGAACATATTCTGCATCTCTAATAAATTGTGTCAGCATCTGTGGTGATTAGATACATCAAAAAATGTGGCTCCCAGAGTAAAATTCCACCTCCAGCTCAGAACTGGGCCACACTGATGCTAGCCACTGACACTGAAATGAAGAAAAAGCCAAAACTGTCCTTATGAAGCAAGCAGGAAAAATAACTCATTATCTGGATGTTTTATTCTTAACTGATGCCTTAGAAAAGACAAAGGATGGGCTTGTGGTTATGATGTGGAGACTGGGACTCAAGATAGATATGACTTGAAATTCCTAGTCCGGCCACAAAGTCCCAGTCCGAGTGTGGGAAAATCATCCATTTCCCCTTTAATCTCTCCTCTCCCTCTGCACTGCGGGATAACACTTTTCCCTTTCTCCCACACTCTGTAATACAGCCACACACTCTGTAGGACCACAACTAACTTCTCCTGTGCGCATACACACGACCTGTCGTGATAAGGCAATAAGGTCTGAGAGAAAAATCCACTGAAAGGACGTTCTCATATGTTTTTACTTGAGCGACCCGTGTTTCAGCTGAACCAAACTTCCTAATCTCAGTGGTACCTCTCACTCTGCTGGGTGCATTGGGATGCTCCTGTCTTTTCGGGAACAGTCTCAACAGCCCCTACTAAATGCAGCCAGCTGAAATATTCACTGCAGTGCTCCTGAAGGGATTTTTAAAGGATCTCAGAGCCCTAAACTCAACTGGGTTCACAGGGTTTCTATGTTCCTTGTTACAGAGCAAAGAACTGAGTCCCTGCGAGTCACTCCACTGCCTCACAGGCTCTTGAGGCCTGAGGGCACTCCAATACCGATATCCCGTGTGGCAGGGATATGAGTATTTTCAAGCGAGCAACTAGCTGGCTGGTCTCCAGTGATAACCCGCCTGTGCTTTCGGGAAGCTTAAATGGAACTGCAGTACTTCTCTGAAACGCCTCTGGAAACACCCATACTGTACCATGGCGTTTTGTCTAAAGTAGCAAAGCTGTGTCCAGAGGGAGTCTTCACATCCCTATGGCACTGTGGGCCACAGGACCATCAGCTCAGGTTCCCAGAGCAGCACGGTTTCATTACCATAGACCTGCACTCAGCTGAATACCCAAATAAGAAAAGAGAATGAGAAGACCATCAGGATGGCCATCAAGTCTTTTGCACCAGGAAGGACCAGTGCTAGTAATGGCTAGTAAATGACTGGCAGGTGTACACATGCTTGTTTTTTAATATTCTCCTGTGATGGAGATAGTATACCTTCTGCATGCAAAGCATTCCTCTGTTTAACTACTGTTACTTCTGGGAAGTTTTACTAAATCTTAACTAAAACCTCCTGGGGTATAATATAAGCCCATTATTTTTATCTAGAGATGGAGACCCCTTATGTCCATTTATGGTCATGGAGAAGAGATTACCCCAAGAGGCCGCATTTATCAGCTCCGGTGTTGCACCAAGCAAGTGCTGCTGGGTTGCTTCAGATTCTGGAGCTCTGCTGGTTTTCACACATACTGGGACCTGTGAATCCACACTTAGGCATACTCCCATTTTCAGGGAAAGAGGATTTTATAAAGAAAAGCTGTTTGTTCAGAGAATCCGCAAGCAGCTTCCCTAGACACAGATGCAATACAAAAGAGTAAGAGCAATTGTTTTCTGCTGATGCCTAATACCAGCTCGCAACACACAAAATAATATGAAAGAAATTGAGTTCTAAGTTCTTATTTTGTGACAGAAATAAAACAAAAGCAGTAGAAAATGTCCTGGTTTGAGGTAAAACAAAGGTCTTAAGCTCAGGTTGGTAAATACCCTCCTATCCATGATCCAAATTACAAATTACAAACAAAAAGCATCTTTCAACCTATACTCAATACCACTTGCTCACAAATACAAAAGCTTTGAGAGTTACATGTTGTGTTACTGTACATTTATCTCAACTATATGAAAATGTGGTTGGTACAGATGATTAAAAAATAAACATGTAACAGTGAAGTTGCTTCCAAGTTCATACAGCATGAGGCTCTTAAATCAGTTATAATATAGCGTAGACAGATGGTGCTGGATACATAAAGCACATTAAAGATGCTGTTATCTGTTTGATAAAGAAATAATTCAGAGCACAAGGCAAGAAGCTGAAATTGCTGACAATCTGAACTCCTGCCAGCTGTCCCGGCTTCACTGGGGCTGTGTGAATTTTAAACACACATAGTCCCAGGTGTCAGCAGTGCCGATTGAAATTTCTGGCAGCTAGTTCAGTGCTTTTGAAACAATGCTGGCTTCCCATCACTAGCGGTCACTATGGGGAGAAGATGGGCGGTCTCTGGCTGCTTCTGCTGCCCTTTTTGTTGTCTTGGCCGTAGCGCTGTAAATGAAACACTCGGCACAATGAGCAGCCTCTTTTCTTGCCAACCCACAAGACAGACATCTCCAATGCACTAGCACTGAGAAAAGGAAGGGTATGACAAAATGGGGAAATAAACTCATTTATTTATGTTCCCTAGATTCAGTATGTCAAGAAACTCGGTGGAGCTTGGCCCTGAGAGACCGGACAAAAAGGTATCCAAGAAACAGAAAGGTCAAAGAGATGTGGGATTGCAACAGATGCTTGCTTGGGAGAGTTAGGGAATGGTGGGAAAGGGTCACACAGAACCTAAGTAAATGGTGTGGAAGGGTTAGCTGAGGAAAGCCGGAGATATGGAAGTCATTCATGGCACACATCTGGTTTTCCAATGTGCAAAGTACTCCCGTTGGCGTGAGCAGGAGCTCCACCCATGTACGGAAAGCAAAAATATTTGTCTTGAGATCCGTCTGGATAGAGGAGCCTATCAGTCCTCCAAGTCTGGTTTCTGTTGATGGGCAGGAGTTACCACATCACCAACAAACTGCTGACAACAGATGAGGAAAAAATGGGAGGTTTCCATGTTCACTCCAATGTCCTACTGCAACAGGGCTGGCTGAATGACACTGGAAGCCCTCAGACCAAGACTGAGATGCAATAGTATGATACTAAATGAAATGGATCTCAAGAGACACTTTAATAGCAGCATTATGTGTTTTTACCTATCACATCAAAGTATTTAGCTTTGTTTTGTGACAGGGACATTTATTTTAAATTACTTTAATGATGTCCACTTGGTACAACTAAGTGTTTCAGATTCCACTCTTTGTTGGCCATGTTCCCCAGGTAGAACACAGCTATTCTCTGTTCTGCTGATTTATAGACCGCTTCCCCAGCCTGACTGCTCAGATTTCTGTGGTCTACAGAAGAAGCCAGCCATGTCTCTTTCCTCTGGTGGATACATCACATTCTTTGTCATTTCTTCCAAAAGGCCTTGCAGCAGATCCATTTCCTGAGTTCCCCTGAGGTCTTCCTGTATCAAAGTTAGACGGTTTAACTTGGTGGGGCTGGACCCCTTTAAGGGAGATCACAAATTACTGTCCATGCATCCTCCAGATACCAGTGTGTCCATACTAAAAGAATCTTAATATAAAACCCTCAAACTGTAGTATCCAGAAAAGTTTTAGGTTTACATACGTGTACTGGATCAGTTGTAGAGCCTGACTAGTACTTTCCAATAATGAACAGTGATACGAGAAATGTTACAGTCATGACAGGAAGACTTGATTAGTGGATGCAGAGAAAAATAAGTCATGTGCAGAAGCCTGTAAAGATGTCTGCCAACAGGAAGGAAGAAGCAGATAAAGCAGACAGCAGCAGACAGATAGCATGGACAAAGATAAACTGAAAACAAGAAAAAGAGAAATAAGATAATATGACAGTAAAGGAATGAATGAACTCAGGAAATAAGGCTAAAACCTTATCATTCAATTCATATAACAAAAACACTACAATTAATATATCAGATTCAGCTCAGAGAAAATTCAGTTTGCAAGCATAAATGATGGTGTAGTGCTCTTGAAAGAGGAAAGCTTGATGATGGGAGGAAAACCTGGGAGCATTACGGAGAGCACTACCAGGAGCAGCCCTGGGCAGCCAAGCCAGAAGACCAGTGTGCCCAGCAGGGGTGCTGACTCCCAGCAGCTGCTCAGCTTTGTGCCTGAGAGGATTTGTGGCAGTGCCCTTGCAACTATACCATCAAATGTGTGAGGGCAGTTGAAATCCATCATGATGACCTGGAGCAAAACACTATTGGCATTGGCATTTTGCTGCAGGTCGATACAGTGCGGTTATCATTTAGTAACCAAAATAAGTTGGTTTTGCAAAACCCCTCTTTCTTTGTTCCTTTAGTTTTAAGTCATTGCTTCATTTACCTTTCTACAATATTCTTTAATATTTTTTCATTTTGTTACTAATTAATAGCACATCCCTCAAGAACAGTATCACAAGGCAGCCTAGCGTGATCTGATAATTTTTGTCTCATTAATAGAGCAAGCAGGATAAAAGTGGTGGCACAGAAAGATAAATAATACTTTACCCACAGTTAGAAAAATATCACAAAAGATATTGGTGTTTTCAGATGTGGGTTTGCATAAAAACACACTATGGTCCAACTGAACAGCAAAACTCCATCTGCTTCAAAGAGAGCCAGCATTTCACCTCATGAATCCAGCAGCTGGATTCCTTTCCCGTGTACATATATAGGAATAAACTTTTGTCTATATGATACTCAGGGAAAAAGAATGTGCTCTGAATGCTTGCGTTCAAATATTTTGCATGACTGTTCACATCATAAGTGTTCACGCAGTCAGTTTAAACATTAGTGACTTTAGCAAGAAAGCAGATGGACCTGTGTGTGACTTACGTACCAAAGCACAAATTATGAAAATTTTGAACAAACTACACACAGACTAATTTAAATCATTAGCAACTTGTTATTCACTTTCCTAGGTTTAACTATGTTTTATCCAATGAAGAACAAAGTTGAACATAATCACCTCAAACTTTTTCTACCACAGTTTTTATTGAAATAATATCACTTTTATTAAACATCTAACTGCATCATGTCCACAAAAAAGAAAACAACCAAGAATACACGTGCAAATGCTGCAAAATCATGTGAGACGCCTAGGGAAAAGAGAACTGATGTTTGCAGCTGTATTCTTAACCAGCCTTGGCAACGCAGTTGTGTGAGATAGCCAACACAAGTGTCAAAAGTCTCCAACAATCAGGTGTGGCGAGACTGACGGCCATAGAGGAAACAGCTGGATGGCAATGACCTACTGTATTGACATGTGTAATCCAAATTTATCTTGGAATCCTTAGCACTTATAGATAGCAACAGGATATGCCACGGTGACTACATCTGTCAATCTAAGCGCCTTTCAGACAGGATGAGAAAGCTGGTGACCCACAGTGCACCATATGTAAAATACCAAAGAAAGCAATGCTAACGGCTGCAATCCAGCAGCCAGGGGCAAAAGTTAACCAGGTAATTAATTAATGTATTCCATTGTCTTTTGCAGATAGATACCCATCATTTTTCCATCAGAAATCAGTGCTGCCTTATATCCAATGATATAACATAAGCATATAAGCAGTATGCTATATAGGCAGATTGTAAAAAAAGATGGAAACTCAGACTAGGTATTCATTACATTTTGACTGAAAGACCTGTTATCTGATCACTGTTATAATGAAACATCCCAATGTACAGCATTGTATACCACAGAGCCACATAGGAATATCACGTTTGGTTAATATGTTTGCTAACCATAAAAAGAAATCAACCAAAGGTCTATTGGAAACAGCACTCACAAATGGTCAAGCTTTGGGCCAACACAATCTGTAATGCAGAACTTTCATCTGCTCAGCAAACCAGAAGAGACATTAACCCAAACAACTCCCTCAAATTTGTGCTTAGAGTTACTGCTTAGATAACCTGGTCATACTGCTGAGGCTACCAGGCACTGGGAAACAGGGTGGCATGGATCTCCATCCCTGATGAAGAAAAATATCATTCAACACTTTTAGGCTGATATTTTGAAGTTTACTGGTAAGAAAAGCCTAAAAACAATTTCTTCATCATAACCACCCACCTTATAGCCCAAACTACTTTGGCAAAAAGATTTCATGAAACTTGCTTAAAAGGTGAATAAAAGACCATTCTTCAAAAAAGTGTGCCTGAAAGAAAATTGGGCAAAGCGCTGCCACGAAGCTTCACTGCGAATGTCAGACTTGTAAGGGGGGAATACAGAAAAGCTGCAGAAATTAGTAAATTCTTGAATGCTCAACACTTCTATAAGCCCAGGTGGCCAGGGGAGGTTCCTAGACCATCACGTGCACAAACTGGCCTTACTCTTTAAGGATCATCTTTTAAAAGTGCTCAGCTGCCTCCATTGAGAACAGAAAGAGAGAGAGATCTAATGGCTGGTAGGTTGTTTTTTGGAGGTTGATTTGTTTGGCGAGGTTTTTTTTGTCTTTAAAAGACAGTCTCTAAGATAACAAGTATCGTCAAACCCATGAAACATGAAATGCCAAATTGGCATCACAGTTTGGGTCCATCTAGCCTGTTACTTTACTCACTAGTACTTCAGCAGTGCTCAGGACCAGATGCCGTGGAAGGATATGGCTCCCATCAAGTCTCATGCTAAGCACTAATAGTTCCCAAGTGGTTTAAACACTAAAGGCAAGATGCTTTATATCTTTCTCCACACTTCATTAAAGAGTCAAGAAACATCGCTCACTAGGCAATGTAACTGTATTCTTTTTTTTTTGTGAAAATAGTACTTGCAAATCTAATTTGCTTTTCATGCAATATCCATTAAAGAACAACATTAAAGAGGAAATTTGAAGAATATTTTCTATTAAAAATAAGCAAGCAAGCGGGAATCACATTGTGTTGAAAAGTTGTATTATTATCTTCATGTCAGACTCGTGTCAGAGAAAAGAGCTGTTCATCATTTCTGGTAATCCAGAGATGAACAGTCTGCTCCTTCTTTTTATTTCTATATAGCATGTCTGAGATCACCAATGCATCATCTTTGGAAGGCAGGGAGAGGTGATACAAAAAACTCCAAGGGAAAAATTAAGTGACATGACCAAAATCTCATGGGGAAATATGTGGCAGGGATTAAAAAGGAAACCAAATGCTCAGAATCCCAACCCTATGCTTTAACCACAAAACCAACCTTCTCCACTAATACTGAATTAAGCCAGTAACTAAAAACAAAGGAAAACCAAGTCATATATTATGTGTATCTTGCCACTTTAACAACTCTGACAACACTCAAGTGTCCCCAAACTAAATATGAAGCAACTGCAAGTAAATGTTTAATCCCAGTGTGGTAATCAGTTCCACAAACCAAAAGTACTAGAAAAGCAAGGGAAAGTAACCTCACATAACACTGCTTGCTGAAGCTGTTAAACCACACACTGAGCTGTGATGTACTGACTGGAAGATCTACAGGAATACATACTACTGACAAGAAGGGACTCAATACTCATGTTCAAAGCACGAAACATGTTTTCAACTACAGCAGAAAGACTTATTCTAAATCAAGCAGAAGTTTTTTTTTTTAATTATTAACTGAGACTCAAAAAGAACCCCCTTACAAAAGAAAAAAACCCTTAGCAGTCTAAAAAATATCATGGCATACTACTTCAGACAAACTTTCTTTCAAAAATCACAATGAATCAGAGCTAGATGGGGCTAGGAAGAAAGTATTTTGCAGAAGAGTAAAACACAGGTACTTTTCACTGAGAAGCTGTTTTTCTGGTTCAGCAGTTCTGCAGCAAGAGTAGCCAGATCATTTGAAAAGTGAAAAGAAAATCAATTACTTGTTTTTATTTTAAAAGAACCTCCCTGTGGGAATAGGTGTGGGCGTGAGAGCTCTTTTTAAACTTCATAATACAATATGAAGCAGCCAAGGTTTTTCTTTTTTTTTTTTTTAAGTGCTGTCATGTCATTGCTCTGCTTACTGGGTGCCAGAATGATTTTTCTCTGCTTATGATTCTACTGATCCTTATCAAAATGCATCTGTGAAGCGTTTAACACTAATATTTAAAAGCAGACTATTTATTCAAATAGCAACACTGAGCAAAACAAACTTCTAAGCCTGCTGTGCAAGTTCACTGATGACAGCAAAAGTCTATTATTTACCCAGTTACCCTCAATTCTGCATGCAGTAGATTTCTATCAGAATTTTGTCTGAGCAAATCAACATTTTCTGAGAATCGCGATCCACAGGTAAAGTTTACAACTAACCTTGCTATCTTCGATCTCCTGGGTTTTTCCTTGAAGCGCTCTCCTCTCTCCAAAATCACAGGTTGACTTTAACGTGAGCTGACAAGAAAGCATCGAGCTCTCCGCCCCAGTAAGCTCCAAAGCCTTTGGTGAGTACTGCTGCGAGCCGGCGGAGCCAAGGTTGGGTATCGGGAGGGCAGTGTGAACAGGCTTTGACCCTACGGCTGGCTGTCTTAGCTTGGAGGCAACCCCAAGCACAGGCATGGCTTCTATAAAAGTATCTTCTTTCTGCCAAAGAAAATGCTCCTGACCTCAGTCTGGTAGACTCCAGCTTCAGCAATTCCAGAACAAATACTTTAAACAAAAGTAGCAGTCATCTTTTCAAAAACTTCTTAAAACAATAATATTACGAGTTTCACAAGGAAGCAAAACTTTTCCTTCATCTCTCCCTTTCTCCCTCGCAGCCACTCACGCGCTGCTCAGTGAGTCAGTGGCTCTGTAAGACTAAACACTCCTTTGGGGCGTGAACTTTTCTTGAAGGTAACTGCCACAGAGCTGCCTGTCTGGGATTAAAGAACTCATAAATTCGCTTTCTCTTCTTCCTCCAGCATTCCGGGTCTGTGTGTTAAGTGAATGAAGGATGGGAGAAAAGGAGGGAGAGAAGAGATGAAACCTCCCCTTACTCCAACTGTCAAAACAGCTCTGAGACCACAACACTGGAAGCCGAGACCTCTTCCTGACTACATAAATAACCAGCCCACATCTTAAAAAAAAAACAAACCTCTTTTTTTTTTTTTTATTTAAAAAAAAAAAAAAAAGACCTGAGTAGTGGCCAAAGCAAACAGCTGTTGGAAGAGTTTTTATCCCGGAAATAATCTCAGCAATGAAGCTGTTTGTCTGATTCCTGGCTATTTTTCACTGCTGACAACCATGAGCTACGGTGTTTCATTCCCTGTTCCTCCCGTGAAATCAGGTTAAAATCGTGCAAGAGCGTGGCTAGGAACAGACGCTGAATCACAGTGTGGGTAACGTCTGTCTGTGCTATGAAAAATCCATACAAAAACACAGAGCAGGATATAGGAAAATCACGAGCATTGTTAGAAGATTTAGTCAATACAGCTTTTCAGAGTTTGTTTTTTTTTTCTTTCTTTCTTTCTTGGTGGTGGTGCTAACGTCATCTATTCAATGTTAACACTTCCCTTTCTAAAAACATTCAAAGCTCCATGAAGTCCATGTCCAACGCATCATTTCTGCTTGTTGCTCACAGAAATATTCTTGCTGGCAACCTCAAATCCTCGTACGTGGAAGTACAAGGCAGATAGGCAAGCAGAGCAGGCTGTAAAATGAGTCACGATGGACAGTCCAAATTGCTGAGCAGCATAAACGCTTACTTAAAAGGAAAACTGGAAATTCCTTTGAGAGCCTATAGCTGGGGAACCATTTTAAACTTTGATATAAGGAAAAAAAATGTGCAGAAATGCCACACCATTGAACTCCTCTGGGATTTTATCACCCAACATTACGGACAAAAATGATCCACATGTTTTTCTTGTTAACTCTTCCAAAATAAAACATAGACAGAGAGGATGACCTGAATCCTATTCTGCCACTAATATCCTACATGGTATTAACTATGCCTTCCCTGAACAGTATGCACTATTAACACTATAGATGTAAGCCCAAGAGAAAATAAGAGCCTTCTGGACTTTTAAGTTCTCAAATTAAGGATGGCAAAAGTTAGAAAAAGCATGGAAAAGAAAACAGAGTAAAGGAGAAGCAGACTAAAAGGATCCTCTCAAACCACCCCTTGAAATTATTTTTCAAAATAAAACTGTAATACACAGTATTATCCTCTATCTTTCGTTTATAAAGATCACACTCACACAGCAGTTAAAAATTCAACTCTCTATATTGGCTCATAAACTATCCCATTCTTGTTTGTCGTTTGTAGGAATGCATCTGACCTGGTTTAGGAATCCCCTGAGTTTTGAGGTGTGTGTACGGAGGATCAGCAAACCCATTTCAGCATCCTCTGCTTATCTTCTCTTGGTTTCGCCACCATTAACAGTGACCGCAATAGGCTTTATGCAAGACTGCACAGAGGTAACTGCTCTGCATTTCAGACCAGTTCAGCCAACAGGATCCACCACTCCACTCCAATGAGTGGAATATTCTTGTTCGGTGTGACCTTTCAGGTCTTGTGCAAAGCAAAGGGGAAGAAAGCTCCTTGTGCGGTCTGCATTTGTTCTCCAGCATCATAAAGCACTGTGGCTGTGTAAGGAATTTAGGTTTCTTAGGCACAACTGTTAACAGTTAACGCTTTAGAAAGTGCACATATGCAAAGGCTGAAACGGACCACAGGAAAAGAGGGATTTATCTCTTGCAAGGTTTGAGGAGATGAAAAATCCTCATGAGGGCTGCTAACCAATGATCAAGACAAAGAAGAAACTAGAGTCATGAGACAGATACTTTCTTAAAAAGAACTTTGCCAAAAAAATGTAATTGAATCTTATTACTTCTCAGGGTTATAATTTTACGAAGTAATGCATTATGGTAATTTTGCTGTTCTTCTTTTGAATTCGAATGATGAGGTCATGATACCCACAGTCTCTTTTGCAACCCATTTTCCCAGCGCAGAAACCCTAAAAGTAATAAGTAAGCAAGCTTACTAGGGGAGAGTCATCTGTAATACATAACCAACAGGGTTTGGAAACAATGATGTGAAGCTGGTGTCACTCTTTCAAAATAATTATTACTCTTTCAAAATAATTATTAATTATATTATGACTTTTAAGCTAGTACCAGGCCAGGGCCATCATCTTCAGAACACCATATAGCTAGAGTTTTTACAATGACAAAACCCAGAAGTGCTTCTGGTCTACCGAAGATACAAAGAGGAATCTACAAGATTATTTGCAGGAATCGGGAAAGGTAATGGAGGAAATAATAATACTCCATAGGTAAGAAGGTTACAAGCCTGGTTGCAAGTCTGGGCTCCCTTTTTTTTTTTTTTTTTGTTTTCTTTCATTCTAATTCTAAGCAAAAGACAAATAAACAAACATCTGCTAACCTTAGAAATCACTTAGCTACATTTTTCACTTGAAAGGCTTTTGTGTACCTCATAATGAATGTGGGTTTTGTGAAGGATATCAGGGGAAAAGAATATTTAACAGCTAAGCTTCAGTAGTGCTTCCATGCAAACAGGAAAGCACAGGATAAAGCATCTGTGGACAACATGCACTAACTGGCACCAGATGCAGGTGCTGGTGGTGGAGCTGGATAGGCAGGGGACAGCATCACAGGCAAAAGGTATCTGGGCCCATGAGGATTCTGTAAAGGGAGGAACAGGGCATAACTATGGGGAAAGGACAGACCTGAAAGCTGCCGAGAAGGGCGCTTTGTTAGGCGTCACGCTGGCAATGTGAGTTTGGTGGGATTTGAGCTCTGGGGTGGAGAGTTAAGTGACCAATAAGCAGGGCTGCCAGGGAGAATCCAAAACAGGAAAACAAGGATGATTTAGATATGTGTGAATAGTGTCCAAATAGAAAGAAGGCATATCTGTGAGAAACCAGGGGTGGAGCATCATAAAATCATAGAGTCATAGAATCATCTAGGTTGGAAAGGACCTTTAAGATCATCGAGTCCAACTGTCAACCTAACACTGCCAAGAACACCACTAAACCATGTCCTTAAGTACCACATCGACCCATCTTTTAAATACCTCCAGAGATGGCAACTCCACCAGTTCCCTGGGCAGCCTGTTCCAATGCTTGACAACCCTTTCGGTGAAGAAATTTTTCCTAATATCCAATCTAAATTTCCCCTTACACAACTTGATGCTGTTTCCTCTTGTCCTGTCACTTGTTACTTGGGAGAAGAGACTGACCCCCACCTCGCTACAGCCTCCTTTCAGATAGTTGCAAAGAGCAATAAGGTCTCCCCTCAGCCTCCTTTTCTCCAGGCTAAACAATCCCAGTTCCCTCAGCTGCTCCTCATAAGACTTGTTCTCTAGACACCTCACCAGCTTCGTTGCCCTTCTTTGGACACACTCCAGAATCAAAATGTCTTTCTTGTAGTTAGGGGCCCAAAACTGAAGAAGTTTGCAAGCAGTGGCTATAACCTGTGGTTACATGAAATCAAAGAGAACACCAGGCTGTCTGGCATGAGGGACAAAAGGCAGGATAAAGTAGTGAGTAAAAAGATATGGCTGACAGAAACAAGGGACACATATGTTCACTTGGTTACATAAAGCTGATAGAGGCATATCTGGAAAGGGATTGCAAAGAAACAGGTCAGGCTAAACACTGTACAGAGAGAGGACCTGTAGGTTTTTAATTTACCTGCTTAGGCATTTATCAGCTTAGACACCCATAAGCCAGGCAGGTAGGAGACATCATCTGGATTCAGAATGAAGGAGGATGAACACAGATCATGACTGAAGCCCTGATATAAGGGAAATGATGAAGTTGTGCAGGAAAGGTTAGAGAGTTGTGAGGAAGCTAGAAGACAACTGAGCTGTGGAAAAAAACAGAGGGCAGCAACATTTCAAGTAGGATGTTAGATAAGGAGATAAAAGTGGAAAGAGAGACCAAAAAATGGGAAAACAGAGCAAAGGTCAAAACACAATTCTTAGTAGTCATGTCAACAGCAGTGGCAGTTCCAGCGAAATGTTGAAGGTAGGACCATTTCTTTAGCTAATAATGATTAAAAATGATGACAATCTGGCTATAAAGCATGACTCTGAAAGCATGAAGCAATCAATGTTTTTACAGAAACTATGAGTTAGATGAACGATCTGTACCTCAAAGTAAGACAGAATGTATGAATTCAGTATAATAATCCCTACATCCCAGAAAAAGCTGTAATACTTACTTCATATAACAAGAGTAAACACACCTGAAATCAAAGCCATCTCATAAAAGAAGGTATATCAAAGTTTTAATATTAAGACGAATTTTTGTTCTGAAGACTGAACAGGAATAATCATTCACAGCACACCACTCCTGCATAAATTTCCTTTCCTTCGTCGCAT
Source organism: Anarhynchus alexandrinus (assembly GCA_008711295.1). Classification (NCBI taxonomy): domain Eukaryota; kingdom Metazoa; phylum Chordata; class Aves; order Charadriiformes; family Charadriidae; genus Anarhynchus; species Anarhynchus alexandrinus. Next base: position 595,735 of record VUYV01000067.1, on the reverse strand, counting down.
CTGATACCAGAACGAGTCCCATGAAGGCTGCTCCCCTTCTGTACCCCCCGCCCTCAGACAAACTGCTCGCATGAACAGAACAGACAGCTGGCAGTGTCTCCCAGACCACAGGAAATACCAAGAGAGGGGACACCTGCCTCAAAAGTGGAGCCAAGAGATTTGTTTGCTCCTTCTGGTCTATGATCTTCGACAAGGAAGCTGTTGCATGTGTCCAGGGTCAAACAGGAAATGTCAGGGGTGCAGAGACTGCAGAGGTCTGTTCTGAGCTGTTTCCCTACTTCATCCCACTGGTGTAACAGCTGTGACTCCAGCTTACGTGAGCCGGGCCAACTTCTGAACAAGCTTCTTGAATGTGCCGATACAATCACACGATTTTGTGCGCACTGATTTCAGGTTGAGCGGCAAGTTTTCCCCGGCTGGGGACACAGATCTCTCGAAAAAGCAACCAACGGTACTAAAATATTGAAGGTATCTGAAACAGCTTTTGTTTTATTTAAAAAACCCACGTAAGCCAGGTTTAAACTCTTATAATACAAGTAAGAAGCACGCCACGTGTCTGTTTGGTGTAACAAAATACGTTCAATCTGTCATATAATGATGAGTCAAATTGTTCAGCTCTGTCTCATTTTCACAGCATAGTTCTACCAACATTATTTTTGTTATTACAAAAGTCAGGTGAATCAATAAGTCTCAAGGTAAGACACGTAACAAGTATTTAATCCTATCTGCAAGTATGCAGTGCTACTGAGTAAGCTGCTATTGTTGTTCTTAAGTTTGGAATTCCCAAAGACATATAATCCAAAACGCAGTTACAGTCACAGAAAAAGGTGCATCCGGCTTCCTAAAGGAAATCCTTCTGCTTTGGCTGAATGTTTGGGGAAGTTTTTCAAAGAGGACAACTTTTAAATAAGGATATCGTTTTATCGTCAGAACAATTTGGCCCTTCAAAGCTTAGCCAGGAGTTTACGGTTTTGAAAGCATTAACTGATAGAAGTGACCAAATCTTTTACAATTTTTATTCATGCTATATATTTGCAGCATCTTCCATCAGTTCTTTTCAAATTTTTATGCATAATTTAGTACCATACCTCCTTGTGAAATATGTAAAATAAAATAAAAATCATTCTATTAAAAATAACAATTTAAAACATTAAAATATAGTCAAGCGGAACCATGAGGTTAAATTACCTTCCCAAGTCTGTGTGGGGCCTCAGTACTCTATTTCTCAAGTAGGGATTTTTTTGGTTTATACATCTGTGCGGGTTAAAAATTATAGTTATTTCTCTTTGTTACAAACTGTATTTAATCATGAAGTATTTGGCTCAAAGGAATCAATCTTAAATACTATAAGATTGGGAAACGTAAACAGAAATTTTGTTAGGATAAGAAAGGACTAATAGCAACTGAACACACCATGTAAGTATTTACATACTGACCTACTGACTAGACCATGCAGCCAGCTGGTAAAGCTTAATGAAAGCATCAGCTTTCCTCTTTGGGAGGTGGAAGAGGAAAAGAAAAAGAAAATTGGATAATCCATTTGTTCCTTTCTAAGTAAATGAACCAAACAACAAATGCTGAAGACTCTCAAAGCTGCTGATAACTGCAGCTAACAAGGAAAAAAACCCAGTTATTTCAATCTGCATAAACTGGTCTGAAAGATTATACTTATCCTAAGAACTGAAGTAGCAGCTTTTCTTTCCTTTCTTCCTTATTTCCTCAGTTTCTCATTTACAAACCCTCTCCAGGGCACAGTGTGCCACAGCACCACACTGGCTTCTTCAGCATCTTTCTGGCCCTCTTGCATTTCTGCTCCCTTTCCCATCTGGCTTTCTGTCTTTGAAAGGATTTCTCGCTAAGTATCACCTTGGTGGGCCACGGTGAGTTACTGATTTTAACTCCTGCTTTTTAACTCCTTATCTTTCTGTCTTAGAACACATTACAGATACATGACTTCAGTGCTGCATTGCCAGAGGAGCATTTCCCTCACTTCTCAGGGCATTTAAGAGTGTTCCAGCTCTCTCTAGAGTCACTGGACAAATGTCTAAGGTACACACCACAAAACCAGACATTTCTAGAATGCATGATTAAGTTCTTAAGTGATAACATTACTTTCAGTGGAAGTGTTAAGGAACAGAATTCCTGAACTATTTTTATTAATGTTATTTATGGAAGCAGCTTTGCTCCATTTGAAACTTTGACCAAGGTTTAAATTATCTTTTGTTCCCCCCCCAAAATGGTCCTCATAAATTCTCTTCAATCACTATGCCTTTCAGCACGGATACTCCTAGAACAAAATTCTCCCAATGCACATACACCCTAAAATTCTGATGGAATATTTCATTATGCTAAGGAGACATTTATAAGTCCTAATTAGATTACAAGGAAGTTGGCAATATTTGTGGGCTAATCAAAGCTGTTCTGACTCTTGATAATAGGTGTGAACTGTTCAGAACTTTCATCCAAAATTTCCTCAGAAAACAAACTTACTATGAAATTTTCTAATAAACTGTAAAGAATAACCCATTAAGATAAAGAAAGGGAGACTAAACAGGAATCTGCTGATTATCTGTCATCAGGTAGCTGGCAGAGTGGCAAACCTATGCTTTCATTTGCTGGAAAGGGAAACTTTCCTCTTACGAGCACCGTGGATCTGATAGAGGGTTTCAAAATCATAGCTATGCTGGCATTCACTTCAGGATTGTAGTGAAAAACTGCTCCATNAAAAAAAAAAAAAAAAAAAGCAACTTTGAAAAAAAAGCTTAGAAACATCTGCTACAGTCATGAGCAGACTCTTGGCCAAGTGCGGCAACAACAGTAAGAGACTTTGAAGTCAATCAGCTTTGCTATCACCAGCAGATACCCCTGCAGTCAATGGAAATTACTGCACAGAGAGTTTGGGAGATACGAGGAAAACTGCTCTGCCAAAACTGTACATAGACAGCAGTGAAGAAAAGAACAATTTTTTTAATAATCATGAAAATGGTTAGGAGTGAAAGGTTAGCAATAGGTGTTTCAAAAAAAAAAAAAATAGAAGACTACATTAATACAGAATACTTCACGAAAACAAAGATGGATAGATTTTCAGGGACTAGCTTTGATATTTGACCTTAAACAAGTGTGAGCTGCACTGCAGCTGGAGGAGCACTTCTGACTCACAATCTACTGTCTGCTTCCTTCTTGCTTTGAGACTGTAGTCATTCAATGCTGGCTTGCATCACCCACAATTTATAATACCTACTGTGCTAGCTATACCACCTCTACCCATCTGCTTCCCAGTACCTCGATCTAAGTCACAACTATTGCGTAATATTGCCTGTTATTCCTCACTGCTTATCAGTATAGGTGAATGATCCAAGCCATGTCTTTGCACATAGTCTTTGCAGATAGTCATCATTACTAATTTTGTTGTCAAGTAAGCCTTCCTAGAATACCCACATTATTTTCATTTTCTTTAAATACACCAATATTTCATATTTATCCTACATTTCCTGTGATTTGCCCTAATTCAGGAGATACCGACAGGCATTTTAAAGTCAAGATTTCCTACGGCAAACTTAACATTTCAACAAAAAGTACGGACAAACATTGTAGTTCTTGGTGAAGACTTCTAAGATCACCATTACATCATCTTCCCTGCCAAACTTCCCATTGGAAAATCTAGCATTTACCTTACTCTGATGCTGGACAGGTGTACTGGGGGAAGCATTATGCCCCGTGGCAGTTTTAGGCTTACAGCTGGACTCGATGATCTTAATGGTCTTTTCCAACCTAAATGATTCTATGATTCTATATGCCCTATTTCCATACCCTTTCTTTGCATATCTTCTACTGCCAATGGTCAGAAGCAGGACACTGAGTGATGATGGATCCTTGCTCTGACCAGTACTGCCATTTTGTATCTAAAGTTCTTAGGTGAAGAACAGATATTGTAAAGTACCTTGAAGTCACACTGGATTTTTGTTTTGTTTTGATAAGCAGACATGCTCTTTCTGCCCTTGTCTTTGTGCTATTCGCCTGCTCTGATCGAGGAGTTATGACAACACTATACAGAGCCCTCATTTTCTAGCAGCATTTTTTCACCGGGCTTATCACCACCGTCACTGTGGCTTCCTGCCCTTGGTTTGTGCTTGGCCAGCTTGGAGGTCTCGCAGAGATGGTCACTCATCTCTACCTGCAAAATATTAAGCAGACAGGCCTTGTGTGTCAGTGAATGAAAAACCTTGACCATGTACGATTTAGCTGTAAGTGGGTGCTCTTCTCTTTCAGAACAAAATTGGCTTAATGCACATACTAAAAATCTCAACCGTCCGCCTCTATCTCCTGTTGGCCATATGTGAACATTTCCTACAGTTAGCCTTGAAAGCTTGTGCCTTGCTCCACTCTGCTGTGATCAGTGCGTGCTCTGGGCCAACTGCTGAAATGGATTCTGTATGTCACTAGACCAAACCTTCCAGTTTTTTGATCAATAGGTGTCAAGGATGAACTGCTGTTTCTTATTACCAAACACCTCCCATCTATACTACACCTTGTGCCATCTTAACAGAAACCTAATAGTACATTAGAATAGCAGCTTTTCAGGTCAGCAAACTATAGTTTCTCACCACCACTCTGTCTATAGATGCATGATTTTATCTTTTGTGTGTATCTTTATGTACATACGAGTACACATGTTTAACATGTCTGAGAGTCATTAATACCCTTTGAGCAATTCACCTGGATTGTTTTATCTTTCACAAAAAAAGAAACACTCAATAGCACACAGCTGTCAAAAATAACTTCAAATCCTGCAGATGTTAGATGCTTCCTTCCTGCTTCTCAACATACTGGGGAGAAATATTACCTTACAGATGTGGCATGTTAAAAAAAAAAGGAGGCTATGATTATTTATCATATTGGACTTACCTTCAAGTGCAAGAAAAGTGCTAGATGGGAGACAAATGATAAAACTCCTCTCCCAGCTTTCATCCGTCAGTGGGGCTTTTAGAACTGACATATGTAACAAGCATATGGCAGCCATAAAAGCAACATCAGCATTCACAAATTAAAAAATAAAATAGAAAGCCAAAATAATTTTGTTCCACCTACAATAACCCTAGGATGAGCTATGAAGAAAGCACATTTTTATCAAAACCAGAAGGGAGACTAAACTGGTTGCTTAGCTGGAGCATCCAGCTAAATAGATACCGTTAGCTAAAAATCAGCAAATACTAAGTTTACAGCCACTAGTGAAAATGTCAGCAGTGGCACGCACACCTTCACCGGTGACAAAGTCAGAGACCGTTATTTACAGAAGATGTCTTCATTACAAATTCACGTAGCACCACAGCCATCAGTTCAATAACTTTGTTGATAGACCCAGGAAGGTTTTCGGCTGCTACAAAACTGCATAACTCCAGCTACTGCTGTCAGGCAAGTCTGAGACATGCTAGTACAGTCTCACTCTCTACGTTTAGAAAAGGTATAATTAGATTCCACACATTATTCCTTTTTATTCCTTTATTGTTTTCTTTTACTCTCTTTGAAAGTCTTATTTTTCATTCCATTCCCTTCCCTGCACCCAGTGAGAGAATCTTCTCCAGAATAAGAACAAGATGTGCAGGCAGTAATTTTTTTTCTTCTCAGAAACCATCATATCACAGCATTACAATTTCTTCAGTACAAACCACCTCAGCAACACTGGATCTGGAACTAGCAGAGTCTTCAAAAGTCCCCTCCGACAAACTGTCAAAAGATTCTGGTCTTTTCTGAAACCTACTTTAATTTAGGAAAGGCCTCTCCATTTCCCAGATTCCTACAATACGGGATTTTATTCTGACTCTCTTTTCCCTCTTACTGTTCTCCTGTGGTTCCCTGAGCCCTCTCACTGCCCTTTGTAAGTCTCTGCTCTTTATTCCCTCAAACCATAATCCAGCAACTTTTGCTTACATCGCCCTGCTTCGTTTTGGCCTTCTGTGGAGCTTTTTGATTTTACCGTATCTGAGCACTTTCATTCTGCCTTACATGATAAAACTGAAGCAGCCCAATGCCTAATGTCATGGGATGCTACTGCAAGGAATAGGACTGTGTTTGCTTCAATATATTAGCTAAAGAAGGGAAAAAAAAGAAGAAAAAAAGAGAAATACACAATATGAAGCTTGCTATCTGACCTGGAAAAGGTTTCCTTCTGTGATTAGAGTTTGAGTTCCAGGCTAGTTATATTCTGGCCAAATTGATTTTCCCACCCTTACAGAACTGAACTCTGTTCCTCATTATATGGGTGTAAATCTGCAGCAAAAACTTTGAACTTCCAATGAGTAATTCTAGATTTATGCCAGAGTAATTGAGAGCAGAATGTAGCCTCTTGGTTGCTCATAAATATTACACTGTTTAAGGTTTCTATCCTCCAACACACTTGTGAACATTCCAGTTCTTTACTCTAACCCTCTTCTTTTCCTTTAGGCTACCCTACCACTTGACATCATAAATATTTGGAATTATCAACACAAATCATATTTAGAAATATTTTACTTTCAAATTGAGGGAAAATGTAACTACTGAGATTGTAAATATCAAAAGAAGCTTTTTTTTTTCCCAGATAAAGTCTTTAAGAACAATACAGAAGAAGCATTTTTCAGCACTGACACAGGCAGCAGGCATGACTGTCCAGCTCTTTTTCAAGTCTGCAGGACTTTTTATTATTATTATTATTTTATCAATTTATAGACTGCTGTGAGTTCGACTAGCAGGCAGCTCAAAAAGTTCTCTAAATCTGTATTTTTATAATTGTTACACAACTATTTTGTAATCATTCAACTCATTACAAATAAAAATCATTTCAATAAAGTATACTTTTTACGCTTTGGGTAAACTTTATCCCTGGTATAAGTTTAATTAATTCCAGTGAGTTTTCCTCTAGCAGAAGAAAAAAGAATGTATTGTTTATCTCTTATGCCAACAATTTGTTAGATTTAACAAAATATGAATCCTTCTTATGTTGTAACTTCTGTTTAAAATTTTATCCCAATAGGTTTTTATTTGATACAATTTCGCTGATAAAGTTACCTTTTGTTTGCTGTCCACAGAAGGCAGTAGGGTGACAGAGATATGCCTGTGCATGCTTGTGACTTCTACCTACCCCGTTTGTCCACATGAGGCCAAAGTACCTGGAGCTCAGAATTTTCTACATTGTCCAACTGGGACTAGAGAATTGCTTTTCTTTGATCTGGGATTTCAAGAGTGCCACACTTTCCCCCTGCTTTGATGAAAGACAGTTGGTTTCAATTAAAAAAAAATAAAAACATTCAACAGGAGACTTTCCCAACAGGAAACAGAGTTAAAGTGAGTCAAACCTTAGCACCATACCTTTTGGATCATACCCTCAGCTGGGTGTGAATATCCCCAGTCATTTCAGACTTCAGCTTCGGTCACCTCAAGTTCTCACTAATTACATCTGGATTTACATAGTACAAATGAAAGCAAAATCTTACAGATGAACTATTCCTTAACACGGCTTCAAGCTAGTCTGTTGAAAGGCTAGAATTTTAAAAGTCTCAGAGTAATCCATTCTCACTGATTTCAATGAAAGGGAGGGAAAAAATCCACCCCTAATAGCAGCGGTCTCAGGGAACCCAAGAACCAAGCCCAATTTCCACAAAAATCTTTCCACAGACAGAAATCTTTCCATAGACTTCAATGGCCACATGTGCTCAATAGTTCTTACTCAAGGACTCCGAGGCTGGGATTATATTATTCATTTATGTAAATTAGTTCAAAGAAAATGTAGAAATTAGTGGGGATGGTAGAAACTTTAGGACCATTATGAGATTTGCTTAAATTGGCAGGTCAAACTATTCGGCATCACTTCTATGAACTCTTTGAAACAAATTTGGCTTAAGCAGAAGCTCTTCTGAACCGATTAAAAAAATTATCAAGGTTGGTTTTAAAAATTTATTTATTCAAATTCTCATATTCTACTAGCAGCCAAGTTGAAGTAAAAACTCATCTGTGGATGGAAAAATATAATTTGAATGGCAGTAGGTTTTTTAAAGGCTGAGACATGTTGCCCAGAACTAAATCTGTGAATGTTATATTGAAAGTGCCAGTCTGAGAAATCAGGAAAGGATTTAAAACCTGGAAGCCTCAGATGCTTTTTAAATTACTTTGAAAAGATATAAACATGTTGGTTTTCTCCTTTCCTGAATGTTGCTGAGAGAAGGCATTGGGTTTTTTGCCATGACACTCACAATATGAGCAAAACTTCTATTCCCAAATGTCTTCCAACGTCCAACTGCCATGCCCAAGAGTTCTGACCCCAAAAGGCAGGAAACCTAGAGTCTTTCTGAATTCTATTAGAAACCTTTTTATAGCTATCGATTTTCTGTAGATAAGACTGTGCTTTAATGGCAACGGAAAGCAGCAGCAAACCTGAATACTCTTTTTCTATGTGTTTCTGTAGTAAATAAGAGTCATAGCCACAGACCAGGACCCAAAGAGCCATACAGAGAACAAAAAAGAGGCTGTTGGTCCCTAGGGAATAGCAGGGGTGAGAGATGTCATATGGATTTTGCTGGTGATTCCTCACCATCGCCTAATATGCCAGTCTAATAGAAGAGATCTGAACTATGAAACGGGAGAAGACTGGTAAACCATCACAGCTATGATGCAAAGAAAATAATAGTGAGTGATTATGATCTTTCAGCCAGTAAAATGCAGATGGACCAGAGTGGATACTCAGAAAAAGTATCTATTTGTAGGAAAAGCAAGATTTTAGATTATCTGTCCATCCATCCATCTATCTATGTCAAAAATGTTACGAGAGCCTAGCCATTCATTATTTTCATGATCATGTTATTCATATACCTATATATTGAACAAGCAAACAGTACTACCGTATTCTTATGCTTACAGTAAGGGGCATTTATGAGTCATGACTTGGATTCTACAATAGTTTCATCATTACCCATTCTACTGTCCTTCAGCTGATCAATGTAGGAAAAAATCCAGATTATTATGCATAGCCCATGACTACATTTCAGTTAAAAATCCTATGACTTAAGCTGCCTCCTAATCCTTCTAAAGCCCTTAATTATAGAGATTTGAAAATGTACCCTATAACTATTATGTGCCCAGATTGAAATTAATACTTGGTTTTCTTTCCCCTTTTAAAAAATTCCTTACTTGCCTTCATTTTTTTTTACTTTAAAGATTCTACACTAAATCCAAAGTTTTATTAACAAGCAGCTTGTAAAGAGGAGAACTGAAAGTCACCAGATATTTTTTTCTGCCTGTAGCATAATCTATTTTGAAACAATCAGCGTGTCTATAGGGTTTGTTAGATGCATGCATAAATTACTGTACTTAATGAGCTATTTTTAATTTTCTTTCCCACTGTAAGTCAAAGATGATGAGGTATAGATTAAAATACATGAGTTCCATTGTAATGAAATAAGCTAAGGTATAAAAGTAGCCTTCAGCTGTACACTAGCGTAATGTGCTTCCTAAGGGTTTGATCCTGCAGATCTACCACATACTCAGTTCTCATTGCCATCAGGAGTTCAATCATTAGATGCAGGTTATAAAGAAATATGCGTTTCAAGCCATTAAGCGGAGCTTGCACGTTGAAGCTGGTGGGAGCTATGCAGATACAGGACAGTAGCTGGCTCTGAGGTTTGTGCTAATTTGTTCACCATCCTTTGAAGCACAAAAGCAGGAAAGGAAACCGCATGAAATATTAAATCATCCCACATTTCCAGGAAGGGTCTGAACCAATTAAAAACTACTACTATAATGTATATATATTAGTTGGTTTTCCAAGAAAGCCAGAAAAATTGTCATAGAAGGAGTAAACTTTCCACTTATAAGTGTAACAGCAGAGTACATGTTTGGTTGTTATCCACTGGGCATTACAATACATATTGAGCACTTAGTAAATAACTGCAAAAGCATGGGCTGTTATATTTTGGGCAACGGCAATTTCATTGAGAAACTAATTTAGATATTCTTCCAACTTTGAAGCCACACAACCATCATAGTTTTAAATTTGGAGTGGGACTTGACAAAAGGAATTTGTAAAAATATGAGGAGAAAGATGGCAACAAATAAAAACTAAATAAAATATATTTAGAAAATCTACATTTCAGCCTGAAAACTGTTAACAGCAAATTATTCCTTCTTTATTTTTAAAAGTATTTTTCCTCCTACTTTTTGTCTGTAAACTACTTTGCGGTCTTTCAAAATTCTTCCTTCAACTGACCTGTTTAATTTACGTTTTAAATCAGGCAGTGATCAATTTCAGTGATTAATTACAGCCAAAAAAGGACTGAAAAACTTATGTCTTCAGTACATTTCTTCCAAATATTTCACTCTTAATTTTGAAAGTGTTTCATTTCAAAATATTCCAGATGTTTTACTTCAGGATGTAAAAAAAGGCATTTAAAACATACTAGATCAAACAAAATATTTTTCTCTCTCTAAAACAATTTAAAAATTTTAAAATAGATTTGCACAGCTGTAGGGCAAAAGAAGAATAGCTGATGTTGGCAAGCAGCTGTTGTGCAACACACATGTTTCGCAAACGAAGCATAATTGTCTCTCTTGAAACTTGTGCTCCCCCATCTGTCTGTTGTATCTGTTACAGAGAGGAACACGTCTCTATCAAATTATGAACTACATTTTGTATTATGTTAGAACACATGTCTAAACTTGCCCAAAGCAAACCTATTGAATTACTTCCCAGACAGCTGCCCTTCCTGCAAAAGATGCTTGACGTCTTAGTGGAAGAATAACATTGAAAAACCATTGAGGCTGCAATCTGAAGCCTGCCTACTTCTTCAACCCTTTGACCAACATTAGCCCATGGAATAGTTACTTAATTTTAAGCAGGGAGACAGTAGGACTGGGGAGACAACTGAACGTGGCAAGGCAGCATTTGAGAAGACAAGCAGGAGTCCCAGTTAAAACTTGGTCTGTACTGAGAGAAAGGAATCACTCCAGGGAGTAAGAGGTTTAAAGGAGTAGAAAGGATTTTGCCTGTTCTAGGACATACAAAAACAGGGATTCATCTCATGTGCCTTTATAGATCTAAGTCTGAGCAAGCCAGCTCCAGCCATAATTACATTCAACAGACAGAAACTACAGTCTGGTTCAAGGATGAGACTAATCAACCCCTGAGACGCTTATTTCCTTCCACTGTTCATACTGAGAGTCTCCCTTAGATATGACCGGATTTCACACTAAAGGTTATGGTTTCAAGTTACAAAGAATGTTGCAGAAACCCTGAATTAATCTATTCATACCTTTGTCCTCCTACCCCCATCATTCCCACTTCCATGTCACAGCAGTGCCAATCCTGTTTATGAATTGAATGGATCCATTTTTAAACAAACCCAAGCTTTTTATTCCAAGGATTTTTTTTTTTTTTTTAAAGGGGAGAATAAATTGCCTAATCTGACTCCAGCATAGCCCATAACTTTTTGTGAAGAATGGAAGATGTGGCTTGTAGAAGACCGAATTAAACTTGAACCAGCCAGAACCAGGACAAATTTCCCAAGACCTGCATTCTGTCTAAAAAAAGTCCCCATGCCACTGGCAGTTTGATGAACTTAATGAGATTTTTTTTTTGTTTTAATTATCAATATAAAAACCAAATGTTTTATACTCCTGGGACTGTGCATTTCTAAAAGGTAAAACCATCTCTCTTTTTCACTTTTTTTTCCTCTTCTTTTTCATTTGCTTGCATTGGCAAAAAAAGACTGACAGCATATTTTAGGTCAATCTAAAGTTAATCTCAGTAACATGAGCTTCATGTTACATTCCAATTATCTAACATAACCCAAATTTTGGTGCCACGGGCAGGAGCATCCTCCATCACTAGTCATCAAAGATGTGTTCTGAGACTGGGACTGTGCACTGGTCCCAGATGTATGGATGGCGACTCTGTTCCATCCAAAGCCAGCTGCGATGGGAGCAATTTGTGGCCACTTGCCACAGACAGGGGATCCCTTGCATACACTTGGACTGCAAGTTCTTTATGTCAATAGCTCATATTATATCTCTCTAAATTGATGGCTCCCAAACTTTCTGGACAATTCTTAGCCTACAATAGTGCCACAGACTTCCACGTACCTCATTATGAAACTAAGAATCAGAACACAATACAGATATTAAAGGCCGGCACTGAAAACAACCGTGGCTTTGCTGTAGCTTCTATGATAATCTGAGAACTACAGTTTTGCATCAGGTAGAACAATGAGACCTGTTTCACTTAAGCACAATACTAAGCCCAAACAGCAATAAAAAGGTAATGCTATTATTTTATTCTTCACCATACACATGGGACCATTCAAGTGGGGAATATCATTGAAATAACAGTAGTGGGATAAGAGAATCACGCTACTGCAAAATTCCTGTGGAGGAAAAATTAGTCTCATAGAGTGTAAAGTCAGTCTCAAGTCTCAACAACTTTTGGACATACCTACAGATTTGAACATAGTTTTTGGCAAGTAAATAATTGGTTCCAATGCAGCTTAAAGTCATAGCCTTGCAACAAACCCCCACCTTTCATTGATGACTAACAATTTATTGTGCAACACAAGACACCCATACGTGAATTGAAGATCAGACCAGTTCTCATCTTCATTCATAGGGAAAATTGTTGCCCAGGTGCTTCCAATCCAGTACATAATGCCTTTGAACATCTACTGCTAGCCACCTACTAACAATGTATACACATTCAAAACTCTTTTTCAGAATTTCAAGAAGTAATAAGGCACCAAAATGAATATCTGTACTTGGGCAAACTTGAAAACAATAGCTATTTGCATTTCAACAATCTGCCAAACTTTTAAGATTTCTTTAGGGTACTTCAGGTCCAGAATATTACAGCAGAATGACATCCACATATTTTATAATTTATGTGGGTGAAGGACATCAGGTTATACGAAAACTTCATTAAAGCACTTCAAAAGGTATTTATATATAAAAAACAGAAATATTTTTATTATCATAGAATCATAGAACTGCTGAGGTTGGAAGGGACCTTTAAGATCATCAAGTCCAACCATTAACCTACCCTGACAAAACCATTTCTAAACCATGTCCCTAAGTACCACATCTACCCTTTTTTTAAACACCTCCAGGGATGGTGAATCCACCACCTCCCTGGGCAGCCTATTCCAATGTTTAATAACCCTTTCAGTGAAAAAATGTTTCCTAACGTCCAATCTAAACCTCCCCTGACACAACTTGAACCCATTTCTTCTCGTCCTATCACTTGTCACCAGGGAGAAGAGGTCAGCCCCCACCTCTCTACAACCTCCTTTCAGGTGGTTGTAGCGGGTGATAAGATCTCCCCTCAGCCTCCTCTTCTCCAGGCTAAACAACCCCAGTTCCCTCAGTCGTTCCTCATAAGATTTGTCGTCCAGACCCCTCACCAGCTTTGTAGCCCTTCTCTGGACACGGTCCAACACCTCAATGTCCTTCTTGTAGTGAGGGACCCAAAACTGAACACAGTACTCGAGGTGGGGCCTCACCAGTGCCGAGTACAGGGGGATGATCACTTCCCTAGTCCTCCTCACCACACTATTCCTGATACAGGCTAGGATGCCGTTGGCCTTCTTGGCCACCTGGGCACACTGCTGGCTCATATACAGCTGGCTGTCCACTAACACCCCCAGGTCCTTTTCTGCCGGGCAGCTTTCGAGCCACTCTGCCCCAATCCTGTAGTGCTGGGAATAGCTTGTATGTATTTAGCATGAAAAAAAAAATTAAAAAACTAACAGTCAATCAAATGACTGTTTTTCCACTTGTAGTTGTGCTTTAGCCATTTAATTCTTTCTGCCCACATCCCGCTACTTATAAACGGTTGCCTATGCAGGCATATAGGATGATACTACAAAGTCTCTTACCATGCATTTAGCTTTCAGTGTTGTTGCTTATGGATGGTCCTTTCAGTGTATTTTGGCTCAAAGGCACAAACTCACTCTTAATTCCCTCTCTGTGATTTATTTTCTGCCCTCAGGATACAAGAGCTCCAAGAATATCAGCCCAGAAGTAGCACAGAGCTATCTGGAATATTTGTTATGCTATGACTGCAATTCATATAACTTCATCTGGCTTGACATGACCGGTGGCAAAACCTGCTGATAGGATACATGCATTTTTGTCTAGCCAAAGGATCAAAATTACTTTCTCTAGCTAGAAGGACAGTTCCGCTTCCTCTCACTCCATGTACTTAAGGACCATGGGACTGTGTACAGCGTTAACTGAAATGTTTATTGATTTGCAAGTCAAACTGTGTCTATGCTTAGGGCTTTAGGGAAATTTCCCACTTAACCCAAGTACTGGTTCAGCCCTGCTGACACTAATAATACAAGCAATATCAATGCCAATTAGATACTAGTCTGTTTACCATCACAAAAACCCTAGAAATGTGCCTAAGAAGGGCTCTCCAGAGGGTATCTGATCAACCCCTAAGCACGGAGGGGAATTAAGTATATGGGCCGCAGAGGCCTGAGCATTTCTTCACCATCTCCTGTGAAGAGGATCAGACAGCTTTGCTAACAAACCTGTTCCAGTACTTTACCTTCAAAGCATTTAGAAAGCTTTTCCCGGCACCCGGTGTTTTGGAACCAGCATGTATTCTGGCTCAGGAGAGGTTTGGATGACAAGGGAATCAGTGTATGGGGGTGGCCCTTTGGCAGCAGGAAGTATTAAGGTTGTTGCTCTTGTAACTTGGGAAGTTGCCCTAAAATCTTTCTTGTGGGCAACACCTCAGTGAGTTTAGTGAAATATTATTCTGTCACTGATCATATTTTTGAAAAGTCTAAATCCTTAGCTACTGATTTTATCACATCTCACACTGCATTTTTTCCATAGGATTTCAGGCCAGAATGGGAAAAAAATCCAGTATTATTAATCAGTTTCTTTTTCATACAGTGTTACTATAGTCGTTACTTCTACATATAATTTACCAATATACAGGGAAAACACACACACACAAAATTAACATAATAAAGCAAAAGATGGTCCAAAACCAAACACTTTTAAATATGCATACATTTTAAAAACAAAGTCCCTGATTCTGTAAACATTTACTTGAATATTTTTTTTTTATAATCTAAGTGGCAATTTTTAGCAAAATCAATTAATTAGTGGGAATTGTGCAACTAAACCTTTTTGAGTGTTTTTAAAATTCCCTTTGAATATCTCCTACAGGATCAAAGAAAAAAGAATAATTTGCTGAGGCTACTATTTTGAGATTCAGTTGCATCAGTTTTATATAGTGATGTAGGGTCTGTTCAATGAAAAAAATAAACTTCCATGATTATTAAATAACAATGCATGTAAATTGCTGATTATTTTAAAATGCTTCAGAGCTCAGGTCCTTGGTTACTACTTTAAAAATTAATTAAAGAAATAGAATTACTTTCACTGCATCCCTGGCAGCTTAATACTGTCCAATATTTGTGTGCCTTAGTAGCTCAAATAGATCCACCATTGGTTTCACACAAGGCAAGGCTGCCCCTCGTTGTACCCTGCAGCTCTTGGCAGACCTGAGAACAGGTGGAACTGTTCATTTACAACAACTGTTTTTTTAAATAGGAGGAGATAAAGACCCTTTCCAATTCCCTACTCTGAAGGAGCAGGCATTTCCAAACACGGATCTATGGACAGAAGGTACAGCTAAACAAGGGGCCCTTGGGAGCAACTCTGAGCAAACAGAAAAAGTAACCACTCAAAGAAATGTTCTTCATTTTAAAGAGTAAATGAGATAAGTACGGATGAGCACCAGTATTTCAAGAGTAAGAAACACATATTTTGCATCTGACACATACCACTGATTTTCAATAGTTTTTTACAGCTTCTTATTTTTGTTCCAGTACACGTCCAAAAACTCAGATGCACATGCATGATTTTTTTTTTGCATGTGGGAGCAGCAGGAAAAGCTGGGTAACTATGGTGCAAGAATCTGTTCAACTGATTTGTAAATGCAAAGGAAGTATTCTGAAAGAAGCAAGATTAGAAAACAAGGCTGTAAAGAAGGGCCAGAGGTGCAGTTTGTAGTCAGGTCCAAGAATGAATGTTTTTTTAAACTCTAAATTTTATTATTTTTCCATATACAACATCTTGGACTCCAAATACATTACAAACAGAAGTGCATGCATCTGGTGTCATGAAATGATTATCAGGACATCTCCTTGAGTTTCAAGAGAAAACTGGATAAAGCCATTTTAAAAGAAGAAATTTAAATCTAAAGACTTGTATGAAGCAATAAAAGACAACTGCAGGTCAAAGATGGTCAGTCCCTTTATAGAAAATACAGTAAACAGCCATGTAGAAAAAGGCACTGGAGGCCTAGAGAGAGCTCTGTGGCAGGAAGGAATTAAAAACACTACTAACACCTCTGTTATTACAACAGGATATCCCATTTAATCATATCCCTTGTCACAAAATGCTTTTCAGGAGACTATTGCAAATCAAAATTCACCTATGTTATACAAAGGCTTAGTTTTAATAAACTGTATGTGTCCCTAATGTTTTGGCAAGTTATTATAAATGGGCCTAAGTCCACCACAACTTTAGGAAGTATCCAGGCCCATGTGCCACACAAAACACAAAGATGCCTTGTGATTTTGCACTGCATTCTACTTTTATTTCAGTAACTGCCATTTCAGTTCAAATGGGTCGGATTTTGCTGCTTCCTACAATTTTTTTCCCATTCTGAAATTCAGAGCTAGCGTCTCCTGGTGACTTTCTGCCAGATGCGTTGCCTTCCCCGTGACACTGCTGATCATCTTGCTCCAAGGGCAGTTCTTCCTACCATGTCCTCCCCTGACATTTCAGAGAGAAAATTTAGCTGAAACTTTTCACAGATTTCAGACTAATTATCCATTCCCTCATGAAGACAGCATTTGTAGTGCCTAAGGAACTCTTAAATCAGGCAAGCTGATTTTGAGAATTAAAAAACTTAATGAAAAATCAGACATTCACTAAAGTGACCCCATACACATTACTCCAATACATATTTAAGATTTTCAGACATTTTAAAATCTGGTTTTAATAGATTCTCAATTTAATGTTTTTATAACAGTAAAGGTGACAAGCCAATAAAAATATTTGGCAAGTCAGTTTTTGCTAGAGTGGAACATAAGGAACCCAAGTTAAGACAGATACAATAATCTAACTAAGTCCATGTCTGTCATCCTTGAAAGCAAAACTGATCTGTAATTCACCATGGAAAAAGCTACAAAACTGTGGTTTTGTTATAAAATGGGACTGAACATTTCAACCCAATTTGGGCAATAGAGTCCAAAAAGAAAGGGGGGGGGGAAGGAAAAAGAAAAGAACTTAGAGCGAAGAAACTTTGTTTGATTTGGATTTAGTTTATTTCATAAGCAAAAGAATGTAACACATTCAGACTCAGGAGAGCAAAAATTCAGGCATAAGAAAGGAGGGAAAAGAAATTTCACCCCTTCTTTAAACTGGAAATTGCTACACAGCCGTTGTATTTACCTTTAACTGTTTTCAAAATGCTACCTGGGTAAAGGAATCACTTCATTCCTGAAAGCTTTGTTAAAGTGTGCACACAGAAGCCCCAAGCAGGAGACATGCTTTTGGACTACCCTAGCACGTTTTCTCCAGAGGAATGCTTTGTCTCTATAAACATGGCAGCAGCAGGGTTCAAAACTGCTGTGTTTCATTTCAAGGCTTTCCAGCAGAATACAAAATGACTTCCTTGGTTATCTCATCCAGGATGTTTGTATTTTTCCAAAAGCATACGCATGTCCAAATCACTCGTGCTTTTTTTTTTTTTTTAATATGTGTCAAACATTGCAAAAGACTATTTGGCATATGTTCAGAACGATTATTAACACAAAGAGTAATGTGGGGTCACCTGCTTCCGGATTATTGAGATTTTTCTCTTCTATATTTGTGTTATTTACACAGGAAGGGAAGTAGGAGCTCTAAGAATCTGTTTTCTTCTAATTAGAGTATGGGACAAACACTAGAACTTACTAGTCTAAAATATACAGAAGAAGAAATAATAGAAAATTTATTTCAAGACAACAAAATCACCATATGCCATTATAAAATATAAAAAGGACATGTGCATTATCTCCGGTGAGGTTTAGAAAAGCAAAGCAATGAACTGTCTGAAATAGCATAGCCTGAAATGTATTGTTCAAAACTTGAGGAATTAGTCCAACACAAATGCCACAGATTTGGTGCTTGAATATATTCCAGCGAGGTTTAAAAAGGACAGAATTTTGCCTAATATTATTTGGTGCCTTCTGTCCTCTGGCAAAAACCTTTGCCCACTGACAGTGCATAGAACTGACACTGCCATTCTAGCGAAGAAGAATGAAGACAAGGCAGATCTTATTCCTTTGAAGGAGATATTTAGCATGGATACTTGGAAAATTTTTATTTAAGAATAAAAGTAGTCAAGGATTACCTAACAAAAAGTGCAGGAAAGAAAGAGAAACTTCCGGCTATGCAAACACAAGGAAACAGCCTCTTATATGACTTCTACTAAGGTCAAACAGGCAAAGCAGCTTTTATGACACAGAAGCTGTGGAAAATCCCTAGGAAATAAGAGATCAAAGCAAAACAAATCTCAAAAATAGGCCAATTTTTCCCAACATTAAACTCTAGATCACCATAAGTGCTATTTCCAACATATAATGAACCTAAGCAAACTACTTATTTTTTTCTTAACGTCATTATTTTTATCACTCCTAGATAAATGCTTTAAGCAGATTGATTTATTTTCTTTTTTTTAACGTGAAAAATAAAAAGTAGAGGGGGGTTCTCCACCTATTATATGAATGCTGTAATCAGATTAATCCACATAGAGGAGAAAAATCCTTTTCCCTAGGCCAGACTTATCACAACATTACTCAGTTAAGTGAGCTACTGCAAATACCACACACGCTCTTCTGCAGACAGCTGTACTGCAAAACAGAAAGAAGGTGCGGGAGGGCTGAGAGCTGAAGCCCTACTAGAAATTAGATGCACATTTCTCAATTGTCAGAATAATTAACCAATAAAACAGTGTAACAATCAATGGTTGTGGTGACTACTTCATCATTGGAAATTTTTTAGGTAACACTAAATCTTTCCCTAAGAAATCATAGTTCAGCTACAATTATTGGAGACTGTTTGACTCTGAAATCCAGACCAGATATTCATGAAGTGTTCACATCACCTAATGAGTCAGGTAACCTCAATTTTAAAAGAGAAACAACTATAAAGCCAGTCAACAAATCTAAACGTAAAGGAGAGAGATTGAGATCTAGGTGTGCATGTAGCATATTTCTCAGGCAGATATAACCCTGACAACGCAGATCTTTCTGAACTCAAACACAGCCTCTGTTTTCTAACAATAAGAGAAAAATGCAGTTGATATAACACAGGTAGACCTGTGCTATTGAAATATTTCCCCAAACTACCATAGAATGCAAATAAAGAGAGGAGTTCCTCCCCTCAAAAATATGTTTTTTTTTCTGTTCTTAATGCTATGAAGAGGGTAAGGAATACCCGGAATTGGTTACTCATTGGCCTGGATGATTGGAGGTAGATAGGAAAGGAACAACATCCAGCTCAGCTTTGAGCACGGAGGAGAACTGGAGTGATGTGGAGAATGGCTACTTCTGCTTTAACAAGATTTTTGAGTATTTCTAGCATGGTTAGAGCTGCCACAGGGCTGACTTCCATCCAGGACTCAGTGGTAGTTATATCAACTGACGGCAAGACCAATCTGCTCATGCATGGCAGATATTTGCCTGAGGAGGCCAGTTTTTTGAAATGTCAAAGATGGCCACCATAAACATGGCATTTGCACATCTCTATATACATACGTCTCACCAATAACCTAAAACAAGACACATATCATTAAAACATTTTAAAGTTTTTACACAGAGATTTACTGGCAAGTTTGTAGAAGAAAGTGGAAAGGAGATGACTTGTTTTCCAAGAGAGCAGAGTAAGATTACCACCTCTCATGTCATCTGTTAAAAGTGGGGAGTTTGGGCTGAAATAACATTCCTGTATTGAACTAATGCAAAACACTGAGCAGCTGCTGTTTCTCAGAGATTTTCCTAGCTTGTACTCATCCACATTTTATTTAATGTGGATCAAGTGGTGAGTAAAAGTCTTTCTCACAAGCTCGTCCTTAATTGGGGCTCTGTGCCCGAAAGTTTGCCTTTTCCTTCAGCTGTATCAGCTGTTACAATAAAAGATACCACATTTCCCTAAAAACCAGAAGCTCTGCTTTCATCAATGGAAGCGAAAATATCTGTGGCTGAAAGCACCATTTTCCCTCTGACAAAGGCAAATATTGAATTCAGAAGGCTGAAAAGAACCAAGTGTTGGGCATTCAACATCTTGATGAGATCTCATGGAAAAAAAAAGAAAGCTGAAAAGCACCAAGGCTGCAGATGTCAGTTATAGTGGAAGCAAAAGAAAAAAATGAAAGCTGTAACAAATGAAAATATGTTAAAAAGAAACCCAGGCTGACACTTGACTGTCTGCTTTGATTTGTCTGGCCCCAGTTTTTGCATGCTTTGAGCTGGTTGCAGTCTGGCCCCAGGCGACTTGAGGGTAGGAGCACGCCGCCGGCAGAGTGAAGGCCTCTTGACGATATCTTCTCCTCCTCCAAATGCAACAGCATTTGAAGGGCAAAGTACTTTTAGCACAGATTGAGACACCAGGCCACAAAGGCCTGTTAATCCAGCAACGCCAGGAAATATTGTGTATTAACAGCACTGTTTCAGATGCTTTACTTGGACCCAAGCCACACGCATATTAAAATGTGTGAAAAATATGACGTGTAATCAGTGTGATTCTGTGGCCAATTCATCTTCCTGCAGGCTGTACAGGGAGGGACTCAACCCCCATCTGGTACGAGTCCACCCTGCTCCCCCTTGTTAACGGCATGAGGTTGATTCCTAGTAGCAGAGCACCTCTCCACCACCTCCAAAGGAGTCTGAGTCCCACCAGGTTACCCCGTGCAATTGAAGGAAGAGGAGACAGACACCAGGAGTACCATTACAGCCTTATACCTGTCTCTGTAGGCTTTTCTTAGAGAGGAAGTACAATAACATGGAAAAGACGACATTCCCCTACATTCTATGGAGTTTACTAGAAAAAACATATTAGACTATTGACAGATCTTTTGGAGATTCCTGTGAAATACTGGGGGCTGAGAAGCATCACCATTATGGCACTAAGTGGGTCGCTAGCTGAGTAAATGTTGTCCCCTGTGACAGCTCCAGTTTCCTGCTAATCCCATTAAATTTGGCAGGTTTGACCATATGCTTTCTGAAAGGAGAAAGAAGTTGTGCATTTACCCAGTCTGACGAGAGATAATTCACAGGTTTTTTAAGAGATGATGGAGACAGGAGTGGTGGGAGGAAGAAGGAGAGAGAATTGACACTGAGATTGCTCATGAGTTCTTGTAATTATACAACTTTCGCTGACCTAGTGTGAAACCTAGCATTTCAGCAACAAAATTTTATTCTACTCTGAGGGCTAACACACATATTACTCCCCTTTACTTTAGCTTGCACTAATCTGAGAAGTTTATTCCCAACACTAACTTTGATGTAAGATCACCAAAGGAAAACGGTGCCGTGTGTGAACACAAGGAAGAACAGATTATCGAAGGGTCACTGATGAGTAACTACCCTGATTCGTAAAACACGCTGCTGAGCACCACCATGGCACAGCTGCCCCATGGCACAGAGGCCATTGGAGTTAAGGACTTCTCAGTGCTTTTGTTTTAAATTCCTACATCCAGAGGTTTATAACTTGGCCATAAACTTTGGCAGACAGATTACTATGGCTGAGCAAAATAGCACCTTCTGAAACATTACTTTGGCTGTGTCATTATACTGGCCATCACACGAGCCTGAAAACCACACTGACAACAGAGAAAGAGCTACTGTTTCAAAATAACATGGTTTATGAGACCTCCAATTTAAAGCGTAAGAGTTTGCATCACATGCATCACAGACATTGTCTCAGCTGAAAAGTTACCATAAGGGGCATTGGACACTTTCCTTCAAAAGCATAAAGAACTGCAAGAAGCATCCATTACAAAACTGCAGCTTTATTTTCTTATTTATTACCCACGTGACAGTCTAATGCCCAAAGTTCATGGCTTTTCCAGGGCCATTTCAATCTCCATGAAGGAGCCTGAGGACAAGTGTGTGTTTCATACCCACATACCAACATTTTATGTATTATTTGTGAAGTACAGAAAGAAAGCAAAAGATTTACACTACTTTTTGCATTGAGGCAAGTTGAAAGTAGCCCCAAAGCTAAGAGTTTCTTAATGCCACAAAATGTCTTCCTGAATACAATCCCCCTGACAAACAGCTGTTTGCGTTTTTTTAAACGTATGGTATCCTTGTAGGTTGAAAATAACTTGCTTTGAAAAAACACTTGAGGCAAAGTTTACCATTGCTTAGATAAATGTTTACAGTAAGATTTCTAACTTCCATAGAGTCAAGATGCTTTTTGATATTTGGGAAAAAAAAAAAAAAGTAGATGCATACCTCTACCTTCTGTATGAGTTCCCTTGTAAAATTACAGACCTGATCTTCAGAGTTCAGCAGTAAGATTGCTTGCATATGTACAGAATAACATTGGTTTAATATTGCTATGCATTTTTTCCCCCTGCAATCTGTACAAATTGCCTATATTGAAACAATGTTGGAATCTGGATTTAAGCATCTACTGAAGAATTAACCTGAGTTAATATTGACTGAATTATTAATAGGTGTCTGACACCAAAATGAAAACAAGACCTACATTACAAAGATTTGTGGTCTTTGCACCTACTGGCATATTGGAAAGAATTCCAATGCCAGGTACCTTTGGACAAAAGAAAATTTTATTTAACATCTATCTTTACAAAAGCATATCTACCAATAAATTATATTTGTAAAGAAAGACAAATTAGAAATGCACACATTCATGCATACATACACAAACACACACACACAAAGCTGAGTAATTAAAACCAGTAATTGTTCAGCTGAACACAAGAAACATCCAAAAAGAAAAACATGGGAAAATAAATATATTGTGATCCAACTGTATTACTGAAGGCCATCATATTTCTCTTGATAATAATAATGAATAAATTATTTCAAACACACAAATCAAAAATTGCCTTCTAGGTCCTTAGTGCAAACTACTTTACTTACACTAGACCTAAAAAAAATTGTTAATGAAAAGGAAGACTACCTTCAAACAACACAGAGGTTTTTCACAGGCTCTAAACTAGTAAAGAAGCATTAAAAAAAAATAAATATTAAAAGAAAATTTAGTCATGTTAACACCATTTATAGCAGTTGTTGTATTAAAAAGAAACCAAATTACTCCCATTAACATTTATAATTTGATACATAAAATGTTTAACTAGTTAAATTGACAGTTCGGCATGCTGAAATCACAGTTCCCAAATAAGGTTAATGGTGAAACAGTGGCAGAATCTGCAGCCACGAGTTGCACTGAGCAGGATATCACACTTACGAAATGCTCTCATAAAACAAATACTGCCAGTTAGTATCAGGTGCTGCACCACAAACTACACAGCTGATGGGGAAAAAATCTAATTCTGTTCCAATTATTACCAAATATTTCTTTTTTCGTGTGGTTTAGTTCATAAATGTTAAGCACTTGTTCTAAACTATAGCATTTAAAAATTAACAGTGGATTTCTTAACATTTGATTAATCCATAAGAGCAACATGTTGATTTAAATTCAAGCAACATATTAAATTTCCTATAAAAACTGCCCTCAGTATTTGACTTAAAGGTGGTACATTGCTGTCTGAAAACACCCTCTGAAAAACACACTGTTACGAATTGGGCAGAGTGACTGCAGAAAATAAACAAAATAAGTAAAAGACCCTTATTCATTCTGGATTAAATTCACTCCTGTGCAGAGCGCTGGCACAAGACTTGTGTACTTCTTATGTCTCACTTAAGTCCCATTTTAGGAATAAGAGTGCATAAATTCATGCTGTCACAAATATTTCTTAGACTCCATAAACTATGCCTTTCCTCTCTCCAAGCATGTGAATTTCTGTCTTTCCCGCAGTACCCTAACCCTGATGGAAAACCAGTAAATAATTAATTCTCTTCAATCTGAACTACCATAGTTATGTCCCTGATTTTCCATGAGTATGTGCACAAGTTTGAGCCACTCTTGGGATAATTTATCACTACTGTATTGTTCTTTAATTTTCTCCTAATCGGAGACTATTAATGGAATATTGAACAACTTCCAACTATGATTTTTTTTCATTTTAGCCTTCTATTCTTCTAGGAAGGCAAATTAGATCAATTGCCACATGGTAGAATGAAAATAAAATGAAAGTTTCTATTTTAGAATTCATGCAGAAGTTTACTCGTGTTACAAAAATACTTCTTTTTCCACTATTTTCCTACAGAGATGCAAAATTCAGCTACATGCCAAAAATTTTTCCAGTTGGAAGCACTCTGTCCAAATGCCTTCCGGAGGGTATGTTCCCCAAAATTTCAACTTTCCATGGAACAGTGCAGCTTAGATGATTTAGAAAAGTATGCCGCAATGAAATGGAAAGAAAATATTGTTGTTGTTTTTCTCTGGTTCAGCTCTAGTGCATTGAAATGAGACCTCAACCTCCTGCTTCAAACTGCTCTGAGATCCCATTAAGCTGCACTTCCCAAGCCCATTACGCAGTGAGTGAAGTAGGTTGAACTGCTACTTTCAGACGAGGCACGGCTTGCTACAGCGCTGCATCTCCTGCGACGCAGCACACAGGGCCATGTGCATCAGCACCGTGCACACGCATGGGCAGAAGAGGCAGCTGGTGAGACCAAGTGATATGGGAGCTGGAAGGAAGCAGCAAAACAACTGCTGTAAAGGCTGGCCGTGGCAATGCTGCCTGTGAGCCGTACCAGTGCAGTGTGTATGTCCCTAGCACGAAAACACAGTGTCGTATTCTAGGTGCAGGAAATTAAATTTCACCTATACTTCTGATCACACTGTGCAAACTGTATTCCTTCTGGGAGTCTGGCTTGAAGACAAGAGTGTTTTGCCCTCTGACAAGCTCCCTTACAACCAAGAACATCACAGTACAGAGCTGAAAGCAAGCCTTTGGATCAAAAAAAGAACAGGAAACATTTTGTTGTCTTCACAGTGATATATAATGCTTCCATTACAAAAATCAGAATGCACTTTGACATTTCCAAATCAAAATTTGCAGTTCTCATGCCAACATAAACAGACAAGATCCAAAATTCTATTTTTTTATCTCACATTAGCATTAAAATAGACTTCTGAATATTCATTTAGTAGTCAACAACTTTTTTGCCTCAGTCTTCACTGGCAACCTATCTCCTACACCTCTCAAGCGGATGGACTGCAAGACAGGGACTAGGGGAGCGAAGTCCTTCCCATTGTAAAAGAACATCAGTTTTGTGACCACCTGAGGAACCTGAACATACAGAAGTCTGTGGGACCTGAGGAGATGCATCCCAGAGTCCTGAGGGAATTTGCTGATGCAGTTGCCAAGCTACTCTCCATGATATTTGAAAAGTCATGGCAGTCAGGCGAAGTCCCTGGTGATTGGAAAAAGGGAAACATTGCACCCACTTTTAAAAAGGGTAGAAAGGAGGACCCTGGAACTACCAACCTGTCAGCCTCACCTCTGTGCCTGGGAAGGTCATGGAACAGATCCTCCTAGAAGCTACGCTAAGACACATGGAGGACAGGGAGGTGATTCGAAACAGCTAGTGTGGCTTTACCAAGGGCAAGTCCTGCCTGACCAACCTAGTGGCCTTCCATGGTGGAGTGACTACATCAGTGGATGAGGGAAGAGCTATGGATGTCATCTGTCTGGACTTCTGTAAGGCCTTTGACACGGTCCCCCACAACATCCTGCTCTCTAAATTGGAGAGATAAAGATTTGATGGGGGGACTGTTCGGTGGATGAGGAATTGGTTGGATGTTTGCATCCAGAGTGTATTGGTGAATGGCTCAATGTCCAGATGGAGATCGGTGATGAGTGGTGTCCCTCAGGGGTCTGTACTGGGACCAATACTGTTTAATACCTTCATCAATGACAGAGACAGTGGGATCGAGTGCACCCTCAGCAAGTTTGCAGATGACGCCAAGCTAAGTGGTGCAGTTGACATGCCTGAGGGACGAGATGCCATCCAGAGCGACCTGGACAAGCTTAAGAAGCAGGCCTGTGTGAACCTCATGAGGTTCAATAAGGCCAAGTGCAGGGTCCTGCACCTGGGTTGGGGCAACCCCCAGTATCAGTACAGGCTGGGGAATGAAGGGATTGAGAGCAGCCCTGAGGAGAAGGGCTTGGAGCTGGTGGATGAAAAGTTGGACATAAGCCAAAAATGTGTACTCACAGCCCACAAGGCCAACTGTATCATGAGCTGCATCAAAAGAAGCATGGACAGCAGATCAAGAGAGGTGATTCTGTCCCTCTACTCCACTCTGGTGAGACCCCACCTGGAGTCCTGCATCCAGCTCTGGAGCCCTCAGCACAGGAAAGACTCGGACCTGTTGGAGCGGGTCCACAGGAGGGCCACGAAAGTGATCAGAGGGATGGAACACCTCTCCTATGAGGACAGGCTGAGAGAGTTGGGGTTGTCCAGCCTGGAGAAGAGAAGGCTCCAGGGACACCTTATTGCAGCCTTTCAGTTCTTAAAGCGGGCTTATAAGAAAGATAGGGACAGACTTTTTAGTAGGGCCTGTTGCGATAGGCCAAGGTGTAATGTTTTTAAACTAAAAGAGGTTAGTTTTGGACTAGATATAAGGAAGAAATTTTTTACGATGAGGGTGGTGAAACATTAGAACAGGTTGCCTAGACCAGTGGTAGATGCCCCATCCCTAGAAACATTCAAGGTCAGGTTGGATGGGGTTCTGAACAACCTGATCTAGTTGAAGATATCCCTGCTCATTGCAGGGAGGTTGGACTAGATGACCTTTAAAGGTCTCTTCCAACCCAAACTATTCAATGATAAGTCACCCATTCCTAACTCATGAGCTCTAGTAAAGTAACTTTTATTATTAATGGACCAACACTGAGCAACACACCATAGAATCTGTGTAGAAATACCAAGAAACACTAAAAGTTACCCGTAAGACTGTAATGCTAGCTATTGTAAGAGACAAAAACAATCTCCCCCAACATCTGCAATTAGATGTGGCATTTCATACATTGCTAGAAGCAGACTTCGCAAACCTTAATAACCTGCCACGCTTGATGACATCCTCTAACCCCATTTATCCAGCCTACTCCCATCGACGGTTGTTATTGACCTTTCAGTGCCTGTAGGAGAAGATGCTTCACTCAAAAAATGCACAGGTTAATCTGCAATAGTGTTGATTTTGTACTGTATCTCATCTAACCAATTTCTTTGAAGCAGAAATCTGTCTTGCGATTCCTGAACACTGCCAGTTGCACTTGGAAAGCAACAAAAACCAAAACTAAACACCAAATCAAAACAAAACAAAATAAAAAAAAAAGAAAAGAGGTAGATTTTGGTGATTTTTTCCTGATTAGGAGTATAAAAGCCACTGAGAAAAGCATTGCCTTCAAATGGTAAAGAAGATGCTATATTTGGGTTTTTTTTCAGTCTGACAGCTGCTAGACATAAGGAAATAAAAGTTACACACTAATCCTTGAGAGCATTTCCATTTCGTGATATCTCCATTGAAATCTCTGAGATACTGAACAACTAATACATAAAAAAAGTGTTTATTTTATGATCTGGGAGAAGATGAAAGATGGCAGTTTGGAATGCTTAGCAACAGTTGCAGCAAAGATTTGGGATTCATATGAATAAGTTGTTCCCATTAAGATGTTTACCCTTCACCCAGAATGCTGCTCAGTATAGGCAACCTCAAAACATTAAATAAATTATCTTCATTGTTTGAACTACGTTGCTGTTGATGCACTGCCCAACTGTAAAAAAACTGTATTTCATTTGGCAAGATTTACAGTGAAATAAAACCATTTCAAAGAGCATTCCCTTTAAATTGACTCTGTGTTACATAGATGAAATAAATTCTTTCATTCCAAAGATAGCCAAGAAAACAGTTCTCCCAGGTTTTTGACAGATGACCTACTAAAGGACAATTAAGAGCATACACTGAGGCACTGCTGTGCATAACACACAGGGGACATAGCTCTAAGGACTTGCCTAAGCTAACCACTGCAAATAACCGCTTGTGACATCTGTCCTCAGCATCTCAGAAAATGTATAGGAAGAAAAAGTATGTCATCTGGACTAAAATGTGTGATTGGCTATGAAACAGTATTGCTCCCATATACACAAAATGAGAGAGTTAGAAAAAAGTTTATCAAGAGAAATGAAGGGGGGAAAGAATGAAAACACAGACCCCAAAATAAGAAAACAGAATTGGAGGGAAAAGATAGTTACAGAAACAGATAAACTATGAAAGAAACCTTAAAACACTTGGTTTCCTGCACACTTTCCTTTCTCAGATGAGGTTTTTTTCCCCTCAGTGCATTTCTATGCTATCTTTATATGAGCAATCAAGACATCTTTTGGACAGAAATCCCAGAATCAGTGACACCAGTAAAACTCTTATTGACTTCAAGTTCAGGATTTTGACCCTCATCAGCAATGTCCCATATTGGCCTGGAAGCACTTTTGGTATTGGCCAACAAGAGCACAGCAGCAAACCAAAATGCCAGAAGTCCATGCTTCCGCTGTAGCGAAGGTCAGCAATATGAGCTGTGCTCTGAGACAGGTCGAAATTCCTGCTAAAGCTCTGACATCCCTGCCATGATTTTAAACAAATTACATCCTCCTGTGCTGCAGCTTGGTATTTTACATATAAACCTACGCTGCTTCAAATGTTAGCCATATTTTCTAGAGTTTGACTACTCAACAGTGAAGAGAGCTGCTGTGTACTGCTGTGAGCTGAGCCCAGGGCTCAGGCAGGCACATTCCCCAGCTCTGGCAGCGCAGTGCAGCAGGGGCAGAAAAGCAGGCCAACGGGCAACCTTGAGTGGTGCCCTTTTCCTCTCGGACATCCCCAAAGCTCGCACACATCACTGCCCATTTCTTCCCCCTGCTGCAGCTTCCCACTGGACTGCTCTTGGCCTGTCGTGAGCCACTAGCTCCTGCTGCTAAGAAACCTTTACATGAGCACCAGGCCTACATACGTTTGGGTTTAAATCCTGGCATTAGATGAGATAGTGACAAAATCCCCATAAAATTCAAAAGGACTGAAATCCTGACCACTGAAGTATTGCTATGGTCATCATGTTGTCCTAATATTCTTTTTATTCTAGCTGGGAAACATGTTCCTCAGTGTTCGCTTTCTGGTCACTAAGAGTGTTTCAGTTTCCTCACGGACAGCCAGTTTCTCCTTGGCTTAGCACTGATGGAAGGATTCCTCTTGCTTGCATCTCCCAGGTTTTCCACTCCTAGGAGGTGTCTTCAGAGACGACACATTGGGATGACAAAGCGTCTCTTGCACTTCCATCTGCAAGCGAACTTTTTATTATACCTTCACCCACCAGATACGCTTCCACTGAACTGATGGGAAGACTAGAGGATGCTTCTGTGTGGAAGTATTGCAGTATTTTCTTAGCTAGTCAGTCAAGTCTTCCACACCTCCCATGCATTTTGCTCATCAAACAGCAACACAATTTTCTACCTTTATGACTTAAATAGGACCACAAATACATAATGTTGACTGAACACCTGACACTGATAGCAGCAATTATTGATTAAATAGAAACATGCCTTTACAGAACAAAAAGCAAATTACCTCAGTCCTCAAATTGCAGGTAAGTGACGTGAAGACGCAGAGCACAGAGCAGACCCAAGATTTAAAGACTGCCAGATGCTTTTTTGCTGCTGCTACCACTAGCATTCAGATAAAAATCATGCACACGTCATCCCCATGCCACCATATGCCAAGCCCGACTGACAGCAGCACCATACGGTTACAGCCTTTCTGTTTATTATCATGTTTAGCCAGACTACAGAAAAACATTCTCTATTATGACACTGATTAAATTATTAGATATCTTGATACCGCTGAAATGCCAGAAGGATCAGTTTGAGGTTTCTTTTCTGAGAGGAGATTCTTGGAGGCAACCTGAAAACAATGAATTGATGATAGTAACAGCTGGTAGGAAAGAGGGGTACTCCAGTCGAACGAGGAGAATCAAAACTGTGTGCTATCATGTAACGTTGCTTAATTTCAATGTCACAAAAGACCATTTTAGCCATCAACAGTAATCCTTAAAACCCATGAAGAATGCAGCTTTGTTTCTGGTTGTTTGAACTGACTCAAGCAATTTAACTTTAACCCAGCGTCTCAAATGACTTTATCCATTTAACTTTAATCTCATAATAGTAGTCAAGAGGGACAGAAAATTAAGATAAAAATATAACATTTGAACATAAAATATAGTTCTGCTTTCAAAACCTTCCTGGCAAGATTTCAACCAAACTTTGCCCATGTCCAGCTTTTATTCATAATAAGCAGCAGCGCAGCCCTGTCAGCAGTTTAAAAACTGTGCTAATTATGGAAAAAGGAACTCTCAAGTCTTTCCTAAAAAGAGCTGCTTCTGAATTAACATAGTTATCTCCCCCTTCCACATCCCCTTTCTTCTCCCTAATGTAAAAAGTCCTCATAAAATAAATTGCAGTATGAACCCAACTGGGAGGAAGGCTTTCTTCAGAACCCAAAACAAACAGAACTGAATGGTTTTGGATGCTTTTATTGGGTTTCAACAAATCAGAAGCAATTTTGTTTTTACTTAAGGAAATAAAAGCTGTTCATTCCAAAACAGGCATTTAGGATGAAATTTACTCTAGCACAGAAGGTCAATGGAAGATGTAGTCTCTACTTAGGTCCCACTTAAGCCTTCAAAACATGAAATAAGAGGCGCAGAGACCCTCAGGCTACCCCTCCTGTTCTTAGAGCCCCAAAAATAGTGAAGCAAGATGAAGACTCGCTTGTTGGCTTTCAAGGGATGGAGTAGATCCACAGTTTTCATGCTCTTGCATTATAGGATCACCTGAGACCACTAAGACTACAATCTAGCCAAGTCTGTCCTTTCCCCATATTTTTAATTGGTGGGGGTTTTTTTCTTATTTAAATTGAACTCAATGTCTAGCCACATATAACCTGTAACACAGCTTTTCAAGTGTGGTCACATTGCAGACCATTTTTTAAGAAAGAGATATCCTGAAGCCACTCAATTCCAACACATATTTTTCTTTGGAGACTTTTAGATTGCATCAAAAATAGTATTAGAATGGTGTGAGGGAAGATAGATGAAAATAGGCTTGCGTTAATGTGGAGTGACACTTCCTGGTTATGATCCATCTTTCTATCTTGTATCCATAATGTTTACTTTTCCTTTCCTGGTTATGGGATTTTACTTTAGCACGCACATTATCGTTTACAGACCCACCACTTCTATGTTTGTCCTTTCCTGACTTTTTCAAAAAACGTGTGACTACAGTTAACTCCGTTGCAATTGTCCTAATACTGAGGAATCTGAACGGGGAGCAAAGAAATATTTGTACTTAAAAATGTAATTTCCCCAAATGTTTTTGGAATTTAAAGCATTATGAACGGAGCCACAAGAGATTTGAACGCTGCTACTTTGCTAGCAGGGAAGGCGTCTGTATGGACCACCTGGAAGTACTTCTTCAACCCCTGTGGAGCATATGGGAGGCCACCTCAAAAAACCACAGACCACAGAATGAAAATCCCTCATCTGCAACAATTACACACTGTCACATAAAATTTTCAAAGTATGAAGTTCTCTGAACAATAGATATTCTAATTAATATACAAAAACTATATTACACTTTCCATTCAAAAAGCAGGCTTTTTAGGCATACTAAGCCTTCTGCCACAAATCCACTGTGAGATAAACCTCAGGTGTAAAACCTGGCTCTACTGAGGGACAACTTCTCACCGATCTTACCCAAGGAGTATTATTTGCCATTCTACACAGTGGGGAAACAAGCACGGAAGCATTAAGCCAGTCAAGAAACACGCTTTGAAATAATTTGGTAATTCAGAGTTTCCCATCTGTTCTATCACCACTGGACTAAACTAAATCTCTTTCCCAACAGACCATCTATGACAACAAATTATTGTCCACCGATAACAATGAGCCAGAAAAAATATGCAATTAGCCAACTGAATAATTATGGGTTTTATTTTGTATACTTAAAACGTTAAGCAAAAGGGAATAGACAATTACATTTTTTCCCCACTTTCAACTACTGCCCCTAAAACCAAAATAAATACACTCAAAAACCTATCAAAAACAAAGCAAGGATTTGTGAAGGGCCAAGAAAAACAAAAAACTTCATGTAAAAATTGAGTTTACATAGAGATACTGGAGAGCCACATCATTTACTTTTCCATGTCCTTATCCTACAAGTCTTTGTACGCTCATTCACATACATAGTCCCAGTGATTCTCTAGAGTATTCCTTGATATTGCTTTCATTAGCTCTTTTCCAAGAACAGGAATTTATTCTACCTCATAGTTCAAGTGTGTATGCTCTAGCAGCCTAAAACCCACTTGCAAATCCATTAAACCCAATGTGACTCTTCACTTGCATTAAGTTAAGCTTATGCATAAATATATGCAGAATCGGGACCATCTAACAGATTTACATTGTCAAGCAAGGCAGGATTTCATGTCTTATGTAAGTTGTTTAAATATTCTTCTCCTTAGCGAGAAGTTCTGGAGCAATACCAATTCCTTATTTTTTAGTATTACTTTTGTTTTTAGGTCCTTCCTGTGGTGTTGGGGGGCTTTTTGGTTCCTGAAATAGAAGGATCTCTGTTCAGAACACCTAATATTTTTCCTTAATGGCACAGTAATATTTTCCTCTTCATATTTCTAGTTTTTCAGGAGGAATCCTAACCATTTTAGCTTGTTAATGTACCCTCAGTGATGCAGTTACAGATGCTGTATGCCCACTGCTTTTCCTTTTAGCCAGAATATTGACTCAGTTCATCCTTAAGCTACCCCAGGAGCAAAAAATCATTATATTTCCATTTACGGTGGTGTAAAACTGAAGTCTACTCTATACTTCTACTACAAAGCTAAGACTTACATCACATTCATCACTGTGGAAACAGACGAAACAAAGACAGCATTTGAAGGCACTGAAATCCTGTTTTCAAAAAAGACTGTAGCAGCCTTAAGTGATCCAGTGATCCTTTTATGGGTTAACATATTTGGCAAAACAAAAGATCTCTTGTAGAACTTGGTGTTGCAACAGCTTGTCCTCTCCCGATACCTTAACTACATCGCTGGGTTACCTGCATAGCTCATTTATCTGTGAGACATGCTGCAATCCAGCTTGAAACAGAACAATTAGATAAAGCTTTCAAATGTATATTGGCATCTAATTCCCACAAAAAGTACTGGAAGCTCACAATTTAAATGCAGTTTATAATTTATCCCATAGGAATCCAGTGAATACACATGGGATGAAGCATGCATCCATACTTAGGGATGGATAATTAGATGACAGGGACACAGACTCAGAACTGTAAAGCACACTTACATCCCAATGACCAAATCTGTGAAGGTACTTAAGCACCTAACTCCCACTGACATAAACAGGAGTGAGTCAACTCAGTAATTTTGAACATCTGGATTTAATCCTAGTTTTGGAGTCACTTGTGTCTAGTTTTTAAAGCCATTTCTTACCTAATATTCTGATAAGTACTTAAGGGTATTTTCAAAATTGCCTGTGTACTGACTTTCAAAGAAAAACTCAGTGAATTCCTATTTGCATGATTAGACACCTTGAAAATCTAGCCTTGATTTGGAAATCGGGGATTTAGATCTACCAATTAAACCCAAATTCTCAAAAACATTAAGGCATGTAACTGCGACTGAAGGGAGGGAAGCAGAAGACCCTGACAATTGTGAAGATCTTGCCTGTAGGGATTATAAATTTTATTGATTTTTCCAAACGTTGAAGTATAATCTGTGATTGCTTATTTGCAATTTAGCATTTTTATTTTAACTTCGGGCCCTCACCGACCTCCACTGAAGTTGCTGAAAATAGTTGCACTAACGCTCCCACTAATGAGAATTGGATTTGATCTTTAGAGAGTGAAAGAACTAAGGAAGAGGAGTCTTACATTACTAAATAACTGTTTGAAGGAGTGATTGCAGCAGGCTGAATTCACGCATTCAAACATAACCACCAATATGTTTTTACAGAAAATGTTTAAGACATCATTTAATATTCACAGTTCTGGAAGCCATTCGCTTCTCTATAAATTGATCGTTCTTGGCAATCAAGCATTCTGTATGTGCCAAGGAGATTTTAAAAAACCCCAACAAATTAAAGCCAACATACAGCAACATTATGTCAAGGCTGATTTTAAAAAGAAAGATAATGAGATATCATTGTACTGTATTTTTGTGATAGGGCTTCTAATTATTTTTTTATATTGGATTCAGCACATGAACTGTTTTTAAAACCCAATTGATTTATCGCCATTGCCTGCCTGCAGTGCTATTCCCGCTTTAGAGCTGTGGAACTTGGGCACGGAGAAAACTGTTTCTCTGAAATCAAACATGACACCTTATGGCAGAGCCAGAAATTTCAAAGCCCTGCAGCTTATTTCACGATCTTTACCACAAGATCATTGATGGTTTCTGTACTTCATTTAAGATGAGATGTTCGAACCACTGCAACAGTTGGGGCTTTCAATTGGATTTGTACCCCCAGTCACCAAGGAATTTTTTAATTCCCATGCATAATTTACAATAAGATTGTGCTACTCCTGCTTCTTAAATAGCAATAAAGTTTCTAATAATACAGTAATATTTGATGTTCGACTTCTAGGGCGAAAGCTTGCTGAATGCACTATACAATGACTTTTTTAATAAGAAGCACTGCGGACTCATTGGAGGTTTTAGTAGAAATTAGGAGTTCAGAAAATCAGCATTCGTTTATAGTTCTTACAGTACTTCTAAGGAAGTCTAATACCAGCACTGTTCACCACAGAGAGAAGAATCATAGAATCTATTACGCATGACTATATTTACATTAAACTATTTCATAAGGTAATTTTAAAGAGTCTACTACTTAATATAACATACACCCTGCTTAAGAAGCAAAACACATCAGAAAAATAAAAAGCCAATAACACCATTGTTCCTAGAGCAACAGTAAGATGAACTGCTCTGGTGCACACATACTGTCACTCCTTGGAGTCTCAATACCTTTTCATCAACAGACATTATAAGCACGCAGCCAGCGTAGGCTGCATCAATGGGGTACCACACCAAATCTACACTGTGGCCCAGTGCTGTTTCTACTAAAGAAACTGAACCAATGGTAACGACACTGGGAAATTTTTGCCAACTCTTGCTAGCAAGTGTTGGACTCCTAAGTAGATTTTAATAACCGAGAAATTAAAACACTTTTAAGCGTGCTGTAATTGGGTGCTGCTACGTTAATCCTCTTGAAAAGCAGCAAGTATCACCCAGCAGCTTGATGTTAAACATTCCAGGATTATCGTTGCTACCCTGTAGAGGGAAAAATAGGATGGAATTGAAGGATTGGAGCCTTCTTTCTGAGGAGCAGACTGGAAATTAAAAAACGCATCCTAAAAAACAGTTCCTGTTCTGCCCACCCACTCACCCTACTAGCTCTGTTCCCAGCAGC
Organism: Anarhynchus alexandrinus; assembly: GCA_008711295.1. Classification (NCBI taxonomy): domain Eukaryota; kingdom Metazoa; phylum Chordata; class Aves; order Charadriiformes; family Charadriidae; genus Anarhynchus; species Anarhynchus alexandrinus. The sequence continues at coordinate 560,019 of VUYV01000067.1, read as the reverse complement.
ATGCATTTGGCAAGAAAGTCCTCTCTTCTAAAACTCCCATTCAAACTATAAAACAAGTGAAAATTGTTTTGTCTGCTTTTTAGCATTTCCTAGCTATTTATTTGAACCTGAGACATCACCTCAGTGGAGGAGTATTTTATATCAAGGTTCTTTCTTTCACGGGTAATAATGGAAACAATATCCATGAAAGAGTCAAAAGGACCCTGAATTACTTTTCCAACTCCAAGTGATGGTCCCACCGCTCTCAAAAGCAGCAGGATAAGTCTTTGTACGTCTGGAAGTATAGAATTGTCCAAAACACATGAGAGTCAACTTCATCCTCGTTTAACAAGATATAGCCATTTTTGTGTAAAATGCAATATACTGGGTTTTGATAAGAGAGCAGCTACCTCAGGGGTTAAGAATGATGGAGTGTTTTCTGGCATAGCCCAGAGACTTTTTTTAATTCTTTTTCATAATTATGATGCCAAAGACTGATAGAGATTTAGGGTGGAACTTCAGCAATTGCTCATTAATGAAGAAACTCCACCTGAACATCTAATTAACGACTGTCAACAAACAGAGTATGTAAAATGAAAAATAAATGCTTTTTTCATCTGCATAATCACAGCATGTCAAAACAACTATTTTCCTAACACACATGAGCTTACCCTGCAATGCTTGGGCCTAACTTCCTGAAAAAAAAGATTTTTAAATGTTAAATGCTTTAGATCCTAATTTTACACAGGAGAATCCTTATGGCTTTAGCAGAGTTCAGGAGTCTAGAAGGCTCAGCTGCTCAGTTGACTATAAAAACGATTGTGCGAATCAATTTCTGACACCTGGTTTATTTAGGCGGTTCTTACACTCCACTTTTAGGAAAGCAACCCCCAGAGAAATAAGTGTGTCCAAAGCAAAGAAAACCTATAATTACTTCTGTGCCCTCAGCTGTATCAGAATGCATCTCCTGCAGGTTTAAAATTCATGAGAAGAAGAAAGATCAGAAGAATGATCTGCTGCCTGAAGTCATTTCTCAGCTGGGAATTTCCTGGAAAATTGTGCTACTCCACGCACATTAAAATAACAAAAACATGTGTATATGTGTATGTACGGATGCAGAGGGTTCTGAGCACTGTTTATGTGCAAAAGCGAGTTACGTAAACTCCTGAATATTACTGACGTTTAAATCAAATAGCACCTATTACAAACTGGCCTCTACAGGTATTTATAATCCCATGGCTAAAGCTTAAGACTAGGAGATAGGAAATTCCTGTTATTTCCTACCCTGAGTCTGAACCTTCCTGGCTCTGACTGATGTTTCACCTTGTGAACACGTGCTACGGCTGCCAGTAGATCCAGTAGGAGAACTCCAATGGGAAGACAAGAAGGATGGTCCAGCTTTGTGCCTTCCATGCAATTATCAAGAAAATTTTTAAGTGCAGTATTTAATGGAAGTCCTGTATTTAATAAGGTAAGTGCCTTAAGGCCAGGTGCTCCCCAACAGCATATTTTATAGCAGCCTGTGTAAATTGGTGCCCAGGACAATTTTTCAGATATTCAGGGATTTAAGACTATTTTCCAAAATGTCTCATTCAAGCTTTACCCTCGTCATTGTCTCTACCTTTAATTTCCATCTTGCAAACCCCCACGAATATATCAGTTTAGAAGTGCTAAAAACCTGCTTTAATAGATGACTGTATCATCATGTATGGCTGAAATGGGAAGCAGAAGTCACGCAAACAGGGGAGGTGGAATTGTACCCAGGAGAACATGAGATTTCATTCAGTTTGTTAGTGAAACTAATACAGTGACATAGGGGTCATAGTAAAGGACACAGTAAAGGACCAGGAATAGTACTGCCTGCCAGATCAGGCTCTTCACTAAATGATACGCTATTTTGTCTAATTCTCATTTTAAAACCTCACGTGAACTGTCCATTCAAGTTTCTTCAGTGTTGATACTGAGATTGAGTTTGGATTAATCACATTTGTCTAAATTATGCAGTTGGGTTTGCACAGGCACGCCCACACAACTGGCTTGAAGTGGCTGGATCATCTAGGCAGCGTACACTGTAGATGATTTCCACAAGGGGCTTTTACGCAATTATACGCACCTACCTGCTATTTGTGGTTTTAAAATTCTTCACTCTGGTTGCAAAAACCTTCAGGTGAATTCAGTTTGCTTCATACTTAGAAGCTTATAGCCAGATACTTTTTAAGTCCCAACGTTTGTATCTCAAGCTTTTTTTAAAAAAGAAGAGATATATGTGTAGAGACACATACATTATAAAAACCTCTAGTAAATACACTTGCCATGATGTGTCACTGAAATTTCTACATTAAACGCCCTTCTTTCCCTACAAAAAAAAAAAAAAAATCTCCTATGTTTTTTGATTTATCATTGGCAAGAGACTGGAAGAAATATTTTTCTTTCCTAACTAAAAAAAAAAAAAAAGAGAGAGATAGTTCATTAAGTTGCATTTGGCTGTGTTTATATGCTGCTGACAAAACACACAGAATATGTAGATAGGATAATGCACTGCTCAGTTTGTGTTACTTGATGGAAGACGTGGTGGATAACTTGTTTATGGATAACCTCCACTGTGAAATTCTTTTCCTGCTGCATAGTGTGGCCAGATCTGCAATATTTTTCATTTAGAGAAAATTTTATGAGCCAAGAGACATGTCAGCTGCGGAAAGGATACTTGCAGCATCTAGAGATGGAAAACTGCAGACAAATAAATCACTCTGATAAACACTGGATACATAATTGTAACAAGGGGCCTCAGGGACGTCCTCATATCCCTTCAGCGTATCATTGGTTTTCATGGTATAATGGCAAAATGTGACCCAATACTCTAAGGAGACTGAGATTTTAACGTATTTCAGTAGGTTTATCTGATCAAAAGGAAAGGGAATGGAAGAAAAGGAAGAGGATAGGAAAGGGAAGGAAAGGCTCAAACTCCTAATTCAATCCCCTGCACAAAATCATTCCCTTATCAAATGGTAGGGCTGTGCAAATTACATGCACTTCTTCCAATAACTTTCGGCAGTTTTGTTTTCTCCAGTTTTGCATATAGAAAACATTTAGTTTTCACAATACTAAAAAAATGAACTGAAATATTAATTCAAAAGTGAATCGTACAAGGAAGAACCAATTTTTTACGAAAATGAGACTAAGTTCATTTTTTGCTACAAGACACGCCAGCATAAATATCACATCTTGACAAATTGATTAGAAAGTTTTGCACAATTCTTTCAGAAATTGTCTTTCATTGTAAGGATAAAGTGTCTAAGAATGTTTTCAAGGGTACCTGAAGGCGGAATTGCCTGTAGTATTAGTATTCACTAATTTGTATTATTTGTATCATTAGTATTAGTAATTAGTATTCACTAATTTGTCGGGCTAGTAAACAGCCTTTGCATTAGGAACCGCATACACATACAGAATGCTGAGAGTAAGAAACAAATGGCTTAATCCGGAGAACATTGAACTGAGGGATGGCAACGTCAAATGCAAAAGAGTGGAAAATGGCATGGAGCAATCAGAAAGAAAAGCCTCCAATGACAGTCCAGTTTTTGATACTTTAGATCCTTTAGAAATTCTGATTGACAGAACTTGAGCATTCTTAGAAAATCAAGCTGAAGCTAAAATTACCAAGAGTATTAAGAATTTGGGCTGATGAAGACATTTTGATCTCGTGGTATCCCTGGAATCATTTGTCTGTCCTTTTTCTAACAAAAAAAAATGTTATATGTGTTCAGTACAAAGTCATGTGACACAGTTCTCACGACGCAGTCTGGGGAAAGGGGAATAAAGGAGTCACCATAATGAATGTGACATAGTGTGAGGGCTGAGCATGACAGGATCCTAACGAAGGCTAAAGCAAAGGAGGACACAATATAAACACAATCTAGTTGGTTTTGGATGAGAGCCCAGTGATGCAGGCAAGGAGAAAGGAATGTGTCTCAGTGAAAAAGGACTCTATGGCCAAGGCCATCACAGCTGCTCTCCTGTTTCTCAACTAAGCCCTGAGAACAGCATAAAAACAAAAGTTCATTTTATATAGCTGAAGATCATCTTGGATGGGATTAAGGGAAAAAAATCAAGGAACATGAGAGCAACAAAGCAGACATCTAATACATTGGGGAATTCACTTGACTTCAGCATCATCTGACTTGTGCTTGAAGTCTTACCGTCTTTATTTTTTTAATTGATCCTTACTAAGCAAAATTCAATTTTCTTGTTCTTGTAAGTGATGATGGAAATGCCTAGTGATATAATGTGGTTAAATCTGCCATCTAGGTCATATATGGAAACCTTACAGAAATGGATATGTCAAAAAAGGAAATAATTTAATAAATTACGCTACACAACCGTGGTTTATATGATTCTTGCAATGAACTATACATGGTAACCCTGAAGAAATCAAAGTGGCAAAGTATTTGTGGGCCTTTTTGTTGGGAAAAAATCTAAGTTACTGTATCATATATGCCACTATCTTAACATTAAAATAATAACATTTTGTATTAGTACTCTTATTGCTGGGTATCATTAAAAAAAATAGCCATTTCAGTATTTTGTGATGCAGGCAATAAAATCCTGCTTTTACAGACGAAAACCCCAAAGCAACAGAAATTACTGATACCAAATGTAAGACTTCCAGAGCCAGAGTTATAATTAACTGGGTGCTGCCTTCTGGGTCTCTTTCCTCAGGCTTTTCAGGCATGCTCCTCTTGGTTGCTGTGCACGGAAATAAGGATTTTGAACTGTATGCCTGTATTCTTTATCACCTTAATTAAAACACTAGAAAATCATACCCTGCACATTGTAAGCACTATTTAGCTGTGTTCTTACTTAAACGGGAGACCTCTTTCCTTTATTCGTATTTGTGCAGGCTGTAGCTCACTGAAAATTTTGATAAAAATAGGAAAAAATTGATACAATACAGAATGAAGTTTTGCTTTTCCAACCGATTCAATCCTGCTGTTATATTCAGGTCCAGACATTAAATGTGGTACAGCTACCACTAGGATCTCTTGTGTGTTCTGCTTTGAAAATTTCAGAAAAGCACTAGTTCAAAGTGTCAGTAGGAATGAAGTTGGAATGACTTTCATCATCACACATCACAACAGCAAGGGTATAGAGACACCTGGAGACCCACATTTACATGTCAAGGCTAAATACCAGAGTACTTCTAGGAGGGGTTAGGTTAGTTGTTCAAATTGTTTGATTGAAATACCTTTTTTATTTACAAAATATAGAACCATCTGCTTTAAATCCCAAGCTGAGGCTATTCATTATTATCTGAACTGAGCTGCCCTAACAAATAGGAAGGTATGCTCTCTGTGCTCTTTTCCCCCTGTCTGAAGGCAGAAATAGCAATATTTTCCACTTCAGATCCAGGAAAGGAAAGGAAGGGGAAGAGGCTCTGTGACAAAGCACCATGGGCTGCAGAACTCAAGCCTCCTCCATTCTCCACATCCTACTATTCTCATCCACGCTGAGATATAGATGCCACTAAAGAGCTCAAACACAGCAACGTACCCCTGTGTGGGCAAGAAAATACAAGGGGAAAAAACAGCCTTGTGCTGCCTGTAATTTGCTGCTACTTCCCACAGGACAAAAATCATTAAATAAAAGGAAGAAAGAGAAAGGTAGGTGATTACAGACTAGCTTGTGATACTCTACAACACATTTAACGGCCAGTGAACTCATACTGACTACAGTAGTGGTGAAGGGCTGTGAAAAGCCAAAGGATGCTGCTTTCTCAGCCTGTTGTCAGAGGAACTTCAGCAGATGCTGTCTGAGATTGCAGTGACACCCACTGCAAACAGACTGCACAACGATGACCAGATAACAGGTTCCATGGTCCGCAGGAGGTAAGCTCGGAGTTTCATCCACAGAAATTTTGTATATTTCCTTCACAGACTGCTTTGGATATCATTCGTTGAGGCTGCATGAGGTAAAATACTATGTAGTAATTTCCTTTGTTTCCAGGGTGAATAACTAAATAAATTATATTTGCAACACAAGGTAAAATACAGGGAGCTTTTGTGCTTCCAAGTCTGTCAGTTCCGTGTGAACCACTCTGGCAAACCTGTTATGCTTCACACTGATTTGCCACTTCTAGTTTGTTCTTAGAAGGAAGGAAAGAGGAAAGAAGACAGACAAAAGAGGAAAGAGGAAAGAAGAAAAGAAACATCCTCAACTGCTGTCATCTTAATCTAATGAGTATTTTACATCAGAACTTGTTAGTACCATTGCTACTGGGCAGACCTGCATGTGATTATGTTTTAGCAACTGGAACTGATTTTTCTCCTCTTTCACATATTTCCAGTTTGCTTAAAGACACCAAAGTCACTCAGATTAGGAAAAACAGTAAGAAAGGGTTTGTACTCCTCTCTGATGGAACAGCCTTTTCAAAATAAACTGCTGCTTCCCCAACTTTTAACTTTTATATTCCTGATGACAGACTCCCCAGTATACTCCATAAGATGGACTGACTCCAATAAATATTCAACCATCAGGTAAATATTCTAGCCTCATCCCTTATCTACCCCCTCTTCCCAATACAAGAAAAGCTCACTCCATACACAGAACCCACACTCAATCTCAAACGAAGGAGTCACCTCCTAGCTTTTATGTCAGAATGGATTTTGCTTCATGTTTCACACCAGAGGGAGACACCATGCCAAGTTTAAATTAAGAACAAAAGTCCAAGTAATGGTGCATCACTTGTGGCTTTGGCAGTGGTTAAAAAAAAGATAGCCTCAAAGAAAACATACCTTTTATGGAAACCAAATATAGACCACAACTGGCAAAGAGAAAACTGCATGGACAAACAAAACTGCTGGATAAACAAATCAAAATTACACAGGAAGCTGACACCCATTCTTTACAGTGGAAAACCAAAGATAAAAATGAGTCATATATTTTATATTTTTGGACAAGACAAACTTTCATCTGTCTGGCAGTATATGATTTATACTCTCAAAGAAGTCTAATATTTCCAATATTACCCCTAAATAACCAACCAAATAATCAAGCAGAAGGATCATTTAAAATAGTTGATGTCATGGAATAGCTGACTGCTTTTTGAATAGTGGGAAAATGGTTGGCCTTGAGCTGCAATAGGCATTTTAGATTGAATGATTAGAATATATATAAGAAGTGAGTGAGTGAGTGAGAAAGAGAACAAGGGAGGGAAGGGAAGAATGAAGGGAGGGAGGAAGGGGGAAGAAGAGGAAAGAGGGAAAAAGGAGGAAGGAAGAAAGGAAGAGGAAGGAAGGAAGAAACAGAAAGAAAAAAGAGAGAAAGAGTGAGAGAAAGAAAGAAAAAGGGAAAATTCCTAATAAACTCTAAGTACCTTAGATACTGAGTTTTTTCTTGGGAAGGTCGAAACAATTCTAAAGGAATACTTTTTCCAGAAAATTTTAAAAGTCTATGTCTGCTTTCACTTTTCTCATTTTTCTTCTGGAAGATTTTCTTCCTGGTTTGTTTAGCATATAAGGTGCCATTTATAACCACTATTATTCATTTGCCTGGAAGGAGTGTAATCACACCAAAGTCAATAGAAAGAAGAAGAAAGTCAGTACCGTAAACTGGGTTAGGAGAAGTGAGAGAGTCAAGCACCAACACATCCTGCCTCACATCTCTGACAGTCTTTACACCTCTGAAAGCCCTACCAGATCTTGTCATAATTCCTTTTTATGTATTCCCAAATATACAACTGCCATTATCTTACTGTTGTCTTCCTCATCCCTTTGCCAGAGGTTATCACACCTGTGGGAGAACTGGCAGAAACAAATGTGCACCTGCATCTCAGCTACCCTAGTTCACAGGTAGGTGCAGCAGTTGAACCATAAGTGCAAGGGGGTACTGAATTGCAGTGGCTCATGGGCAAAAATACAACAGTTTTTCACAGCTCCGATATGAGCACAGTAACGCCTTTAGGGACAGAAGGATATTATGTCTATTTGAAATGGAAGAGGGTAACAAATATTACTTCAGCAACTAATTCCTCATGAGTCAGGCCCCTACATGTCCAGTAATGTCACTTTTCCTTTCAGGAGATGACTCCTGAGCCTTTCTTCCCTGCACAGGAAAACAATAAAACCTAAGCAGGTTACTTTGGAATTTTGTCATTGTAAAAGGTTGAACAATACTTTAAAGTGTATGCCAAATGTGTTCTGATGGGAGAATAAACACTTTAAAAACTTAGCTGATGTTTCTGTTTCAAAGAATGCAAGAATTAAATGATGCCTGATCCTTATTTACAATTTCTGCGCTCTCCTCTATCCCAGTAAACCCAAGGCTACCTACAAGAGTTTACTAATTTGGAAGATTCCTTTCACTTGGCAAAATTTAGAGCTGAAGTACAAAGTGCTGTGAAAAACATTCCTGTATACTTAAGTTAGGCCTCTCTTAAATAAAATCCTACTCATCTAGTGATATGCTGGTGCTATATTTCACCAAAATGCTGAGATGTCATAGTGATTCTGCAAAGGTATAAGCAAAAGCAGGTAGGATTTATCTGTAAATAGCATATATAGCTAAAGTCACTTCATCACCATGTTTTTTGACACAAACAAATCATGCCTTCCCATTCACCATCACACACAGAAATAACCCTTACTAAATGTATTTTGCAGTTGAGTGAAAAAAGAATGTGCAATTAAATAACATACATAGCTATCAAATGAAATAGAGATACTTTGCAAACCCCTTTAAAACTTGCTTGTGACAGAAGCTCTGTTACCTTTTAGTAAGGGAACTATGATTCATATTAGCTGAGACCATAGGTCTCAGCTGAACATGTAATAGTATATTTTGGTATGAAGCAGGCTGAGTAAGATCTTTGTACTCTGGGAAGCAGAAATAAATGCAATGTTTCATGACATTTTTGTACAGTGCAGTGAGCATCCATTCATCAAAATTCTCTCTCACTGCTGTAGCAACAAAGCAGGACAGAAAAAATAAGTAACAACTCCTAAATAGTTCAGAAAAGCTTAGGAGGAAAAAAGGGCCAAAAGATTTTTTAAAAAGCCTTGGCATGAACACTTGCATTTCCAGAACTTGGGGGGGAGGGAAAGAAAGAGAGAGACAAAAAAATGTGCCATTTCCTTTTCATTCCCTAAATCCAATAGTAAGTGCCATGTTGGTATCATGGCCCTTGTCTGGTTTGTGGCCTTCTCTGCTCTTCTGGGGCACCTTTGATCTGCTGAGCAGCTAAGTGCGCCACATGAGGAATTGGCTGGGTGCTGCAATGACCCTAGAGATGTGCCACCCTCTGGAGCACTGATCCCCAGAGCACCACTCTGCTGCATCTGTCCACTTTGCTACCTCCGTTATTGTATCACTTGGTACAGCAGAAGCATTCCCTGCTGGGCTGCAGAGCCACCACCAATTCACACGCTGGAGAAGAAGCACAAGTATGAACACCTCTCAGTGAAATCAACATACAACCCAGTCCTCGACTGGGAGATGTTAGTAAACAACATCAACTGACAAAATACGGACTACTGAATATATTTTGAAGGTGATATTCTATGATGCCCATTTTTATTACAAGCCAGAAATAATTTTCAGATATAAAATTTACCATAGTAATATGTATTAATTCATTCTCAGTTTGAAGTTTACTCCTATTTATGAGGTTTGGGGGGGTGGTGTCTTTTTTTTTTTTTATATTTAAGGATCATGTCAAGCATTTAGACAGAATTGTATTTATGAGTATATGAAGTATTTTGTCAACTTTGTTTTAGTAAACATAAAAGAATGGAAGTATCACATCTTTAAGGGTCAAGATAGTCAAAGGCAAGTTTCTTGAAGACAGCCTGAACTAGGACAGATGCAGACCTCACAGTACAAACACACTGTAACTCTAACTTTCACAGTCAAATATCGACCTGATCACGTGCAATGACTTAATTTGGCTTTAAATGGGCAGCTTATAGCTATGAAAAAGAGCGGTCAGAGGTCTGTTCAAGCCCCAATGGCCCATCAAACGGCTGTGGTTATGGTAACTCATTTTGCGAATTTGTGCCCAAAGGTATCCTTTTACCGCTGAGCAAAATGTCAGTGCAGGGCTGGATCAAAGCTGCAGCGCATAGTGAAGACTGCTCAGTTACTCTCTGTCACAGCTCTAAAGTTAACATTTATTGTAAAAATGGCTCAAGGTTTTACACCAGATATATAAAAACCTGAGCTTCTGACAGGTAATTAAGCATCCAAGCCCCGTGCCCTTTGAGACAGCTAACTTTGTGTTTTACCCAGGGATATATAGAAAATTACCTAATCTCCAACATATTTCCACAAAAAGAGTATATGCAGAGAGTTACTAGTCAAGCCAATATCCAAGGGACAATCTCTCCTTCTCCACTATCAGATGGCTCCATTCCAGGGACAAATCCAGAGCACATCTAAGACAAAAGGCAGATAACACAGTTTCTGTTAGGTAACTCACATAGAGATCACACAATACGTATCTAAATACTTGTGGGAACTTCCCTGCTTTCTCTTCTAGGATCTGCTTCAGTTTGATGAAATAATTTTGTATTCAATTCTGGACTACAGTCAGTCTGTTCATGTCCCGGGTGCCATGAACATTGAATTATGGCTACAAAGCAGGAAAGCACTAGCAAAAGGAAGAGGCCAATCTGCCTGATAGTTAGATGGTTTAAAAATCCTAGTTAGGCAAAGTAGCACAACTTTAACCTCAATTGTCTTCCTCGGGGCTGCTGACTACTCTGAGGCATTTGCTTTTACATTCTGAGACAAGAAAATGGGTGTCTAATGCCAGAAGAGGATATCAGGCAAAAGGAATGTCCCATTTTGCTCTCTTCTCTACTGAATTTCATTCCAAGATAGCTTAAATACTCTTCTGAGGATTCTCTGCTTACATACTTGTTCACATACTGCAGAAGTGTAAACTGGGGGTAAAGATTACTCCTACCAAGGGCAATAGGCTAGGAAGAAGAGTCATCCGTCTTGCCATGTACTCTTATGCTTTTAACCTTTTTGCCAGCACCAGCAAGACGGGGGGGGGGGGGGGGGGGGAAGGGAGAGGAGGGGCTCCAGCGTACATATCACACCATTGCATTTCCCTCTCAATTGGAATTTAAGAATTTATTTTATGCAACATTTTACAATTGCAACAAGTTAGAGATCACATAGCTAAATCTCACAAGGCTACTCTAAATAATACTGACAGAAAGAAATGGGGTTTTCTATTGGTAGAAAAATATACTTCTGGTGAAAATTATTCCATTTCATCCATGCTAACAGTATCTATACAGAGGGAGTATTACACAGATAAAGAGAGGAGCTCTTGAATTTTTTTATTTTTTTTTTTCCACTCTCTACACTGGTCTACGGACTCACATTTAACTTGCTGCACTAGAGGCTGGGCCAGTTTATCACATCACAGAGCTATTCCATGTTTCAGTTAATTGAGCAAGAGTAAACATCCTGTATATAAACAACAATTACTGGGTCTTGGAGTTACAGATCTCTCTCAATCTTGCTGTCAAAAGCACATATGATAAGACAGCTACTTTTAGCCCTGAGTGTAATATTCAAACAGCGAAGTCCTGTGAGAGTAAAGCAGATGTTAGACGTGCAGCATCAGTCACTGAATCCCCTCTTACGAGATATTTTCTGAGTTATTGTATAGAAAGGAAAAAGGTCCCTAAACAGACACATGCTCCAGCAAGTGCAGCAGCAGGCTGTCGTCAAAATGGCTGTTACCATTTAAGGTCTCAAAGGCCTCCGCACCTTCCTGAAGAAAGCTCATTCAGAATACACAGCTGGGTTCATATTCAATAAAGAAATAAAGGTCTATAGTAAAAATGGGTGGGGAAGAAGTCATTCTTTCTTACCACTCCTACCAAACCAAGTAGCCACTCTCTCCTGCAATATTTTTCAATCTTTGTATAGATACTGTTGGGTTTCAAGACGTACAGAGAGAAGGCACTTGGGTCTTCAGACAGCCTGTTTCACAGATGACAGAATTCAAAAGTTCACTCTCAAGCCTCCATTGATCATTAAAACAGAGGTGGAAGAAGGGAGGAGGAACAACAGTATAATAGGCAGCCTGCCATGCCCAAGTCATCTCGTGTAATATAGTATGCACATATATCCTTCATCACATTTGGCCTGTAAACTCATTGCCAATTTTCTCTCTGTTTTTCATCAGTTCCCCCCCCCCCCCCCCCTCCCCCGGGATCTAGGCAGTGCGGTAAGAGTTAACAGATGCAGCTGATTTAAAGTGTTTATATCCTTCCAGTGACAGGAATGTTGTCTTTAAAAAAAAAAACAGCCAACAATGTATTTTTATGAAGGTGGATAAGGTGGAAACAACAGTCTTGTCATGTCAACCTTGAGGGAGATGCTGCAAAATACAAGGACACGCAGACATGCCATTAGAATTGCAGGGAGAGGGAGCATGGCTGCTTCTTTCACTCTCCTTTGAATTGTCACTACTCCATGACAGACTTGACGTTTACCAGATGGAGTCAGATTTGTCTCATGCACACGCATAAGCAGAGGCAGCCTTCAGCTAAGCCAATATTTTTCCTTTCAAAATATTGGCATTAACACCTTAGTTTTAAGTAAATATAAGCATGAACTAAGAAGAGAAATTTGAATCTTCTCTGCAGCCACGCAACACTGCTAAAACTTTATTATGTGCAAGGGGATACGAAGTGATTTGTAATATTTTAAAAAATCATTTAAAAGTCTGTAATAGACATCAAAAAGCTGTTGCAACAAAGATGAAAGGAGTGATGGTTTTAGCAGGTGAATGACTAGCTTTGTAATCATCTTCAAACTATGACCATAATTAGCCACTACTTCTGCTCAAACCTTAAATCCAAATTCAGTGTTTCAAAGAAAAAAGGGAAAAAAGAGAACACCTGAAGACTTATAATTCTTACACATTTTGCTGCAATGCCTTTCCCTAATATCTATCCAAAATTAATAGCTACTCAAAAATACTAAGCGCTTACCAATCATTTTGCAGAAAGAATAAATTTTGCCTGATGGCTTGTTTGAGTTTCAGTTGCATGTAAATAAAATGTATGCTGTTTAGTGCCATAATATTTCTTCCAACAATATTTTAAGTGTGACTATTGAAATTTCATGCTGAATTTATTTTACTTTCCACTATTACTATTTGAGTCAAGAAAAGCGCTGAACTTGTATTCAGATCAGTACTTACACATATGTGCACATATTCGTACTTGTCCCGGTGAAGGTGCAAGCTAGATGCTTAAGCAATGAAATTAGATTGTTCATGTCTTTATAGCTACAGAATTAAATATCTTACTAAAGTGAAGTTTACACGAAAAGTATCAGAATAAATCTGGCTTCTTTGGCTAATGATCTTAGTTTAAGGGTGTTACAATTTTGTATGCTTTCTGTTCATAAATGTGCATCATCAGCCATCTGAAAACCAAATTTATTTTTTTTCATGGAGAAAAGGAAATTGAATACAGCTTTTCTGGAAAAATTCATTCTATGCTTCTAGTAATGTCAACAGTTATTAAAAAAATAGGTTTTGTCTTCAATTATATTGATTTTCATATGGTAGGAATCCAAAGGAATTTCATTTGTTTTTCCATATCTGTATCAGTATCCAAAAAAAAAAAAACCCAAACAAGAAATAACAGATTTTCTAAGAGATCAGAATGTCTCAGTGACCTTTGTCAGCTCTTAAAATTCCCTGACTACTTTAGAGAAGGATGGCTTCCCTACAAATTTTCTTAGAATAACTATTGTTCATGGAGTAGAAAGGGAAGTAATACAAGTAATTACAAGTAATCCTACATATTAATGATGCAGAACCATGACTAAAGCTCTTGCTAGAGCTCCCTTTTTCAATCAAATCAGATTCTGACTCTCATTGCTATTACCGTAACTTGCTAGAAACAAAAAGTTCCTTTACATAAAGCTAGTACTAAGGCAGCCTCTTTGATGACATTACCTATTTCCATTTTACTTAAATTTATTCCTCTGGAATAAAGAGAAAACCAAGAAAAAAAAAACCAAGCCAAGTATTTACTTGTGTTGCCAAAAAGAGAAAGCAAAATAGAAAAAAAAATCTGTTAGTTTGAATGGTAGGTCTACCAAGTCAATCATTCACTAAGGGGGCTTAATTTGTTATTGCTGGGATTTGTTTGACAAAGCTGCAGGGGACCTAAAATATATTTTAATAGAACCCTTTAAAAGGGCAGTGGTTGCCTCTGCAAAGTAATGACATTTCAAAGATGCATTAGGAAAGTAAGTATCCATAAAAATCACAACAAAGGTACAAATCTCATCTTGCAGAAATATTGCCAGAGTTCTCTCTAGAGGCAAGAATACACAGAGACCTGAAAAGGCTGTAAATGGTGCAAAGGACTTAGTATTGTTTTCTTTTTTGCTTCATTTTTAACGATTTGTCCCATATCCAAAAAGAATATATTTTGAACCTAAAATTGCTGTCTATTAAGCAAACAATGAGAACAAAAGCATCCTGCAATTCTGAAAACAAGACATTATAAATGTGCATGTGCAATGCAAAGGAAGGAAAAAGCATCCTTGGTACCTACAATTTACTTTGGGGATGTATGTACCCAATGTATAGGGAACTAGGGAGTAAGAAAGAAACATTATTTTTGTAAAGGAGTATTTCAAGTGTACCTAACTTCATTGCTGCTGTCTGTTTTTCTAGCCCATCCCTGCTTCCCCTTCTAGGCTTCTCTGTTCTCCACATCTCTCACCAGTGGCTGGCTCACAGCTCACTCCTTCCAACTCATAACCAATCCAAACTCTACTATTCTCTTCTGCTGACTGCCACACCTCCCCCTCATAATTTCCCAGCACAGTTTGTTTTCTTCCCATTGTCCAGTCTTCCAGTCCCAGTCTCTTCACGTTCCCAACCCAAGTTGGTCTCTCATCTTATCCCCCATCCAGCCTTCTACCCAAAGCAAACTCCTGGGAGGAATGGGACCATTGCTGAGAATTCAGGAATGATGGGTTGCCTGGTCTTGGACAGTACTTTATCCTTCCTGGCCTCCACAAAACACTGAAATTACAGGAAAATTCTGCTTTACTGGCCTAGACTGAAAAATACCAGTAACTCTGGCAAACAGTTCACGTGCAGCCTGGACACATGCAAGTCTCTTGAGAACAACATGTACCAGCAAAGAATAGGCCACAGAAGTCTTTACTGAACATGCCTGATGGATGACAACCTTCAAAGGCTTATTAATCTCCCAGACCTGGACAGGTTTTCACAAGAATAAAAATGTCATGTCACGCAGCCACCATATTTTACATTACTTAAAAAGAAACATCACCAAAATTATTTCAATGGTACAAAAGAACATGTTTTTTCCACGTTTCTTCTAAACAAGAGTGGCTTGACTGAAACTTTCAAAACCAGCTTTAGACAGATGATCAGCAGGACAAATTTGATTCAAATTAAGCACAATTTGACTAAATTCTACCTCAATAGTACTTCGGTGTTCCCTGAGTACCTGGATGTCCGGTGGCTTGAAAAGATGTACTGCTGCCTCCCTCACTGCTCTAATGAAGAATATTCTGCCCTCGGTATCTTTCACTTTTTCCTCTTCTTCCCTGTTCTACTTGTTAAAAGTTCAAAAGAGAAGATATGCTGTCATCAGCAGGAAACCTGTAGAACCAGCTATTATATTCTAAGTAGGAATGTAAAGATGTTATGGTAGTGTCACACATTTCTTTATCAATGTCTGTCTAGTAGCAATAACTGCAAGGGAAGAACACCAACATCACCTGCTTGAAAGCAGAAATCTTGCTATTTACAAAAAAAAATAATCTTTCATATCAACAAAATTGGGGATTGGAAATTAGGGCCTTGGTTTATCTAAAATATATATGCATCTTTCAGATTATTATTAACAAAAAGGACAAGTGAGATACTCTATTAAAAAAAAAATCACAGATGAAGGACATCTGAAGTTTCGTGATTTCCAAAGAACTTCACATTTGACCATACTGGTGTACTGAAAGGCCAATAATTCAGTATCTACAAATGGCATTTAAAAACAGGTCCATTCTCCCAAATATTTATGGGAAGAACCAGTTTGGGATGAATATCTAGACTGACAAGTAGAAAACAGGGAACATAGAGGTGCTATGTTTTAGTGCTAGATAATAAATCAAGTTATTCAAAAATTAAATTGAACTGACTAAACATACTGAGACAGTCATGAGAAGGAGACTGCATGAAATTACTGAGCTAAGAAATGCACGGATTCTATTCTGCTGGTTATCAAACTTTGTAGAGCTTTCATAATGAAGAATCATATTGGTGAATGAAGGGAAAGGAAACTGTAAGCAATGGCCTGCAGTTCTAAAATTTCACAGAATCACTGAACGATTGAGGTAGGAAGGGACATCTGGAGATCATCTAGTCCAATGCCCTGCCCAAAGCAGGGTCACCTAGAACAGGTTGCTCAGGGCCCACATACAGTTGGGTTTTGACTGTCTCCAAGGCTGGTGATTCCATGACCTTTCTGGACAACCTGTGCCACTACTTGACCATCGTCACAATATAAAATGTTATTTTACATTTATACGGAATTAGAAGAGGTCTAAATGATGCAAGCTGTAGTGACTATTGGTCACATTTTGGGCAACATGTGCTTCATCATATCTACCATAAAAGAAGATTTTTAAGACAGCAAAATTGCAGATAATTATTGGACAATGTAAAAAACTACAGTAGTCATATCTTAAGGTAGGACAGGTGCACACAGACAGTGCTATTACAGCAAACAATCTTTCAGCCTTGCATAATGCCCATGAAAATAAAGAATTTCTGCATAGATTTTATTGTATTTAATGGACTAGGATTTGTTTTTAGCAGCACAAATCCAATAGTTCCACATTGGCAATTGTTCCCTCTCTGCTATGAGTAGATTTGCTGTAACAGCCCTGCGTACTTCCTAGGTTTCACTCCAGTCTTTATAGAAATTAAGTTAGTACACTTCTTAACAGCATCAAACTCTATGAGACCATGAATTTTAAAAATTAGTATTTTGTGATTCTAGTGTAGGAAGTGAATTTTAACTGAATGCTGTATATAAATATAACAAGAGACTGGCATTTTGTTAACATGCAAGGAATATATTGTGGCTGAAATTAATCCTTCCATATCCGAAGACAAAGTAATCAGTCTGTAATTAACTAAAAGGCCACAGCTTCAGTTCAGTCTCTTGCTGGCTGTGGACCCAAATAGTGGTTGTTGCCCCTTGGCAGGCAATTTGGATCAATGTATTCCTGTTAACAACTTGGCACATCTGTAATCTTCCCCAGCGTGCTGGCTAAATCAGTGCCAGCGTAGACTTACAGGTTGCCATACTCTGTGTGGATGCAGATGTTCTTTTCAGAGTAAGCCCCACTCTGTACTTCAGAAATGTCTCTCTACAGGCAAAGCTGATGAAAACATTTTCTCTACAAAAGCTTTCAAGGCTAAAAATATGGTTTAATTTAAGGCAGAATTCTAAGGAGAATGTGATTGTTGCTGGAAACATTTAATTTTACTACGTGAAATGTAGTTTTAGTTCAGCTTTTCAGTTAAAATGCAATATAACTATCAAAGGTATACTCAAAATAACTACCTTTACTGAAAATTTGTTAAGCTATTTTTTGAAGAAATAAAACAAAATCCAAAATAATTTGCATGGAAAAGACCTTTTCAAGCAATTTCTCTTAGAGAAACTCACCTCCCAACTAAATATCAAGGGTGTACAAGTTATAAAGAGCACTGTGTAACTGAGGTAAGAACAGAATTTAAATGGCCCTCCCATCGTCATCCATATATTAAAGCAACCTTATAGTTGCTACCTGGAAATGACCTTAAAAGGACTGTTTCTTGGCCTATGACCCACTGGAACTTCTCGGGCGTAATGTCTGCAAACCTAATGTCTCCTAGAACCCATCCTAAGGTATCACAGTCCTTTCACCATCACACTTTGGGTACGCATCTGTCAGGCAACCCAGCACAAACAACCCCTCTCCTCTGACAAAAGAGGCAGGGACCCCGAGATTGGTTTTATGTCCATTTACAGTCCCAAAATAGACAGCCCAGTCAAGAGTCAGGGGGGAAATTTAATTGTGGCAAAAGAAAAGACCAGGTGATCGGAAAAGAAGTTGAGGTACCAGAACCACGACCAGCCTGATGAGAGCTTGCCCCTTGCCAATGCTGCGGGGCCTCTCTGAAAACATATCCCAGTGTGCTGGATCCAATCTTCAAGTTGGGAGAGCAGAGCCTCTTGCTGATTTTGTGGTCAGGCTGCCATGGGACTCCGGGCATTAATGTTTGCCTACTGCTTGTCTGCTGAATTTTGTTGGCTTTTTTTGTGTAATTTTTTTTTTCTTTTTGATTCTGATTCTAGAGACAAGACTGCGCTACAATTTTCTCCCTGTTGGACTATACTGTATCTGGCATGAGGGCGACTGATTGGCTGGAGCTTCATATGTCACTGCAATACCAAATAACCAAACCAGTAAAAAGTAAGGGCTGATGCAGAAAAATCAGAAGGCTTTTAGAAAAATGCCTGTATGACGGCTTTGAATCCTAAAGCAGGCACTGGAGATATTCATTATAAAAATGAGGCAAAAACTTCAGGGCAGCTCATTAAACATAGCATGTTAATTAGAATTCACAGAGAAACGTGGCTGAAACCTGCGATATCTGACAAACATTTCTAATTTCAAAGGAATGGGATGATAGTCTGCCAGTAATGACAATGTATGTGGCTGAATACAAGAACAGTTCTGATAGTTCTTTTATTCAAACCATATCCCTATAAAAATAAGTGTGGAAACAGCTTGGATGTTCTTCAAAGAACTCAATGGGCTGCATAATAATATAAATTAAGGCCATTTCAACCAAGTAGAAGGAGAGCATTTTCATTTTATTCCATTTCTGTAATTTTTGATGTAATTTGAGCACTGTTGCAGACATAAAGTAAATCTCATTAAACCTAATCAAAACCTAATGTAATGTATCATTAATATGAAGTGTATATAAGACAGTTATCTATTTGGTATAATCAGCAAAAAGTTTGTTACGGACTGTCGTATCAGATTCCTACATCTCCTCACGTAAATGCCATTAATTAGAAGTTTCTCGTTCCTTATAACCCAGTCACATATCAATCACACTAACATGTAATTAACTAAAACACAATAGTGTTCATATAGGTGAGGTCAAGAATTAGTTGTGAAATAATTTCCTTATGGAGTGCCCATCTGTTTTGTATCTAAGAGCAATGGAAAGCATAACTGCAGGAAAATACCTCCTATTTCTGAGCTATCTACCCTCTGACTCTTCCCAAACTGTAGTGGCATCACTGAATCTCAAGAGGTACAGCCTGTAAAAGTAGTATCTTCTCCATAGATTTTATGACCGTTTGAAAAAGAGTTATTATTTTGTTACTCCAACCATTGGCAAACCCAGCACAAAAGTCACGTGACTATCTCACCATGTTTCTCAGTCAACCATTTCTCAGCACAAGACTTGTATGCAGAGGTCATACCACAAAGACTTCATCTCATCTCACGATAGGTTGTTCACTACCATGCTTTGAAATCCTCACATAAATAAACAGCTTATCACACTTTTCAAACAATGTGACCAAAACATGTTTTGGGATGTGATATTTATTTGTCTGCAACCAGGTTTTCCCATACTTGCTAATTTGTTCATCTATAGTTAACCCTTACCTTGGGGTCTTGCAGACAGCTGTGGAATTGCTGAGATTCAGCAATGCAACAGGCATACACCTTGTGCCTTATCTGTCTCTGAATTTATGGCCTAAGAGAAGACCGATACTTTATTTTTTTAACATATTCTCTCACTTTTGCAAACACTAAATTATTGAGTATTTGAGACTTGATTTGGTCATAATAATGCAAGTCACTTTAAAATCACTTTTATAAGCTTCAATATTTTGATGTGACCATGTAAACTGGGACTAAAACCTTCTCTTCCTTTTGTAATTATATAAATACTGATATTACCATTGTTTATAGTACAGAGAATTACTTTAGTTCCTGGCAGACATCTTTTTCTTTCTAAACAGTTTGGCTTAGTTTTCTAAGCAGTGGCTTTCAACAGCAAGTCCATGAAACTCAGGGGAACTCTGCATTACTTCTAAAGGGCCTTGAAGGGGCAACAAAGAAAAGTAAGAGAAACATATTATGCAGAGGTTTGTACCACCGCTGAAAAGCATCAAGTGTTTAAAAATGTAGAGTTTAAAACCAGCATTCTAAAGCTATACCACAAAACACTATAAATACTTGTTGCACTTAGGTCTTGTTAATACACATTAACTTTACTCTCCCTTCCTAAACTTTGCACTATTTTCTTACTGATATTCTGCTTTATAGGGGTTGAAATAGGCCCTGTAAAACAAAAGTTGTTTGGCATAACTGTACATTGTCAGGATGTAAACAAGCTGAGGCCTCCAGGAACAATGATTGAACTTTATTACAATTCACTTCTTCATTCTCAGCAGAATTGGCACATAGCTGTTAACAAAAATACTTGAAATGAATAGAACCATGTCAGCAAATATGGGATATTCAGACCATATGTTCTGAGCTTAGTTAATGATATACCCTGAGGTATATTAACAAAAGCTAATGGAAAAATGAATGTCATCTCGAAGCTCATCAATAATTTGTACATTTTAAAGAAACTTTTCCTGGCAACAGCAAGTTTTATTTCACTTATTAAAATATTCCTATTTTTGCTGAACTTTAATAATCCTATTCCTTTTCCTTTTATTAAGGAAAAAAGTCATGGCTCATTATACTCAGTTATTCAATTCTTGATCAAGTGTTGTGCTGCTTCCATGACAACAGGTCACATTTGTTAATCTGCTCATGAGTTTTACCTAAGCTAAACAGAGAAGTAGTAGTTTTTTCAAGACCATAATGTGTTGGTACATTCATACACACCTTGGCATAACGTGTGTTGGTTGGCAGGATTTTGGGTGGTTCGGGGTTTTTTTTAGCTTATGCCATTTTCCTTCATGCTTGCTGTTGTGACATACTAACTTTAACATAAATCTTTGCTATGGTTTGTGCGGGTTTTTTTTAATTCATTATGCCTTGACTATTTACATCAAGGGAAATACTATAGAATGGCTGCACCTCTGCTTTAGTATCTTTTTGCTCTTCTCCTGCCTCATTGTAGATGACTGTGGTAAAAATTAATTCAAGTTGCTAATTATTCCTTTGTGATGCCTAATTGCTTCTATTGCCTTTGATTGCTACTAAAATGATAGTTGCTCTCTTGAATTTACACCCTCTCTTACTCACACTCACAGACAGTAAATACGGAGACTTGCAAGCAGGTGACAAGTCATGAGACATGCGGCCATTCTGTATCCATCCCAGAGCATACTGACCCACAGGACAGCAACAAAAGCATCTGTCAACAGGTTACAGGAAAATCACATGAGCTCTGTCCTAGAAGAGAAGAGCACATCTGATTCTATGCCATATTTCCAGCCAAAAGATTATGTTATTTGAGACATCTAAACTAATACCACACTCGGTGAAGCTTTTAGGGCACATTTCCTTTCATTTTCTGCCAGGCTTTTTTTGCCATTCCCACAGAGAAACATAAGCAACATGAAGGAGAAAAAAATATCTGATGAAAACATAAATGTCAATGAACTCACAACCACCTGCAGCACTGGGCATTAAAAAGAACTATGTTTTTATGAAACCAGCAGTTTTTAAAAATGAGCACAGAGGTAAAATGCAAACATACAAAATAATTGTATCATAATTGTCACAATTTAACTTTTATTGCTATCCTTCACTGGCACTAATCCCATAGCGCTCTTTAAGAAAGTCATATGATACTGTAAAATGGGTTAATACATTAAAATACGGCATTTTAAGGCAAAATTGAGTTTTTAAAGTTGTACAAAATGGTATAATAATAACTATTCATAGGGTTTCTTTTTTTCTTTTATTAATAAGGGCAATTTAATTTTATGTCAAATCCAGATACCTTTGGGAATACAGACCTCAGTTTGCTAGATGTTGGCCAGCCTGGATGCATTCTGCACAGTATTTACTCAACATTAAAGATACTAATAGTTTCTCTGCCTTCAAAGTATGCATACGCTAAAGGCATAAAATGCTGTGTTGCATTAGTTCATAGCTTGTGGACAAGGAAAGAAAAAAATTCATATATGCACTCCTCTAACTTTCAATTAAACTACAAGGCAGTCTCTGACTTTTGTTGACAATCAGCTGGAAAATGGTCAAAGCGAATTTTAGTGGCAGGACATCTCTGTTCACCAGCCATGGGAGTGTAGGACGGAATTATTTCCTAATCTTGGGGGAAGGAAAAAAAAAAAAAAAAGAAATCAGAGCAACAGGTTAGGTCAGTTGTAGGCACAGGATGTGGAATCTCAGGCCTACTGCATGGTTTAAGGGCCTAAAAACCTACCTAGTCTTAGTCCTACATCAACCTCCTATTGCAGGATGTGCTTACTGGAGTGGAAACTCTCTGTCCTGTCCCCATGCTTCCCTGTGTATGTCTGCACATTCTCCAGAGGACAAGCACCTCCCTCCAGCCTTTGCTTCCATCCTGTCAAGGTTCACCCTGACAAGCCCATGAATTGCACTCCAGTCACTCAGAAAGATCCCTCCAAAACAGATAAGGTCAAGACTGTGACTAAAGAACTCATCCGTGCAGTAGAAAGGTCTAGGCTTTAGACGTACTCAGTTTACATACAGCAATAAAACTAGCTCTCCTGTAAGAAAGAGGACTCCCCCAAACTACTAGGCCACCAGCAGATGTACTAG
Organism: Anarhynchus alexandrinus; assembly: GCA_008711295.1. Taxonomy (NCBI): domain Eukaryota; kingdom Metazoa; phylum Chordata; class Aves; order Charadriiformes; family Charadriidae; genus Anarhynchus; species Anarhynchus alexandrinus. The sequence continues at coordinate 537,174 of VUYV01000067.1, read as the reverse complement.
CTGGCAGCACTCTCTTCTTCCAGCCCACCTGTGCTCCTGTGCACTCAAAGGCTGTGTGATCAGCTGAAGAGCAGATCAAACAAAACCTGACTCCGCAATTAGGACACTCAACTGTGAGAACACAGAGCCAGTGTTACAGACTCAGCTGCCTGGAAAGTGCATGTATTTTACATGAGCCTTTCATCAGACGCCACCACCAAAAAAAACCCAGAGAGCAAAGGCCAGTGCTCTGCGTATTTTCTGCACCTCTCCTCCGAGCACCCTCTCTGCACAGCTTCTTTCAGGCTCTTTCTTATCTACTCTATAATTTCTCCTGCTGAGATTTGGATGAGTTCTGAGGTGGAACTGAATTTCTAGTGCTGGCTGTCCTCCGCTTGGTGCTTAAATTGTTAAGAAGCAGTAATACTCAGATATTAATAAAATACTTAGGTGGGAAGAACACCGACTACTTCCAGGCTCATTGGAAACAGTCTCATTGGGAACGTTAGTGGAATCTGGATACCAGAGCTTATGCTCCAAACCAGAATAACCCCAGGAAGCTGAGGTTGCTGCTATACAAGTTTCCTTTGGTAGCTGATACTCAGTTAACAATGTCCAGTGTTCCAATAATTTTACTTTGCTTTATAATAATTATAGTGAAAAAAAAAAAAATTACTCCCAAAACAAAGGAGTTTCCAGAAATGGTAATTATGCTCATTCCAAATTTCATTGTGGAGTACAAACTAGTTCAGCATTATAAGAGTACTTTACTTTGGTTGTTTCATAAGCCATTTGATTTGGAAATCAACTAACCAGTATAGCGTATAATATTCATGCCAAGACAGAAAATCCAAATAAGAAGGAAGCCAAGATATTTCAAATAAAATGGAAATAGCTGCCAGAACAATCCACATCAATACAAAACAAAAATCCACTAAGCTTAGGTTCATCCATTCATTCTGAATTGGGCCAGGAAAGGAAATATAAGCAGAATGGAAGGACAGGACAGCGTATAGACAGAAACAAAGCACAGTGGCATGCAGTAGCACTGGAATGCAGTAGTAATGGCTCTGAAAAACAAGTAATGAAGGTTTAGGGGCAAAGCAACCTACTGATGACTTTTTATTGGACCTAATACTCTAAGATTTGAAGGCAAAATATCGGTTTAATTTACAGCTTGGCCTAATGCCTTAAATATGTATCATCAGCAACAGGGTGGTCGAAACAGTAAGCCTGCTTGTAGCTTAACTGATGACCTTACATTGTGATTCCCCCCTTCCTGCCACATTTTGTTATGAGTCAGTTGTGCTTATTCATCTTAGTGCTTACATTGTTATGAACACTCACTATGTGGAAATGTGCACTGTAATACCATAACAATGCATTGATAAGAGAAAGGAAGAGAATAATATGGAAAAAAAAATAGGATTAGAATGAAAAATCAGGTGATGTTATTTTTCACTTCCACAGGACTAAATCTTTCTTCTCTGCATTTTATGTTAGGGATTTTTCCAGTAGAGTTTTACATGGCTCTGTGATGGGGATTTCTCAGCTTCCTGGTATTCACCTCTCTTACTTTGCTCAGTTTTATTCTATTATTATCAGCTTTCTCCTAGGGCAACATCCAATAACACCATTCTCTTCTTGGTGTTTACATCCTTCTTCAGTGTCAGAGTTTACAATAACCCAGTTCTTGAGTTGTAACAACTGACGTTATAAACACTCAAGCAACGGAAATGGAACTTCCAGAAACAAACAGGATTACGGGCATATGTAGGATTACAGAGACAGAAAGCAACCTCTGAGTTCTTCAGAAAAGCTGACAACATTTTAGTATTTCAAACCAAAGTTCATTTATAGGAGCAGCAGCAAAAGAAGACTGCATGTGTGGGTATAAACAAAGTCCTACTGAAAGAAATGCAAATAAAAAAATTTTTGGAAGTGTATCTAACAACATTTTATTTCCTTTTTTTGTTAGGAGGACAGTATACGAGACCTAGGTCATTACATTCAGTCTTCTGCTATCACAGTAAATCACATCATCCCCTTCATAGATTTCTACCATACTCCATTTTGAAATACGTAATTTTTTTCCCCAAGCACTTGAATTTGAAAGCTGTTCCGTAACTTCTCTGATGGTTCTAATTTTCATCCCTGATGCTTTTTACGGTCATTTGATGTGGATTGACTTCCTTGTGACATTCAGCTTTTCTTCTTCCCTAATGCTCATTCCTCCCCATCATACACAATACATTCATAAAGAGAAATTATATCTTCTCTCAACTTCTGATCACTTGGCTAGCCAAGCTCTCATGTAATACATAAGATAAACCGACCATTCCCCTGATCATCCTAGCAACCCTCTATTTGTATTCCAGTATGTTTATATTCATTTTTCTCTACTATGAAGGCCAGAACTGAGAACAATATTCCAGATGACACCTTATGAACACTACAGATAGGGAAGTTTTCATGCCACTATCTCCATTGAACATACTTTGTCCAACAACTATAGGATCTTTGGCTTTTCATCTCACTTAGAGCTCACATTCATCTTACGATCAACAGGTACCATTTTCTCTTCTGTCATTTTCAGATGAAGCATCCCGTATATTATAAATACAGAGTCACTAAGCAAGCTGACGTATCTTTTCCTCGATTTATTTTATTTCATGGACTTCAGAGATACTCTTTCATGATGTTTTGATCCTCCTTTGAAGATGCATCTCAACTCTGTGATCGACAAGTGCCACTGGCAACAACCTTGTTGTGCCACAGTCATTAATGAGTGTTAAATAAGATACACCCCCAAACCTATCCTCGAGCGAGTCTACAAGCGTCTTGTTTCCAACCCTAGTTTGAGATTTCCTCATGCATGTTCCTTACACATCTTTCTAATCATGTACCAATTACTACTTTCTCTGCCTTAATAAATACTTCCCCAGCTGAGTATTACTGACTTGTGATCTATTCCATTTCCTTCAGCAAGAGGGACAACTGTCTTGTCAAGACAAGAAGGTATAACTTGCCTTTGGTAAACCCATGGAAATTTCTATCTCATCATTCATTTACCTCCACATTCTTTCTTCTGAAGTATATCACATAAAGCATTTTATAAAGTTTTATAGCTCCTTGGATTAATTTTTTCTTTAAATATTTATAAAGCACTTCCTACTCTCTGTTCATCCAGTACCATCCCTAGTTCGATAGTCAGTAAAACTCCTGGCCTGTAGTTTCATAGATGCCAGACTTCTTTTTTCCCACATCCTGTACCTTATGACCCAAAAAATCTCCATTTACTGAGACTACAGTCCTCCTTGCCTCTTGGATATGGTAATTTCTCATTCTAGTGATTTAGTCACCTAGCCTTTCACCCCATGTTCAACATCAATATCCTTACTGAAAACTAACTCATTTACTATTCATTTAGTTGTGAAGTCACCCTGACTTTACCTTTAATCTTGATGTTACAGTCACAGTGTAATGATCTCCCTTCTTTTTCCTCTCACTTACATGTGACTAAAGAACCTACTGCAATTTCTCCCAAGTTCTTGAAAAATGCTTCACCCCGCTTCACCTTAGGAAGCTCACTTTTTCACAGTACTTTCTGACTTTTAAAATGGACTTTCATTACTGCCTACTCAATTCTAAGTTCTCTGCATATCTAGATATCCCTTTTGAACTATCAAATTATCCAGTTAAGACACAAAGCTTTTTTCTTTTTTTTTTTGAGTAAAAGTTCTAAATCCTTTTGCACATTTAACTCAAAAACAAAAACCAAGTTCTCCAACTATCAAGTCTAGCTGACCTTGCTAGAAAGCTTCCTTAATTCCTCAGAACTTGCTATTTTAAAAATGAAAGCTGCTGTAAATCTACACTTCATTTAAATGGAATCAATGTGTGACCACATTAGCCAAGGATCTTTTCTGCTAACGGTTCTCCTATAGTATCTTCACAACTTATCATAATCAAATGTAAAAAAACTCTTCCTGCTGCTTCAGTGGCACTGCAGTGAAAAAATGCTGCTCTCATTTCTGAGAAAATTGGGTTCTACTTTTGTTACTAATGCTTGTTCTCAAATTTGTAACTAGGGACTGATCTTCCATAATGACCCACATTTCAGAAGTATTTTTCTCTTTAACAACTTTAAAGGTATCACGTTCTACATTAAAATCTGTATCTCGGCATTATCTCAATTGAAAAACTCTTTCATGTAAGTGATATTGATCCAAATAAAACTGTTTTATCTGCACTCTTTGCTGTCTACTACATAATTAGTATATACTCAATCCTTCAGTTTCTGTGCCAGTGGTATTACTCAACCATATTTCTGTTAAACCAACAATACCTGGTTTCAAAGTGTAGAGTAATTCCCATTTTTTTTCACATTTAGACACAAACCTTTGAGCTGTGATTTGTAGAGCACAGCCAGTTCCAGGCCACATTAACTATGGTCCTTTCAGTATCTATGTCACTTACCTGGAAAGGACCATAGGTGTTTGTTTTCTTTACCTTTGCTGCTGCTTGCTGTCAAACCTATTTCTCTTTTGTCTGATAATCACCTTTCTGCTTTTTAAAAATGGGGAAGGAGACTACATGAATTCTTTCCCTTACTTTGTTTTAAAGCTCTTTGTGTTATTCATGCAAAAACCAGTATTCTAGTCAATCCACAGTGAAGGGACCTGTTTCTGTGAATGCAATCTAAGCTCATATAACTGGTAATCATGCATGTACCACGCACATTACATAAAGACATTTCAATTCACATTACCTTGGCATTTTTATCTGAGTTACATCAGATGCAATCTATTCCTCTGATGCTGCATCTAATTCAGATGAAGCAAAACCAAATAGAAAGTTTCAGCAAATAATGCTTGTGCCCTACCAGCAGTACAGTTCTGCGCCTTATCATTCATTTCTCATTCAGTGCCCATTTCCTCAGAAAAAATCACAACAGTCCCTTCCATCAAGCCATTCAATAAAAACAACTTATGGCGTAGCAAATCTTTACCAAAAAGTTAATTGTAAATGCTTTATTATATGATATTGGGGCATGAATCAAACCTCTTACTCATTGCACTTGTTTGCAACATGGATAAAGAGTTAAAGTGGAGACAGGGTAAGAGGGAAAACATTCCCATTAAAGCAAATACCAGTTAAATATAACATGAAAGTGAACCTAATTCCATATGCTTGCTTTAATGTGGTACATCAAAAGTGTTAATGACAAGTGAGTTGACTGCATATAAAAATATATTTACTGGCTACTCCTCTGAGAACAGGTTTTGGGGTGTGTTTTTGTTTTTTCTGAAGTTGCTTTTTTATTCCAGAGGATTTCAAAATACCCTGATTGTTTCACCCCCTGAGATGGGAAGACTATTTATGTGGTTTGGGAATTGACATGTTGCTGGTTTTTTCCCCCTAACTTGTGTGTTTTAAACTGTTTGCATTTCATGGTTGTGCATCTCTTGGTTAACAATGTTTTGGGACAAATTCTGTTTTGCATTTGAGTGAAGAATGCAACCGAACCTCCTGGAAAATGCACACTCAAACCAACTCTCGCATTTGAGAAGCTGCTGCATAAATGAATCGCGTGCTAGAAAGTGGGGATGTGCTGCAGACTTTTCTATTCAGCTGAGTAAGGATCTTTTACCTTCTAGTTAGCTTCAAGTTTTAGAACTCTACCCAAAGAACGAGCAGGGAAGATCTTCCTCAGGGATCACACCCTTGAAGTTGTACCACAGAATCTTAGAGGAATATTTGGTCTAGGATGTGCTTTGCAACTTGACCTGAATACTGTTTTGCCTTGTGATATTTACTTCAATTCTGTGTTCATGGAACAGTGCTTAATTTTCTTGTAGACTCAGGTTAGAATCTCTCCAAGTGCAGTAACTCTGACTGCATGGCCTGAAATGAACTGCTGAGTACCGAGTGCGGCTTTTTCATAGAGTTTACTTGTTCTGCTCCAATTACATACCAATCATTTTAAAGTTACTATTCTTTATAATACTTTTTTTTTTCATTTCTCTCCTTGCATCTCATGCTTCATTCAGAATGTACATCTAGAAGCTTTAAAAGGTTAAACTAACAGAGACACTTATAGCTTGGCTTTAAGGCACTTGCTCTTTCATTAGCTTCCTATTTTGCATTTAAAAAAATATAAATTTAAACTGAGTTCACTTAGGCAAATCTCAAGGGCAGAGATTTTTTTTTCCCTTCTTTTGCAGTTAATAGGGCGTAAAAATCCTTCAGCTCATCAGCCAGCACACTGCCACCAGGGAACTGAGAGGAAAAAAAAAAAAAACAAACCATCATTTTGCCTTTCTGAACTGGAAGCTGAAATTCCCCAGGGAAGACATATTTTGGAAAAGATTTAAAAGAAGTAATTGCTGGCTGCCATGAGGACTTTGACAGCCTGCACAGAGCATCTCTTGAAGAGAAACAGCAGTTGGAGAAAGAATATCTGAAGGGACAGCTTTGAGATTTGACATCATTTTCATGCATTCCTGCTTGAAATTTCTGCTGTGTCATGTCAAGCTGCAAGCTTTGCTATAACCTCCAGACTGCCTCCCCAGTACCCATCAGACCTGAAGAAGCACACCTTCCAATTATCTTTAAGCTCGTATATAATTCATGTATAAAATCTACAATCCTACTTAGAACTCAAATCTTATTAAAGAGAGTGGCTCATAATGGAAAACAGACACAAGACAAAATTGAGCCTGTTAATAACAACAAATGAAAATAAGCAAAAAAACAAAGTAGCAGGACAGCTCATTTTAAATCAAGTGAAAATTAAAATTTTCCTAGTCCATTGGACTCCATCAATTTTAATTTTCTAAACTGCAAGCCATAATTAGGTAGTAGCTTAACTTTCAAAACCAGGTCCAAGTATACTTGCACATAAGAAATCATTCCTGTTTGCCATTTTAAGCCCTTCGAGGCAGCGTGTGGTCATTTTGTAGGTATGAGATGGAGTGGCAGAGTGAGAGTAGCAAGACTCTCCCAATGCCAAGAGCGGACCGTGAAGTGAAGGGCAGTGTACGAGCCTGGGCATATTTCTATTGGGGAAAAGGTTATTGCAAATTAATACACGGAGAAGAGAGACTGAATTCTGACAGGGACTAAAGGGCACTGAAATTATAGGGCCTTGACAAGGAACTCTAATTCATTTTTCAACTCAATAAATCAAACTTTACTTCTCTTTTTACCACCAGCTACACACAAAATCTGAGAATGCTTTCCAGAATATTTAACTGCTTGCAACGACCTAACTTCAGAAAGACTTCACCCCACATCTCCAATTCTTCTGTAACACGGGCAAGTTTCTCCCACCTGAACAGTTCTGTGTGTTTCTCAACTTTTTTGTGTGTTTTGTTTTGGTTTTTTTTGTGTTGGTTTTGGTTTTGGGGTTTTTTTTTATTTATTTTTTTATATATTACTGCTTTTATATCCACTGTTGCTTTTCACTGCCTGGTCAAAATGCAGAACTGTTTTAGAGCAATAATCAATTTGTTAGAATGATGCAGGACACAGAAACTGGTTAAGACTTAACCAGACCTCAGACTAAAACCACTGTCCACCATGAAAGTGACTGGCTGAGAATTGTGGGCTACTTCCTCTCACACGTTAACCCATGTATGGATGGGTATCAGCTGTTGTCATTTCTGTAACAGAAACATATAGGACAAAAACTCTTTCAGCTTAAAGATATTTAAACAACTGGCAATTCTGACAACATCCAGAAGATGGCGTGGGTCACATGCAAGACAGTGAAATTACAGCCTGCAGAAAGGCCCTCTTAAAAATACTGATAATATTTAAGAAAAGTTAACATGTCCTCATATATAATTCTTAATTATGTAAAGTACTGAAATAAGAATCTCAAAGTTATTATCATGAAAAGATGAAACACAAACCTAAAAGTTGTTTCAAACAATGGAAACCATTTTTCATGCAATTTCTTAAAATAGAACTGCCTTCAGTACAAGTCGCAATTCATCGTGTGCCTTCTTGGTATCAAAGAAGACCTTAATTAAGTAAAAAAAATATTTAACATTATAATCTAAAACCTGATACTAATTTTCAGGACTTTGTAACATTTATAAAAGCATAATGAAACACCGATATTGTTAAGAAAAAAGCCTGAATTTTCATTCAAATTATAAATTCACTTACTTTCAAGGGTATGTAAGTATAAAGATTATCTTTAATATTTTATGCAGCTGGCTCTGTAAAAATAGGCACACGATCTTATGGAATGTGCCCAAATGGGATGTCTGTCACAATTTTTTTTCCATTTAAAATGGAAACATAGCTATTCTTTAGTAGCTGGAGATGTAGACGCTGCTAACGTGGGCGGAAGTAACTGATGAAATTAAGAGGGGAAGGTCACAGACTGTAACTGAATTGTCCAACCATGACTCATGACATTAATTGAGTTTTTAATGGCCTTGTGTGATCAGGCTTCATTATTCTCAAATCCCACTTGTCTCTCCATACCACCTGTCCATATTCACAACTGGAAAGACAGGATGAAACCCTTCTTTCTGTACTTTAGAAAATAAAGCTCTTCTGAATTCCAAACTTCTAGCTTTGTATCGAAGTATCAGACTCTGTAATGAATGAACTGATTTGCCAATGTTTCTTAGCCTATATTAACTTAAGCAAAATTATTCTTGAGGAAAAAAATATCTAACTAGTCAGTAATAAGAAAACAGGTTTTTTACCTTTTTTCAGCTAACGTAGTTTACGGTTTCTATTTACACTAATCCAATTATTCCAGCTTAAAGTACCCTACTGAGCCTGTTGTCCTTCAGCAGAGCAAAATTGCTCTTTAATCTGTGAATTTGCATAGATCAGACTACGAGTTAGGTTTCTAATACTGTCTTCATCAAGAGTCTTCAAAGAACTACTTTTTGTATCAGAATACAAAATTCATTACTCTTAACAGGGCTTGAAATCAGAAATTATGTGCTACTCTGTGGAAGCTCACCTCTGAATCTATTTATGAAATGGAAAAACTGTTGCGGGTACAGGTGACGAAAGAGTAAAATACATTAGACTTGCTTAAGCCTAAGGGTTTTTGAAGGAGAGGCCTAGAAATAATTGTCTGAATCTTTTTTTTTTTCCTTCTTTCTGCTTTTAAATATTCTTTCAGACCTACATAAAGCTATTTTTTAAAGAAACAGCTTTTCCAGTTTCAAGAACAGAGCTTTTGATGTTTCTTAGCTGCTACAGGCTAATAAAAGTCAAGTTTGAATAAAGCATGTGTTTTCCTTGGTGAAAAATACAATGATATGATGTCTTGGCTCAGCAAACAGAAGTCAATAATAAATCTCATTTATTTTTAATAAGTAAGACTCCCTATTTTCAACATGACTGTAAATAATTAACCCAGCAACAAAGTAGCAAAGCATCTTCTGGAGAACTGACATTTCATAAACGTCTAGTATTCCAAGCAAAAAACATTTTTTTAATAAATAGGAGCAGTCAAGAAATACAATCAAAATTGCTTAAGAAATTATGAAAACTAAGAAGCTCTTCACTGATCAGTTCAAAGAGATCAAAAGACAGCAATGGCTCAGTGTTCCTTAACAGCATCTTGTAGCTTCTGTGCTGAGTGCAGATGACACAACCATGATTTTGTGCCTAGGTCAATTCTTTCCCTGTGTTTTCTCCTCTCTGAAGGTTCAAACTATATTGACAACTTGTACCAACTGTCACTGCGGTACGTGTCGTGGGCGTACCTGGCCACTGAGAACTGAAGTGCAATTGCCAAATCACTTCATACAGGACAAACAGTTGGCAAGATAGTAATTAATTTTCAGTTGCTAACAGCTTGGTGTTCCTCGCAACAAGAAGGGAAGAGGTGACTATCACAATTAAATTACAGTTCTCTGAGCCTTACACCTCCTCTCCATTTCTGAACCCTGTGAGCTGGGAAAGGAATGACATGTAACGTTTTTTAAGTAAGCGTCTACAATGAGAATTATTCCTTTGAAAATACAGCACACAGCTCATTACCTCTAAGTAACATCAATCTCAGACATGCTATGTGAGAATATACTTTCCCAAGGTCAAACTCTTTGTAACGTTTTCCGCCAAACTGCAGCTCAGGCTGATAGCTACATACGCTTCTCTGTAAAAGAAAGAAATTAATTGAAATATCGTGCGCTGCTGCTCTTGCTACAATAATCCTGAAGCTATTTAACTGAAAAGGGGAAGCACAGGTCTAGTCAAAACACAGGCTAGATGATAAACATGCAAGATAAAAATGCTAAAGACACATTCTGGTTGCCAGCATTATGTGACTCAGGCACCCACCGCCGAAGCCGAGCACCGTGGGGCTCGACGCCGCAGACCCCACGAGGAGGAGCTTCTCCTGTGTCACTGCTCCTCAGGGCAATGCGGGCTCTCCCCACGCCACCACAAGCTCAAAGATGAAGGGATTATGACTCAAAGCATCAGTGGACAAAAAGACTGTCATTCTGTTCAATTTAAAAAAACAAGTACATGTAGAAATGCTCTGGTGACATGTGGTCTGTACAGGTAGACACCCCGTGTGCTTCTCTGGCACCCTACAGTCTGACAAATACCCCAAGTGTGGGTGCTGTATTTGGCCCTCACAGTGGGGCCTGACTTCAACTTGCCTCCAAGCAGTGCAGGAGCCACACTGGCCGTGAAGAAGTATTTGGGCAACAGGCCGGGGTAACGAGAAACAAGGATTACACGATTACACGTGTCCCTTCTACTCGATTCCTATTACTATGACATTTCAATCATCACAATATGAAGGCTGTAGCACTATTATCCTCTTCTCATAGCATACTACATTGCAGTCTGCATCGAAAATTTAGGAGCAGTTTAAGGTATTGGTTACTCCTGATATTATGGACAATGAATGATAATAATGTGCAAATTATGAGGGCACATGCAATGGAGTGTGAGACAGAAGAATTAGCAGGTGCACTCAATTCTACATTGTTTGTTATCATCTCAATTAAATGAATCAGAATTTATATGCTGATAATGTAACACATGTAAATTATTACTGTGAAATAGATGCAGGAAAAAAACTACACTTAGCACTTTGAAAACAAGAAATGCTGAATTATTTCAAAATATTTCCAAAATATCAACAAGAACTATAGAAATATCACAGACTAATTACCTGCAAAAGCATCATTTGCAAAATCAGCTCTTCTATTGTAGATGAAACATCTTCAACAAAAACAAACAGAAAACCCCTGCATCTGTTCTGAAAATTAATGTGGTTATAAAACATCCCAAATTCTCCTTTATCTTTTGTACTTTTCATGCCTATTCCATCATATTTGAAACACTGAAAAGGTTTGTGTATGTGTAAGCTCTCACTTGGCACTACTTCTGATTAGTTTTATACACAGTAATCAAAAACTAATTGTAACTATATCTTAAACAACATTATTAAGTTATTTTTGTAGGCTGTTGTGCCCCGTATGTTTTAAGTAGCCTAGAAGAATACAGAAAGACACATTTTTCTTGGCCTTAAAGGTCATCATTCTGCTAATAGTCGGGACACAATGACAGAGCTGGAAACAGTTTATTGGCAGAGAGTAAGTCTGACTAAAAATGCCCTTTTTGGACATGGCCAAATTACCCACAGCTTCAAGCCGGATTTGGCAAAGAATTCTGGCTGGATGAAAATCCTGGAATAGCTTTTTGGACTTTTTAGAAACAATTTTCTAAACAAATTGTTTCAACCTTTTGTTTTGAAAGGGGATTTTAATTTAAGGATTGGCCTATTTTTTAAAAAAAGCTGTAGGAAATATTATTGAACTGAGGTCAGTTTTGTTCACCTAAAACAAATGACACACTTTTTCCTCATTACAGCCTCCAAACCAAAAAAACCTCAAAATTTGTACTCTTCTATACTGAAACACTATTGCAATGGCTAATGAAATAGGAACAGAAGACAAAAGATCTGATCACACATTATGTTGTACCTATATACTTTCATATATCTTCCTCCAAAAGTACCAAATTTTGCTCTGGTAGCTTATTAAATCTCATTATTATAGTAAAATATCACCTTAACTCCCAGTGCAGTTCTCCTGTCCAATCCAATCCTTACTGAAGTCTTTGATTTATTACTATGTCAACAATACGGGTGTATATTGTGTTATTAAAAAAGTGATGACTCCTTATGGTCAGAGATAAATCTTATTGCTGCTTACATTAACTTTTATTATGCTGATATAAATCAGTGGTCTCCAACGTAATCCTTCCAAAGAAAAAGTTAAACATAAGGGATTAAGAGCAGCCCTGCCAAGAAGGACTTGGGGGTACTGGTGGACGAAAAGTTGGACAAGAGCCGACAACGTGCACTCGCAGCCCAGAAAGCCAACCGTATCCTGGGCTGCATCAAAAAGAAGTGTGGCCAGCAGATTGAGAGAGGTGATTCTGCGCTCTACTCTGCTCTTGTGAGACCCCACCTGGAGTCCTGCATCCAGCTCTGGAGCCCTCAGCACAGGAAAGACCTGTTGGAGCAGGTCCACAGGAGAGCCATGAAAGTGATCAGAGGGATGGAACACCTCTCCTATGAGGACAGGCTGAGAGAGTTGGGGTTGTTCAGCCTGGAGAAGAGAAGGCTGCGGGAAGACCTTATCACAGCCTTTCAGTACTTAAAGGGGGCTTATAAGAAAGATGGGGACAGACATTTCAGTAGGGCCTATTGCAATAGGCCAAGGGGTAATATTTTTAAACTAAAAGAGGGTAGATTTAGACTAGACAGAAGAAAGACATTTTTTATGCTGAGGGTGGTGAAACACTGGAACAGGTTGTCCCATCCCTGGGAACATTCAAGGTCGGGTTGGATGGGGCTCTGAGCAACCTGATCTAGTTGAAGATGCCCCTGCTCATTGCAGGGGCGTTGGACTAAAAAAACCTTTAAAGGTTTTTTCTGACCCAAACTATTCTATGATTCTATAATCCTGTTTATATAACTACATCATACATTTTACTTGAAAAGCATGCTGTTTTTGTTAATCCTGGCTTTATGATAGAAACTAAAAAATCAGGAAATTCCTGAAAAAAGATGAAATATAGCACCTGTTCTAAAGGTAAGCACAATGGATCTATTTTAGAAAAGGACAGACTTGCTTGAATGTCAACTGACACATAGTTCATTTTATTCAAATCCCTATTTACATCCCAAAATTAAGGCCAAATTTGGTTCTTGTAATTTACTTTGAGCTCCCATTCATGAGGAAAGTTTGCACCTGACATACAGAAGTGTCTTCTAACAGCTTCCAAACTTTTTCAAAGAAATTTTGTTTTACTTTAGGTTACTCACAATATGGCACGCCAAAGGCTAAAATAAAAAAAAAGTATTGTAGTTGCAAAGCCAAATGCTACAAGTTTTAGGAAATGCCAGAATTATGTCTTTTTGTCCCACCTTAATTCACCTTGGTTATGTGTACTCTTAAGAGTTAACGCATCATCAAGCATTAGAGCAAGATCTTCCAAACCATAAGCCATAGGCACAGTACTTATTACCAGGAAGTAGTCCCACTAACAAACCCCAAACCACAGGCATTCTCACAAGGACAAACCCAGCACTTTTATACAAGCAAAACTTCAGTAAGAGTCATGTGGAACAGGACAACTGCAAAACCATACAGTCTCTACCCACAAAACGACTTTCCACAGAGAGAAAGGAATCACACTTCACAACCTATGTGCATGTTCTCGCTGCTGTTTCTTTGGAAATTTAGGAAATTTGCTTGCCAGATTTTCTTTCCTCCTTGTAACTGTGCAGATTGTTGTATACCAGAGGTATGTATGTGTCAGAATCATTTATGCACTTATTTCTGCACACTGTCTTTACATAGCATTCTGGGATGCTATTAAATTAAAAGAACTCTAAAAATGCAAAGTAGGATTGTTCTCAATGACGGATATTCACGCGACTGCAAAAATAGCGATATATATTCATAGATGCTGTTGCTTTGTAGTACTGTAGAGAGAGGTTCAACGTGCTCTGTAGCAATCTTCTGATCCTGCTCACTGCCCACCACACATAATGCCAAGTCCCAGCTGTTCCCCTATCAAGGTTCACCCACACCTCCTTCCTCAGCTGAGGAGTTAGGGATTACTGCCCCTCCATCTCACACTTCAAAGAGAAATACACCTAGTTTATTTACTTAATTTATATTGCAATTATTCTGAGTAAAAAACACACAAAAGGTAAACAAGTAGTTACACTGGCACTCCAAAGTTTAAACATATAATTATCCACACTTTGTTCTTGTAGCTTTATGGCCTATGTATTCAATTATAGTAATAATAATGTTAAAATAACAATCACACTTGAAATATTTCACTGAAAACATCGAAATACTAGATGATATTAAAGCCTACCGATTCTTTCTTAGTGGCATATACCTTTCTTAAATAAACACAATTTTTAAAAGTTTCCCTTATTAGGATTTTTATAAATTCAAAATAAAAGGGAAGGTTGTAAGTAAAAGAAATAGATTATAACTGCAACTATACAGTTTCATGAAGCTTTTGAATGTGAAGATATTTATCCTTTTTTTTTTAATGGAACTGAATTTAAGTAAGTGTTACCATCTTTTAAGAAACAATAGCAATCTTCATTCATAATTTAAACATTCAAGGGAATCATAATTAAGAAAAAGCACTCCACTTTCTTCCTGCTGAATTAAGAGCTACTTCAAAGTCCTTGGGACAAAGTTTACGAAACATCAACCTCCCTTAATAATTATTACTTCCATGAGCTATTTTGATTCCTCCGATTGCTATTAACACTATTTGTCTTCCTAGAAATTCAGAAGTAGCATATGTGATAAGTGAGTACAATGTAAGGAAGTCTTTATGTGGAAGCCAGAGGTACGTTTATACCACTTTTATGGTTGGTCCACGGAGTATAGCACTCTGTGTGAGCTGACAACCACACTGGATTGTGCTATGGCGATTGCGTTGGCGCACTGTCCGTATCAGTTGCAGAGAGGAAAAAATAAAAATAAAAAAGTCAAGTACCCTCTTCTTCAAATACATTAAGACGCAACATACAAGTCTTCGTATGACACCTACACACAGATTTTGGAATCAACAATACTCGAGAAACAAAATTTCATGAAAAATGTGCTTAGTACTTACCACTAATGTTTACTAATGTGATCTCTTTCAATGATTCATAAGAAATTACTAAGGTAGCTATTAAGATCTACTGAATCATTCATGGAACATGCTAAGCACAATTCGCTGGTAATGCAAGCTGATTTGAACAGATTAAATTTTAAATTCAAAGGGCATGTGAGCTGTAAAAGAAATTACTCAATGTCAGCGAAGCTTAACTTTCTATAGAAAACACCAGAAGCTCATCCTTTATTTATTTTTACAATTTGGGGCGGAGGGGTGGGGAGGGAGGAAAACAAACCAAGAGGGTGAGAGAAAATTGAGACACTAGTAAGCTGGCGAACATGTTTTCATAATTAAATATTGCTTACAGAATGAAATCCAGAATGAAATCCAGCTGTGTATGGAAAAATATATTGCATTTCATTTAAATATGAAGACATCTTCAGGTAGAAACTGAGTTTGTCAAAGTTGTGCAAGGGGAAACATACATGTTACA
Source organism: Anarhynchus alexandrinus (assembly GCA_008711295.1). Taxonomy (NCBI): domain Eukaryota; kingdom Metazoa; phylum Chordata; class Aves; order Charadriiformes; family Charadriidae; genus Anarhynchus; species Anarhynchus alexandrinus. The sequence goes on along the minus strand of VUYV01000067.1, from coordinate 521,552 downwards.
TTACAGAGACCATTATACAGTACATGTATATTTAATTTACTACCAACTGTTTAGATTTTTTTTAATCTTAGTATATAATGAAGTATTGCATATTATAGGCATATTTAATATACAGGGAAATTACTGTTATTTAATGGACATGTCCCTGAAAGACAGAAAAAAAGTTCAGCATAGTTTCTGAGTTTTTCATATCTGACTGGTTAAGACATCTTAAATGAGAATAAGAAGAAAGGAAGTTATATGCTACTAAATTTCTTAGCCTTAGCAGTCTATTCCTTTTTTAAAATCTTAGGTTACTCCTGAGATGTTGAATTCATTTGTGACCTTACAAGGTTGTACTTCAAAGACATAAAACGTTGAATCCATCTAGGCAATACCTCCAATATGCAGAATTCCTGCCCTACAATAACAGGATTTTATTTCATAATTCCAGATAATACTCTAAGCAGTAAATGTAAAGGCTTATACATTGACAAGTTAATTACTCCACAGTCTAAGAATTCATTTACAAGAGCATATTAAATTGTGACTATCATCAAAGTCTTCCTGTGGGGCATTTTATCTCATTAGTAATACGTCTGACACTTGACTCAGAATTTTATAGTCATCAGGTCAAACTACAGCATTTGCATCTATAAATTAAGCAATAATTCCCTCCAATTCAATCAATACCACTCGTTAGCGACTGGTACACAGTAAATGACGTGTTTCTAGCACTGCCACACATTTTAGAGTGGAAATGTGTATCACTATATTTCACTGTTCAAGAGAAAAAAAAATACATTTCTCAAAAGAACAAGAATGAAATACATTAAATATATATGAAAGAACAATAATAGGCCAGAGTAAAGGAGCACCAGCAAAGAATAACTTATATGAGGGAAAAGGCAAAATTCATTTTTGTTTGCTTGTAACCTGTTCTTAACCTATCTTGAAGACAGAACTTCACACGTTCCATTAAAAAAAATCAGTTAACACAAAGGGTTAAAACATATTTAGCCTTGAAATTTTCAACCCACATATTCCTTTCTGATATCCTGAAGAAAGGGTAGGTAGTTATTCAATAAGATCATGCAGTGAGAGTCCAGGCACACAAGATGAGAATTGCAAAAGCTATGACAAGCGTGGGACAGTGATTTGCTAGCTAAATTAGAGGCTGGGAGAAAAGCCTGTTGATTTATGCTTAGTCTTGATCAGACTCATACTATATTGATTGCATGAAGGAAGGAGCTTAGGAGATTACATTAGTTTAGTTTTTACCTACATTTTGGTGCTGTGGTTCCTTTTAAGTCCTTCTTCCCTTTAGAAGCCCTGTACAGTATCTATAGCCTGGAACATCATTCCTGCTCTTGGTTCTCCTTGTCTTGAGCCTTGTCACGTAATTCTTTTGGTTATGGATCTTCCAAAGTAACCCACAACTCTCTCATTTTCAGATGGGATTCCTGTCTTCTATTTGGACTCTCCTGCAATCCCAATTTGACTCTAATTCGCAATGTGAATTTGTGCATCACTGTACCAAAAGATATTATCGCCACGTTACCTAGGTTAATATTTTTCACTGTGAATTGGTATTTTAATTTTATCCACATTCATCATAGTAACTGGGAAAGCACAAGTTACGTACGTATAACCTATGTATAATTTCTTCATATGCACATATGCATCTGTTTTGATTCACAATATGACTATATATTTTCATGAGAAATAATTTTGTAAAACCATAGAACTTAAGCATTTATTTGGTCTTAGACAAGGAAATCAGCAGATATTCTGTCTAAGTGATATTTATTAGGCTAATGTCTGTTCATTAAACCTGTATCAGCTAACTTTACTCTTCTGTTATTTATTTACAGTTTTCAAGACTTTGTGTGGTTCTGCAGTCAATCCAAGTACTGTTCTGCAGATTAGACTGAAAATTGCAGGTAATAAAACCTCACTTCACCTGACTTTTATGGCAAAAATGCTTTCTGCCATAGCCCCCAGGTAATCTCTCTCAGTCCCCACTAAACTGTTAGGAGAATGAGATTCATCAGTTTCACCAGGTTTAATGAGAAAAAATTTATTGCCAGAACAAAATAAATATTTCTGGCCTACAAAGTTCTTTCTCGACTCTGCTTTGTCATCACCGGAGTAGATGGCCACCTACTTGGGTTCTTAGGTGTGTACCTGCACCAGACCTTTGGAGTATGTGGGAAGGTCATACAAGCAACTACACTTCTAGCAACTGTAAGGTCTGAAGAGCCACCTGTTAATTTTTTCTCTTTCTTCCATTCATATTCCTTGACACTGACTGTAGATAAATTGTCAAAAATATTTTGTGCAATACAACCACTAAATTATTTGTTAGGAGAAGGAAAGCGGGCAGCCTGGCTGAGCACTCGCTGTAGAACACAGAAACGCAGGCGCTGGCAAAGCAAAGCAGAGCACCTCTCCGCTCAGAGCTTTGTATTTGACTGTTACATCACTGTAATGTTGTAAATGAGTTTAATTCAATAAAAATGTCTCAACCCCTTAAAGTGTAAATTGTCACTCAAAGAGAAGAGAAGTAAATCTAGGAAGACACATACAGCTGACACCCCAAAAATTAAGTTATAAATTTATCAATTAATCTATGCAGTCTTCATAAAAGAAAAGACATTACAGCAGTGCTGCCTCAGTGAGATTTTTATGTTAGAATAATGGGCTTCAAGAGGGAGAGCATTTTATCCCGATTATCCATGTTTTGGAAGGACAGTTTCTCCACAGCCACATCTATAATCTAACACCACAGTTAAAGAGAACTATCCACTATTTAATTTCTACATTACAACTGAAGATATATAGCAAAAAAAAAAAAAAAAA
>VUYV01000067.1:468348-517597 GCA_008711295.1 Anarhynchus alexandrinus | reverse complement strand
AAAAAAAAAAAAAAAAAAGGCTTACTGCCTGGATTTTTCAAATATCCCATATTGTTTCCTGCTTCTGCAACATTCAGCACTGTTGGCTTTTAGTCTGAGAACAGGCCTAATTAACAATATTGATAAAAATATCACACATATGATCACCTCTCTTTCATATTAAGGCAGTGGGCAATAGTGATTGATTGCCCAAACTGTTGTAATGGAAGAAGTTTAAGTGCTAAAAGAGAAGTTATTAGGACAGCTGAAATTCCTAGCACAATCTATCCACTGGCCAGCTAGGATTCACTTTTCCAGTCTTACAGCTCAAAGTGAACATGGTGACCACTGACCATGCCTGAAGAGGAGAAGGACCCATCACGATGAGGAGAAGAAGGACCTATCATGATGGTAAAGCATAGCAGACGTTGAGACAGGATATAAGAAGAAAGAGAAAAGACTATCAAATTAATTTTTCTAATATAAATTAATGAATGGAGGAGGGAGCTAAAAATAAGCCAGTTCTCAGAAGTCCTGTCACATTTTAAACATTCAAAGACGGGGCCTGCAGTTATATTCTGAGATGCTGGAATTGTTTTCTTCTGTAAATATAAGAATTACCACCAGTGAAAATAAAGGGCAGGAAAATATAAACACAGAGTTACCAATATACAGCAGAGGTGGGAAAAGGGAGCAACTGTGAAAGTAAAATACAGTGGGTACATGATAAAAAAGCAAATTCAGAGCACAAGCATTTAAAATTAACCACAAGTTGAACAGTTCTAACACATCAAAGCATTATTTCTACATCTGTCAAGCACATCCTATCACTGAAGTTCTTTAATGACCAAGACATACAAGGATATCATGTCTCACCATGCATTGTGGTGAAATACAAACAATTCTGAATCAGCTAGGGTAAGACATAGACTAAGAAGCACCAATATAAAGTACTAGGACATCTCACAAGTCACTACTTATGCCAACTTAAACAAATGCAAGCCATTTGTATTGAGGTCCCTATGTTTAGGGACTATACCTCTAGCAAATTAATTTGAGCCAAGAATAAAAAGACTGACCCAAGGATGGTATACTTAAAGGTCTGTGAGGGCTGAAAGTGGCTGAGAGGCACAACACCTCTCTGCATGTACTTCTTTAAGGAATCTGCTGTCTGTCCTGAAAGGGGGGTGGAAAAGACATCTCACCAGAAGAACAAGGCAGCAGGAACATGCTGCAGGAGAAACATCAGGAACTTCCCTGTGCCAGTTTTCTCACACAAGAGAGAATATTGTCCATAGAGATGGTCAGAGGAAATCTGATGCAAACCTCCAAGTTTTTAAAATACATCACATATAAAGCTAAATGATTTTATCCTAAACTTCAAATATAGGCTTTTCCAGAGGACACAACAGGCACTGCACAAAACTTCCATTGGCATTCCTGCTATTTAGTGTTTTAAGGCTCTGAAGAACAGCCTTTCATTACCCTGCACTGCTAAATCTTCAAATGCTGTAGTTATGATCTCCATGATCAGGTGTTGGACCTGTACATTCCCTCGCTGTTGCTGTGACCTTAACTTCACAGTATTCTCTTCTTTTTTAAGTAAAGCCAGCTAATGTAATAATACTGAGAGCTTACTTACAGCAAAAACTATAGTACTTTTCACATCACTTGTATTTCATTTTTTAATTTGAAGGCCATTAAAACAATATTCATCTTCTGTGGCTCAGGAACACGCTCCAGCTAGGTCAAATGATCTCTTTTATCATACAAAGCAGACACTGTAGATAGATCAAGTCCTCCCTGTCTATTTAAGATGCAGCTCACAGTGACAGCTAAGTGCTGTTCTGGAGATCTGAAGACTTAGAAACCAGGCTTATTTGTTAGTTTCTCCTTCTCTCACAAAGTGAATTAGATATTAAGGTTGTAATCAGGTGTTTAGTCAGTGCAAATGGATTGTTTGGCTTGGCAGAGGTTGCTTCTTTGTCTTTGGAAAATTATAAGAGGCCAAAGAGAAGCAAGTTTTTAGGTGTGATTTATGATTTTTGATTCATCTTTCTTCAGCAATGCTATTTCAAATCACTGGATGCTGGTTTTGTATAACTATATATTGCCAAAATAGTTTCCAGTGCTTGCAACAAACCCTCTTTCTTAAGCACTATACAATTTGAGTAAATAATTAATGAATTTCCAGAGCTACTGGTGGCACGAGTGATTATCATGACAGCCAGAAAATCCAAAATTCAAAGTATCTCACAGCATTTCCATAGGAAAAAGTGTCAAAAACATCATGACTCAAGCTTTTTATTTAAATGGTCTTTGACATTATTTTAACTGCAATTTGGTGAGCACTTGCTGAGTGGATTATCTTGGTCAAATTAAAAAAATCACAGCAAACCATGTTAAACAGGAGGATTTTTAAAGGTTATTTCTTTTGTTGTTTGAACTATCCAAACATTTAGCCCACTCATCACTGTTAGCATTCTAAAATATTCTTTGCTATTTCATGCATGTCTTTCACCTTATTATAGTTTCAGCTCCCTCTTTCATGCTTTAACTCACTTAACTAGTAAAAACTGGATTGTTCCATGCTCCCTTTATAGCTCTTCATTGTCTTTTGTTTTTCAGTCATGCCTGTTTTCATGGGCATCTATGCAGTGCTCAAGAGGGAATTTCGTATGTGTACACAGGAGTTAGGCTACTCCTAATATGCTTCTAAGAATGCCTGTAAAACAGCTAGGAAGCTTATTACCATGTTCTTTCCTCATTGCATTTTTCCCTTTTTAAATTTTTTTGTTCTATGATCAAGCTCAATGTTTAGATTTTTCACTTCCCCATGCTGATTGATTATCAGTTTCTTGCAGAACATGCTTCATATTTAACAAGTTTAAACAGAAGAAATACAGATATGCATTCTGAATACAACCATCGGAGGAGGATGGCTGGATGTAATGCAACCCAGAGACTAAACTTGTAAATCTTTCTTACTGCCACACAAAGATGTGCTCTCTTCATTTTCAATCGCAGGTGTTATCAATAGTGCAGGACACTACTTTTCCAAACCTAAGATTTCTTTATTTTTACCAAATCTCGCATCAGCAAAGACAGTAGGCTAGTCAACCATTCTCATCACTCATCTTTCATTTGCTACATTCCCTGAGATGATCGTCTTAAAAAGAAAACAAACAAACAAACAAAAAAAAAAACCAGGTCCCTGATCCTGATTAGGTCTTGTGATCAACACTGTAATATAAACATTAAAAAGAGGTAACCCTTGGGAAGTGGATCTGCGTATGCATGAAAATGGAATGAGCTTTCGCACAGGCAGAACCGTGCAAGCTTTTCCACAGTTCTGAGACATTACAATGCAACCTATCCATGCTGAAAACAAAACAAAAAATTTCTTAGAAATTCAAACAAACTCAAGGACTTCAGTTTTGAATAAGTAGGATAGAAAAAACTCTTATGGGCTGATTGAGGCCATAGGTATATCTTGAAATACCGGTGGAGAACCACTCCGTCATACACTTCATTTGCAGGTTGGAAGAGTCCTAGTTTGAGAGCACAGGATGTCACTGGCGGGGACAGGGACAGGGGAAGAGCTTGGTCTGTAAAAGCAAAACCTATAGGACCTTCCATCTGTTCTCTGTAGGCTCTTTCTGTTGAAACCAAAAATCTTTCTGTTATTTACTGAGCTTATGATTACACTATTCAAGATCCTATATACTTGGGCTAATCCATCAAAAAAAAAAAAACCAGCACAAGCACTCAATATCTCTATCTGAGGGCTCAGACAGCTAATCAGAATCAAGCCCTATTATGCTGGAGGTGTTTAACAACTGCATAGAGTAGTTGGTTTGGTTTTTTTGTTGGGTTTTTTGTTGTTGTTGTTGTTGGGTTTTTTTCCCCTGATTGAGAGTTGCAAGGTTTGAGGGACTCCAGCTTCTGCTTTCCAATTGATTGCTTAAAACTCTGCTAAATTGAGTGTCTAGCCATTTGATGCTTCTAAAGCGTGCAGTAGGCAATCACAGTACACGCTGACTGGCTATTCTACCATGAACTTCACTTTTGGAATTTGTGAGAGAAGAGAAGTGTGAAGCAGCAATTGGCATGAGAGTACAGCTATAAATTAAGTAACATCAAGTTGATTATACAAAGTAATGTAGACAAGGACACTGCCTGCTACAAATCATACTGCCCTCTAGCACACAGTTTCTGTAGACTACCAAAGCAATGGTCTAGCACACAGGGGTTTGGGTTGGGGTTTTTTTTAGCAATAGAAAATGTTCCTCTCTTCTTCATTATTCTCAGCTTTCTCCTGTGAGGATAATTCTGCACTGGCATATTGTTATTTCATCATTTAGGCAAATTCTATATAATTAGTTTTTAATATGTCTTCATGAAATCTAAATCTTTAATCATCGTTGATGGATTTCTCTGAATTCCTTCCAACTTCCTGGTGCCAGCTTGTCCAGGATTCAAACCTACTCCTCGCAGCACTACAAAATGAAAGGAGAATTTGCTCCTGAGATCTGTACATAGCAATACAGCGTGCTCCAGCAGGAAAGATGTTAGACTGAGTATCATTTCTGAAGAACCAGCCATCAAAACTTAATTTTTTAACTTAATTTACAAGACTGCAACTTACATTTGAATTCTAAACTCTCTAATTAGCGAATATGAGACTTTTCCAGGCTTCTAGCAAATTAATACTGATAAAGGATGTTTACAGGCCAGAAAGGCTAACATTATTGTCTAGTAAGAATACATCTGATGCATTCAGCTGTTCCACTTACACCAATGGTAAATAAAATGAAGAAAATAAGTTAACAGCAATGACTCACAATGTATAATGCTATATCGCATACAGACTTCTGTCAACTGAACATTAATTCCCTTTTACAGACCTAATTTACACATGATCAGTACAGATCCCTAAAGGAGTCAGCTGGAGGCCTGTGTCTGTCATAACAAAATGACCATATGCTTCCATCCCAACTGCTAATCCACCAGCAGATCTGTCCTGCATACCTTATACCTCATCATCTTTTGGAGCCTCTAACGAAATACCTTGTCAGAAATCTACAGGAGTATGGTCTGTCATGCCCTGCAGGGAGCTGACAAAAGCAGTATCTCAGCTGGATGCCAAGGGAAAATATGGCAGCTCAACTGGAGCAGCATTAAACTGGAAGTCAGTGCAGGGTGGCTGTTGTTAATTTGAATTTTGTGTTAATAAATGAAGCAATAGGCTCTATCCTACAAATGTCAAGCACAGAAATGGATGGGCGCTGGCTGAGCATCTGGGAAGTTGTGACAGCGAGGATAAGAGCCTACATACAGTGTTGGGACCTGACATTTTCTGAGAGAAGAACAGAAATACAGTAATTCGTACAGCAGGACCGGTGGGTCACCACAGCCTTCCTGCCACCGTGGTAACCCTTCCCTGCCCACTTGTCTTTGGCAACATCAAGGGGAAAGAGGCATATGGCAATATGGGAAAGATCATTTCTCAATGCCAGCCACTCTGTGGAGGGACATGAGTGGGAGAAGAAAGGCAACTCCAAAGTGCCGTCCCTTGTCCTGATGGAACAGCCAGGATGTGGAATAAGGGCTGTTTCTAGAAAGAGGCAAGAGCTTGCTTTCTTTCCTCTGCTAACCACACCATTGCAAAGGAATCATTACGGTTTTGATCTGAGTGCTTCTAAGCTGAAAAAAAGATCCCTTTGATGTTGCTATAGACGCAGGCATCCATAGATATCTACCTCACCAGGGTATGTCTTTCCTTCCTGTAATCCCAACTGAGCAAACCACTCTCCCCGATAATGACAAGCAAGTGTTGAAGTTATGTACGTGTATAAGTCTTGCCGAATTTAATGTTAAGCACACAATTAAATGCCTTAAGGAAACTAGATGTAAGCATTTCTGGCTGACCTGAGGCCACAGCAAGGGGTGCAGAAGCTCCTGAAGTGTAATAGCAACTACAGAACAGATTTCCTTGCTGCAGACAGCATTGGGGAGCACTCTTTTCCCTTTATCCGCAAAGCAAAGCCATGCTCAAAGCCAGTTTACAGCAGCTTTTCAAAGGAGAAAGGATTAGGTCTTGTATTTTTAATATAGCTAACCATTTTTTTAAGCAGTGAGCACAAGATTAAATTTGAGGTAACATGGAGGAGCTAGATTATACTGAGATGCTTGGGCAGGAAGGTAATTAGGTAATTCTTCCATTTGGTAAACAAAATCAATGACTATAACTATAGATCAATCTCCTCTAAAATAGTAAAAATAAATAAGAATTCTGCAGTCATCTCCCATAAATAAAGTAAGCGAAGCCAATTAATATGATAGCTGCAACTTGCTGTTCCACACAAGAACCTAACTTGTCTGCAGCTATGGGATGGATGCCTTGCAGTATCTGCCTAATCACGTAAATGCGACTAAACACCTCCATCATCATAAAAAACTCTTTAAATGTCACCACTCCGCCACTCTTTGTACATATGAGAGTAACCGTAATGTCTGTTCTTAAAAAGAATGAATAAAACATACAGCTTATTTAAGTGACATAGGGACAGACTGTCTCAGGCACTCAAGTGAAAAGATGACCAGCATAAGAAAAATCAACAGCATGTTAATGGTTTATTAACTCCCTCATGAGCGCTTTACAAGCCATCAGTCAAAACTCCCCATTACTAATTCAGAATTTTTCTCTTAATTGTCCCAAAACACAGAACAACAACAAATGCTTATCTTTTCTTTTTCCATTGTTAATACTTACTACTTCTTTACAAAAGATTTAAGATCTCTCGTTTCTGATACATATTCTTATTATATCACACTAGCTACAATGGTGAAGCTCACTTTCTTTACAAGCATACAATTAGGCATAATCAACTCATCAAACAGATTTCATAAGATTTGTGCAGGAGGTTTTTAATACTATTCCTATTGTATTATTTATTTCTGTAGAACATGAATATAGATTACGAGTATGATTTAACTAAATACAGAAGTTATGCATATTCCCTTTTAAATAAGATGAGGCAATTTCCAAAGATCATTTATACACAAAGTATGAAAACCATACTTATTTTATGAAAGGAATGAACTTACATTCTTTTTTCCCAGAGCAGTTGAAGAGAATGCTTTACTAAGCAGAGGAAAAGTGGTTCTTCCCCCTTTTTTAGAGGCAATTAGTATCTTTAATTAGATATCTGACCTTTAAAATTGTCTTTCTTTTTCCCAACTGCATCAGGTGCCCCCCCCCAATTATTTTCCCCTGCAGACAGCTCACCTTTTGTTCTTGACCATTCACAGCTACAAATCACAACCAGAACAGTGCAAGCAGCAAGTGGTAAGATAACACGTGTGCAAAATTTGGAGGAATTATGCTACTGAAGTTGATTCGATGCTTCAACATGGAGTTGAGTTGATGCACCCCTTTCTTCTCTAGTCATACCTGCGGGGAGGTTTTGGCAGGGTAAGAGGGAGGCGCTTATCCTTACTTTTCCCCATATCTTCTTAATACTTAGAGATATAGCAGATGTACCCTTAGCTATAGAAGTAGTTTCATGAGACATAATTCAGAGTCTACTGAGAAATATAAGCACATAATCCTGGAATCTTGATGTGCTAGCTTGATTTTTCTTTCTTTATGGGATGAATATAGAAATATATCACCCACAGTGTATATTGGACAATTCATCTCAAAAAGATTATTTTTTTTTCCTATGGTGAAACCTTTAGAAGGCATTAGGTTGTGCTTGCAGTTACAAACCTCTGCCAATACACATACCATATGCTGCGAGTAACATCAATTCATGCAAACTGAAGGCAAACAAGCTACCTTCATGTTACAAGAAGAAAAAAAACGGTTTTAACCAGTAAAGCATGAGATTACAGAAGGTCCAGGGAAAAAAGACTCACTTAAATTACAGAAAAACTGGAAATAAAACAGCTATTAGAACTTCTTTGTAGGCATCCACTGAAGATTTCTTAAAGGCACCATAAAGCATCCAGAAGAAGACATTAAAGTAAGAGCAAGAAAATCTCATTGTAATGAGTCATAGTTTAATGGTCTGTGAGAAGGGCTAAATCTCTCTGCTTGAAAAGAAACATCAGGGTTTGTGTCTCCCTGCCCTAAGGTAACAAGCAGCTCTCCAGTGTTAAAAAAAACCAATTTTTCTAGGCAAAACTTCCTACTTGTGCTTTTACAGTGCTGGAGCCCAAGGTGGCAGTGTTCCCTTCAGGGATTGCTCTCTGCATCCCAGATAGGAGGCAGAAGTACCACCAGACAGTACTCGGAAAACTCCCACCAACTACTTGAGACAAGGTGCCTTTTCAGGGAGTCGACTTGTCCCTCCAACAGAGCAAGAGGAATATTTTCTCTGAAAGGACTTCGGTCTCACTAATGATTTTTCAGAAGATGTACTCATTAGAAAATGTCTCAAACTAATTATTAGGCCACCCTAAAGCTTCCCCCTTTTGGAGTCTGAGTGACCCTAGTGTGCAACGTGTTCTCTATTCAGCAATAGTCATATACTGTTTGGTAATGTTTTAAATCAAGAATGGGGGGAAAAGAAAGGTAAAGCCCACTTTCTTAAAAATAAGCTTGGTCCTGTATTTTAATACAGACATCACTCAGTTCCTTAAAATTGTGTGGCTATCTTGTTAACAAGCTTCACAATGGGTAAAGCAGTATAAAAACAGCCTTACGATCCACCATGAGATACAACAGTAAAGCAGCAAGCTTACTTTTTATAAACAGCACTCTCAAGCAAATCTGTCTGAACCTAAGTATTATTTTTCCATCAAAAATTTAGTGAAAAAGTCAGAATCCTTAGGCACTATATCTTCTTGCTCTTCTTGAGTCAACAGAGTTGTTTAAAATTATTTTAATAACCTGCAGCATCTGGTTTTTTTCCCCTTTTTCTTTTTTTTTTCCATGGTGTTCACTTTGATTCTAAATACAGAAAGAGGAAAAGTGCAGCCTGTAAACCATCACAGCATATCTCATCAGCTCCACTACACAAGCCAAAACAGACCAAGCAAAATTAGAAAGAAGACTCAGCATCACAAGAAAGCTTGAAAACTGAACTCAGGAGCTGCTCTGTTTGACTGCCCTGAAATCATCATGGGAAGCAGCCTGTTCTGGAAAGATAAAGCAAACCGTGTTACTTCTACTGAGTGTTTATTCAGGCTGAGTAGGAAAAGCAGCAAATACCAATATGGAGAGCCCAGTGCTAATGACAGCATCATTTTATCAAATTTCAACCACCTAAAAATTTAGCATCCTTACTCGAGCTTTCCATATAATTAATGCAAAGAGGGAGGTGGAGTGACTCACCCCCTGGGGGTTCCTGTCTGTCTGTGTTGGCCATGCAGAGATGCTGCACAACAAATACAGACTAGAAACCTAACTTTTACAAAGCTAAGCTTAGGTTACCTATGTCTCTACTTAAGTACAAAAATAATATAATAAACCTAAAGAGACTCAAGGTTTAAGAGGACTGTTCATCATTATGCAATAAAAAGTCTACTGATATACATGATGCATCTATAACAATCAATTATATAAAAGAACAAGGTTTAATTAAGGAGCACAGAACTACTGGTGATACTATTTCTTTCATTGTGACTGACAACCAATAGCAATATTGTCAAATTAACAAGATTTTGAACTATAATTTATGTTTTGATTGTAAATGTAATGGGTATTTTTCTCAAAAGTGTTTATTTAAAAATAAATTATCACATCTGAGGGAAGCATTAGCAGGTAAAAATCAATTCTGAAATTTCACATTTTTCATTTCACTTTTTAGTGCCTGTCTGTTTTAAACTACTACTAAGAGTCTACCATAGGAGAAAAACGAAGGCAAATTTAGCACACCTGCAGTCTTCTTGGATGCTACAAGGGAGGAATCTCTGGAGACACTTTATTACCAAAACTGGTCCTCCATTAGCTCAGGGAAATGGACTATTGCTACTATGAAAACAGTCCTCAGAAGAAAAAACTGATTTTTGCTGCTTGTAGTGAAATTACATATGACTATTTTTGTTATAAGAAATTTTGTTATAAAATTGCCTTGGTTTATGCATTACTTATGACACTAATAACATTTTATTTTCTTTTATTTTCTCCTCTGAAATCCTCAAAATTCCGCATTTCTCTAATCCACTAAGTAGGACTTATTATTTAATTGAATTAGCTCTGTAAATACCAGTTTCTGCCACTTCAGTAAAGAACACACTAAACCAAATAATAGAAACAAAAGAACTGATCATCTCACTTGCAAAAAAACTTCTTTATAATATTCACACTGAGAAGAGCTTAGAATAGCTAATAGTAGGAGAGGAAATTGTATTTTCTCCTTTTTTTCATTTTGCAAGAATATATATTTGCTGTGTCAACAACGTTGTATGATTTTAAAAAATAGCTTTGTTAGTACTAAAAGGAAGTTAAAAAGTGTATAAACCAAAGATTCTTCTAGGCTTTTGCGGGGTTTGGTGTTTGGTTTTTGGTTTGTTATTTTTGTATTTTTTTTGGGGGGGGGGGGGTGGTGGAAAAAAATTAGGTGCTTTTAATGAATGCTACCTGTTATTTCTGAAGTCAAAATTATAAATAAATATCACAATTTTCAATAGCAGTCAGAGGTACACCATGATTCTAAGACTGCAATTCTACCTCAGGTGTCCAAAAACAAACTGTAGGAGGGAGTTCACAACATTTGAATTCAATCCTTAACGCTGGAAAAACTTTTACACACACCTACGCTGTATTTGTCAATGTAGGAGCCTTTATATTGCCAGCACAGACGAACCAGATAGTGACAGTGAATTTGCCATCAGCTGCGTATGAGCCAAAGGCAGGCATGCTATATTTCTTTAAAATGTGACAGACATAAAGAAATGCTAATATTCCAAAGCCCTAGACACCCACAAAACTGATGGAGAAAAGGATAATTGCTAGGAGTATGTTATCAGCAAAAATGCATTACTGCTTGAAAAGGCACAAACATTGCCTGCATTCAGCAGGCCACAGACTAATGAGATTGCCTCTCGCAGTTGCAGTTGATAGGGGAGCAGAATAGCTCTCTAATTAGGTTTACTGACTAGGGGCCTATATTGTCTTCTCAGCACTAGCAAGTTGGGAACGCAAAAACCTTCTGCAGTGAAAGGAAATGAGACGTCTTCCTTACTCCTCACATAACCAAAACAATTATGTGTCAGGAGCATCTCGGTCACTTCATCTGTTCATCCATGGAGAAAGGGTAGTTACTTCAGTTCGACATTTTAACAAAGCCCTGAAGTTATTGAAGGTAAGCCTTAGGTAAGTCAGATGTATATCACTGACAACAGTAATCTACTTGATAATATTTTATTAAATTTTCCTCTTGCCTCTGGTCCAAATCTTCCTTGCTAGGGGCTCATAATGTGTTTATACACAAGCAAAACTGCCTCCTATTGCAATATACATAGAGATAAAATATTTCCAGAGACACCATAGTGTCCATTCCTATTTCAGCCTCTTGTCTCCAAGAGCATAATAAAATTAAAAGGACAGTTTTTATACAATTTTATCTACCAATCATGCTGACAGTGTACAGTGTCAAACCACATCATCCCTATATCCTGTGACCACATTGATACATAAGAATACTTGAACTCAGGTGGAAATTCTGATATCCAGATGCTTCTGTGCAGGCAGCAGCATCTGCCACTAAGGACCTGATTGTAGATTGATCCTTCTGACTCTGATTCAAAGGGCACAGCACGACATTTATGCCAATATAACATCTGGTTAAAATGACCCAAACTGGCTTCCTAAATTCTTTATTCTTATATAATCCTTCTGACGGGAGTTTGTGGTTGAAATTGAACTTGATACAAACCGACGGGATGGCAGCACAGAGTACTAATGGTGCCTGAATTTTGTTAGAAAAACTGTATTTGACTAGTTTGTTTTGCCAAAATTCAGCTGTTTGTCTTGAAAATTTCCTCACTAGTTTCTGCATTAAGTGATGGTGGTGTTTTCCCCAATTAGAGCAATTTGAGGTCTCATTTAGAAAAGAATCTCATGTAGGGAAAGATCTCCATAGTATTTACAACTTTGAGCACGAATATAAAAGCTGGCAATTTTTGTTTTCTGTGCGAAAATTTACCCAAATTTGCTATTTAAAGTCAGTGAGGTAAATCAGATTTTGCACACTAGAAAAAATTTTGACATTGCTGGTAACACTGTCCAAGATCCCTTTCTTGTTGAGCAGCCTCATCCCTCGAGGCATCCAAATATTATACAGAAATATTCTCCTGAGCTCTCGGCCTTTTTGGACCATATCAGTCCTACCGCAATCTACTTCCTTATAACAGCAGTACAGGAGAAAATGGCACACCACCTTCTAAAAAAGAGGATGCTTTGTATGAGGACTCTAGGAAGTAAAATTGACTCCACTGAAATCAGCACTTCGGTACATGGTGATGAACATGAGGGAAAAAGGGTTGTATTTTCATATCTTAATAAGCTGCTACATACAAGCTAATTAGTGGTGACTGCAGTGTGTGGGAGGTCCAAGAAAAGCAAGTACTAAGATAGGATAGAAATTGCTGAATGTACGGTCAAGTATGAAGTGCACAGCATACATGTGCTCTGAGATAACCTGATTTTCACGTTCCCTGGAGTCATCTGATGACTAAATTGAAAGCTGGTAGAGAATAAATCAAGGAGTTGCAGGCAGAGAAAATACAGTGTCATGGTTACAGGAGTTCAGGGTTGTCTGGAGAACCGGCTTTTATTCCTCTTTGTGCCACAAAGTTCCTGTATGTTGGTAGCCATGTAAGATAAACCAAATCCTTTGCACGTGTTCACTAATTGCATCTTCCTCTTTTTCTGGATGCATACCCTAAGATCTGGTCTGCAGGAGCCCTGAGCTGGCACAGCTGCAGTGGAATACAATGAGGCCTATGCTCTGAATGTAACAAGTCCTGTATAACACAAAATATTAAGAAAAACCAGGGCCCTAGCATCTCCAACTGGTCTTCTAAAATTAGCGAACACTGACATAATCCATAAAACATTAAAAACAAAGAAGCAAAAAACTCCATCCCCTCACTAGACTATTATGAAGGTAGGTTGCAAGGGCAAATATTCAGATGCTGTAGTGATAAATATCAGAATAAGTCACAAGAAAAGTAGTAATTTTGTTGTGTGCCTTGGGTGATGTGGGACACTGGGAAAAAGAGTGTGCAACCAGGTTCTCAGAGAGCACAGCCTGGTGGGTGGAAGCCTAGGCAATGTATTCCAGAGGAATCGGCAGCTCTAACTGCTATCTTTGATAACATCTGATTATTTGATAATGCTATTTTGACAATGGTCTTTTAATATGACAACATATGTGTAAACATACGATTTTATATGAAAATTGTATGACAACTAGAATGCTACTGGTTTATACATAACGCGTAGTCCCAAAAGAGCAAATTTTGTTAGTCTCTCCCCCGCAAGGTAACAAATAGCAGTCATCTAACACCACACTGAAGATTAAATCCATGCATACAGTATTG
Source organism: Anarhynchus alexandrinus (assembly GCA_008711295.1). NCBI lineage: Eukaryota > Metazoa > Chordata > Aves > Charadriiformes > Charadriidae > Anarhynchus > Anarhynchus alexandrinus. The sequence goes on along the minus strand of VUYV01000067.1, from coordinate 504,061 downwards.
AAGTAAGCATACATGCGTACAGCATTTAAAACCTTTAAAAACATGGCAGGAGAAGACAAAAGCACTGCTGCTCATTTTGACAAAATAATTGCTTGCCTGTGAACTGCTCCACGATACCAGCTCTCCCTACAGATTTTAGAGGGAGCCTCCTAGATACCCTACTCTCTTCCTATCCTGGAGTTGTACAAGAAGCCTTTCTAGGTTTAACTCTAAATATTTCTTCCTGGAAAAAACATAATTTACACTGATTAAAGCAGATTGAGAACTATGTCAATCAGTTTTAGGAATGGTTTTGCTGGGATAGAAAATAAGCGAAGGCTTGTGATGCAGTAAGAGCATAAAGAATTTATGCTTTTATTATAAAGAAGCAATAATAGTATTCTTTCTAAAAATATCAAGAATGTAAAGTCATAATAGCTAATGAAAAAATAAGCATCCAAACCTGACATTTAAAAATAAATGTAAAATATATTTTCTTAATGAAATCAGTCATGTATGACTTCATCGAAACCAAGAGATTAATTTCACTCACAGGGATTATCTGAAATGAGTTTTTCAATTAACGGTCACTAGCTGAATAAACCCCTAAGGAAATCTTAGCCTATGTTACACTATACTACACAAATAAACTTGGCAAAAGCTGAAAAAGCAGTGAGACAAAGGTTCTCCTTGGTTTATCAAAGGAAAGCCATTATCTGTGAAAACCTTTTATTTACTAATTGTAATTTAAAATTGCTGTACAATCTTTTCTATAAAGATAATTATCTGTAGAACACATGGCTACTTCCTAGTACACTGATTTTTTTAAAAAAGTACAGGCTCTTCTCAAATTTCAGTTTCTGCCTGAAAATAAGGGACTTCTGTTGCCACACAAATCTCCCATAACAGCATCATATTAGCATCAAAGGCTTACAGAAGAAGTTTCAGAAGAAATGAACACAAGTGAACAGCTGTGAACTTGCTCTGTACAGCCTTATCGCAAACACTGGATATGGAGATGACCCATATGTACACTTCCTTTTCCAACACATCTTCACTGAGTGTAACTGCAACTCATGTTCCTTGGAGAGCAAGTCTAATGCTGACATATGTTCCCGGTCTCCGCAAGCACTGAGATCCATCCAAGTATTTTAGCGCAACCTCCCAAGCAATCCTATGACTTCTAATTATTTTTAGTGGGCTTGGAAACAAGTTAGTTTTAAAATCAAGTCTTCCCCTTAACTAGGCAGCTCTAAACCCAGGTGCAAGTGGGAAAAGTGGCCAGGGAAGAACTGTGAGAGCTGGTTGATGGAGGAGATGTTAATATGGTTTCACAGCTGCAGTGCTAATCACTCGGTGCTTTCCTCCTTTGCAGCCTCATGTTCAGCAAGTCTTAGGCTTCAGACTTAACATTCCTCAGAGCAGGTATTGGTTGGGCTGTCATTATTGCTACCTCAGATAAAAACCTGCAGGATTAGTCCTTAAATATCATTTTGAGTATGTAATTTGCTGGATTAAGTGAAAAGTGCTTTTTGAACCTTTCACTCTGACCAAACATATAGTTCCTTGCTGTCTTATCCCCCCTCCCCATCTCGGTATCTGTATTTTTCTGTCTTGCTTTCATTTTCCTGCTCGCCTCATTCCCCCGCGTACCAGTAAGTGGACCATTTACAACAGATAGTTTTGAAATGCTTATAATTAATTGTAGGGTATCTTCAGTCATTTTTATGGATAATAGCAAGTACCTTGCTCAAGAGCAGGAGAAAAATAATTTGCTATAGAAAAAATCACAGAGAAACACTCCATTTAAAATTGATGAAAGTTGCAAATGTTCTTGATGGACATTAAGATAATTTGGATTAATTCTCATGAAAAATAACTGCCATTTTGAAAGGCACTGTTACTGTTTCCTGAAGATGACCTAAATCCACTGAACACACTAACCAATGAAGCTGTCATCAAAAGTGGTTGTGGTTTTTATTGTGCTTGTTTGTGGAAGAATCTTGTTTAGCTCCTACTGAAAAATATGTCTCTGCTATGAAGAAGAATGGGTAGGAAAATAATCCTCATAAAAATTCTATAAGTGTAAGGGATTTGTTTGATTTCAGTAAGAGAATTTAATGGGAATATGAGTGATATGTGAGCAGGTGAAATATTATTTGTCTGTAAAAGATATGCTGAATGGGATATGAATCAAGTGTAAAACCCAGTTCAACCTATGAATTTGTCACTGGTGGCTCTCTTATTAGGTGGTATTCATAGTACTTTTAAAGTACAATCAGTAGTAAACAGGTTTGGTTTTCCACGTGAAAAAAGAACATTCGGTTTTTTTGCTTTTAAGTGGTGTGTCTGTAATACAAACTTGATAAAAATTAGCGGCAAATTATTACAATCTTGAAAAGTAGAGTACTTAGGTACTCAGATAGTATTTAATATATCTTTAAATTTTAAAATGGTTAAGGTTGTATTAAGTAATTGAGACTTAAGCATACTTAAGTTATTACTAACTCTAGGCCCCAAACATCAAGCTTCAAATTCTTAATTACACAAGTCATGTAGAAAATCTCCTGTCAAGTTTTCCATATACCATAAATAATTTTCCAAATGTTTGTTAGTCAACTGCAATACCTTTCATGAGCTTTCAAATTGCATATACATACACAGCAGCATTTAGCAGAAAATGCACTCTACAACTTATCAATTCATTGTCAGTCTTTAAAACTTTTTTTCCTGATGTCAATTCCAATAATTAAAAATAAATAAAAGCCACATCAAGCATATATCCATAGCAGGCATTCTTGTTAACCAACTCTACAAAGTTTCCAGTAACTCAAATACAGGAAATTCTCTGGCATTTCTTACAATGTGCCCTATTTCCTTCCCCTCTCACCTTTTCAACTCCAATATACTTTCAAGAACTCCTTGTGTTGCTGCATTATAAACTGTCTGCAGTCAAGATGTTAGCTATGAGGTCAACACTTTGCAGAAGGCCACCCAGTTAGCAGTAACGGGCTACGTTTTCTTTGTATAATAAATAGTGGATTTCCCTTTAATATCTTTGTTAACCTTTGAAACATTTTTGAACTTCCATCTGTGTTCTGGGATTAAACGTCAACATTTCACACTCCAAAGAAGTCAGTAAATTTACATTAATTCATTGCTTTTTCTTTGTTAAAAAGAGATGAGCATAGATTCCCCATATCAGAAATCATATACATATATGACTACACGCGTAAATGGATATGACTACACATGCCATACATGTTTGTGTTCCAGTAATATCATGACTTCTGTGCAACAACTTTCCAAATATATAATTATCTCTTCCTAATTATCATCTGGAAATCCGAACAGCCACCTAAGACTATGTGACTTTCTAATCCTTTAAGCAGTGACACATTTTCACTGCATATCCTGACAGCACGAGGTGGTTTCAAAGCACTTGCTGCAATTCCTAGTTCACGAGTCAAAGAAAACGAGACCTTTTCTTCATAACTGAACAAAGCTTCCCAAGACACCACTATTGAAATGAGCTGAACTTGCTGTAATTGCTTCTCTTCTCAATCAATCCTCCCACCCCGTGTATCACCAGGGAACAAATCCTTCAGAAATCCTTTCTGTCACTGCTGCCCCAAAGCTGATCAGGAGGTATAAGGCGACATGGCAGATGGAAATTGTATATATGTACATTTGTAACTTGTATATTTGAGATAATAGGGCTTTTGTGATTGGTGAAAATTGTTTACTTGTGATATACCCCAAGGTATCTATTTCTTGAAGAAGTAGGTGTAAACACAGAAAAATATCACAGCTGAAGTGAGAAGTTGCAAGAGTCAGAGCTGCCACGAACAGCCAGGCGGGGCTTCAGAGATGGGGAAGAAAGTTCTTGCACCCACAGAAAACTGGACTGAGATTTCTGATTCTCAAAAAGGCACAAAGTAAACTGAAAACAAGATTGGAAGCTGAAGCCTAGAACAACAAAAAGACCAAGACACTTGGTTTGGGTTTTTTGGTGGGTTTTTTTTTTTTTTTCCTCATTTCAATTCTATTCTACTCACTTTGAACTCTTTTTTAAAAGATACTCTTTTTTTTAAAAACATTATACTCTATTAAAACTTGCCTTTTTTCCCCATCCTTTAGGCATTCACTGTAGAAGGTCTAGGAACAGCTACATCAAAGCTCTGGATGATTCAGGACGTTGACATAAAGGGCAAAGCAAAATACAGATCCTGTTTTCATTCAGTGGTTGAACCAGTAAATACGAGATTAAAATGGATCTGTTGAACAGATTTTAGCTGGGGTTTCTTCAAACTGGGTATGTATCTGTGCTTATTTTGCTGCAAAATGGAAAACCCAAAACCTGGGGGGGGTCTCCTTCTAGGATTACTTGGAACTAATTAATTCTCTTAATTGTGTTAGCAGAACTGTACTTCCAAAACCAACTTTAAAACCCTTTTTAAAAGTAAACTAGTGTGAACCGTTCTGGCATTTCTGAAATGAAATGCTTCATTTTGACTTTTTCAGAATGAGTGAATTAAAAAGAAATCCTCTTTATCAACTTTAAACTTTTGACCAAAATCCAAACCAGATCCATACACAGCCACAGCATCTATGAAATTTCAGTTTTCGCTTATCTTACGACTCACTGAAATGTCACCCCATTCCATCTGTAAGCACTGTAAGGGTGTCAGTTATCAGACCACCCCAGAATGCACTATTCCACACTTGGAAAGTAATTTGTAAGCCCAAAGCATCTGCCATGAGTCAACCAGCAAAGAGAACCAGCTTGGTGGTTTTCCTAATAGTTTATTGCTACCATTGTTTTCAAGTACTTTTGCTTTCTTCTCTTTTGCTGTCAAATGATTCCTTAAAGAGAAATGTTGTTTTTCAATTTACAGGTTCCTACTTGAATGAACAAAGGACCCACAGACCATTATTGTTCAAGACAGAAAAATAATTACCAGATCAGCTGGAGATCTGACTTAGTATTTTTTTTAAAATACATGAAGTTCACATGCTCAAGTTTCAGTAGAACTTGAAAACTAGAAAGATGTATTTTCATCTCTTCCAGATTACTTTCTGCATGGAGCTGGACATCAGCCAACAGTTGTCCCCAGCCTACTTTACCCCTGTTTATTTTTAGGTAAGCAGATTAAGTTTTATAGTTGCAATTACCTCTGTTATATTTGTTAAGAAAGATATACAGGATTGACATTTGTTCGGATAAAAATCCACTAGTGCTGGGATCTTACAAATTTACAAGCATGTTTCATATCAGAATTTTAATTATTATATTGGTCGTGTGTTTAATCTCCATGTAAACACTTGAGATTGATCTAAAAGGGTCGGTTTGGTTTTTGGTTCTGTTGGGTTTTTTTTAATGGGGACACCGCATATTCACGAAACCACATTTCATTATCTGCTCCCAAACTATCTTTAATCCTTCATTCCTGATACAGACACTGCTAACTTCAAAATAAAGTTTGTGTTTAAGGATTTAGAAGCAACAGTGGTCTTTCTGGCTGGAAGGCTAGTAATGCTGGGAGGGGCGTGGGGGGGTGGGGCAGGGATCATCTTCACTAGATGATGTTACCAGTAACCAGGATTGTTTGGAAGAGCTGAGTAGGTACGCGCAGGAGCAGCACAGTAACAATGGAAGTTGGTCATGAAAAATGGCAAGAGGAAGGGAGCACGTTGTGTTTGGCCAAATGTATTAGTGACATGACAGCAGAGATAATGTATCTTTCACTTCCATACAGAACAACCCTGAAAGGCAAACTTCCCAACTACAATAAAGCAGAAATATTCCTGTGGAACTGAATGATTCAGTGTAATATAATAATACACAGAAAAGCAAGGCATGAAAATGAAGTTTGGAATCTGACTCCACTTCTGTGCTATTCAAAAAAGATTGAGCATATATTCCTGTAGTATGAATTTAATTCTGAAAGGTAGCCAACATAAAAGGAAGTGTATTTCTTTTATTCCCAGTAAGCTTAAACACTTATTCTTATCCCTTTACAGTTGCCAATGAATAGGCTAACATGCCTGTCAAAGAAAGACTTCAAGCACATCTTTAACTCCAAACAACTTGCTAAAAATAGTATATAATCATGTAATAAAGGACTGTACCATTATGCAGATGCACAGATGCAAAATAAAATTGCAGGAGCTACCTTCATTCCCTATCTAAATGATTGGTGGTGTAGTCATGATACCATTTCCTTAATGCAATTTTTCTGCATTCGATACTATCCATTTCATAACAGCCCCCAGAACTCAACCCAGCTAATGAATGGTACGGCCGCAGGATGTTGGGCACTGAGCAGACAGACTGTAAGTAGAGACACATTTTCTATTTTAGATAGAAGACTAGTCCTAAGTGAGACTCATCACAAGTGTGACAATTGCAAGTAGGCACAGAAATCAAGCCCAAATAGTTATGACACACAGGAGAAAGAATAGGAAGGGGTTTTATTCTGGTGTAGGGTTTTTTTTCCCTTATCTTACAGGAGAAAAGTATGCACAGAAACAGACTTAAACATTAACCCCTAAATTCCACAGGAAGTCTATGGGACAGCCAAGATTTGAACCCAGAGCTTTTTCAAGTTCTTCAGTCACGGGCTTGTTTCCTTGAGGTGTAAATGAGGAGAAATACTAATTAACATAGGAGAAATAGTAGGAGAAATACTAAAGTATGGGAGTAAACCCATTACAGCACTGGATCCAGAAGCATATTCAGCATGAGCAACCTAACTTGAAATAGGTTTCACCTTTGAAATGTCTCAAATCTCAATCAAATCATTGTGAAAGAGCCAGTACCTTCCCCAGTATTCATTTAAAAAAAAAAAAAAAAGATTTTTTAATGTTGTAATGCAACGCAGAACATTTAAAAAATTAAAACAGCTATTCAACTATCATTTTAAATTGCACTAAATATCAAAATAGTTCATTTTAATTGGTTATCTACATCACAGCATACGACTTTAACACTGAAAACCAAATCAGACAGCCCTGACTTAGCCTGCAACTCAGCTGTCTGTGTTATACATGATGAATCACTCCCTATTTTGAGCGGCTTTCCACACGTTGAAACTTGCATTCATAAATTCACATTAGGCAGTTAATGGGACAGAATCGGGGTTGCTATGGCAACAGGGTGATGTGTCCTATCACTTAAGTGAGAAAATGAACACTAGTAATTATCACCAAGCAAATGGTATTTTCGCCTTTTGTATACGGTATTTTTTCAGTGTTTAGTTTAGCTAATGAATGGATTTGTGACTTTCTACAAAGGTGGAATAAAAACCACCTAAAATGACTATTACCTGATCTCTCTCATATTAAAAGTGAGTCAGAACACGTCACTGAGCAAAGCCCGTAAGACTTACGTATTTGCAAACATTGACAAGATTATAATGATGTTAGGAAACTACAGTCCTGAGTTCAACAGTAGAGTGTATCAGACGCAATTCATAGGGTGAAAAAAACATGTCTCAATTTTGCTTCCAATCTGAAATTAAGCTTACCTTCACATCATGAAGCACAAATAGTCAAAAAGAACATACAACATCTACCTTTCTCATTAGGGCTGCAACAGATAATATTCTGTATTGCAGCAAAATACACCATCAGTGTTACTGCCAATACCCTTTGTGCACTTGCTTTCCCTTCTTAGAAGGTCAGACTGCCCTAATAAAAATGTTATTAAAGGTGCCTTTAAAGGGACAGACACAACCAGAACACATCTGAACAATACAGCAGAATACAGCTCAATACTCAAAAATTAAGTATTGAGAAAGTCACATCTTATGATCTCTGTTATTTTTCATCTTATTTATTCCATGCATAATTTAGAATCTGCAATATTTGTTTTAAGTTAATCTGTTAAGAAAAAAAAAAATAATCTGTTCACATTTAAACTTTCTACCTTCCACCACTAATTTGACTCCCCTTTAATTTCCTGGAGCCTGGATACCCACTTTCAACGTGTCAGCAGATAATTTGAAACTGTCCCTATTTTCATGGATGCTGAGTACAGCAGCTCCCATTTTTAGCTAAAATAGCCTGAAAGAACAGACTGCCATCCACTGAAATTGCCAGTGACCAATATATGGCATGTCTTATAGCTTAAATAAGTATAGTAGTGTAACCTGCATTCTGTCTCAACAGAAAATTAAGACGTTTATTTAAAGAATTTTTGAAGGGCCTTATCATCAAAGTACTCAAAACCTAGCACATCTTTAAAACTATGAACCCACGTGATTATATCCTAAATTTCCTTTTCAGGAACTTAGGGATGATAATAGAGGCACAAATCCAAAGACAGACATTTAAAGTTGAGACTTAGTGCAATCCTGAACTAACTTTACAGCCACTGCTGTACCAACAAGCAGATCTGCCTCTCATGGGTGTGATAGACCATAAAGTGTGCATGGAATTGTTTTGCTCTTAAAATAACCTCAGGAGACCGAACTGAGAATTCCTGTCCCATAGTAATATCAGCATTCTAGAAAATATAGGTAAAGCTCAGGAGAGTCTGAGGAAACGAAGAAAATGCTTGAGTGATAAGCAATATTAAAAGAAATAAGATAGCAAGGCGCTACCACATAATGAATAAGACTCATTGGATGCAACTGTCACCTGCTATGTCCAGCACAGTAAAACAATAAGTTAGTTGAAGAAGAACAGCCTGATTTTAGTGCACTATCACACTCTTTATATATCATCATTAAATAATAAGCTTCTAGATAGTATAAGTTGTAGATATCGATAAGTGTGAGGTGTGGGAGAAGGAGAAATTACTTTTGGTGGCTATATCTTGAGAGGCTTGGAATGGAAAACCAAACCACCAGAAACACAATCTGGTAGTCTGAGTTTAACACATTTCCCAACTTTCCCCAATATCCAGTTTACTAAACATTCCTATCGAGTTAAGTTCTGTATATATACATCTGTATATCCAACGATGATTTTCCATCTAATCAGGACTTGTTGGGTTTATTAAGCAGAGCTTAGCTGCAGCTGCTCTTTTTTTCCTCACCCAAAATTTTTATCTGCAGGCTTGCAGGAAATCTTTTTCTTCAGATTTTAAAGCAAAATAATGTAATTTGCAGCTCTAAAGCTGGCTGGGGAGTTAAGGAGATTTAAGGACTACATTTCAGATAAGTAATCTCTATTACGTGACCTTGTGATCAGTGGCATTTTCTAGCCTAGACTGCAATTCCCATGATGTCAGTGGAGACACAGTTTTTGGCTCTAAACACTTCATTGCAGACTCCTTCCTCAGGCAAATTATAATAGCTGGTTGCTGTTCTTCTGTATATTTAATGATTAAACACAGCCACTCAGAAAGGCAGATGATACGAGTTGAATTCTAATGCAGAACATAAGCAACATTCTGTAAACAAGCAAGAAATAAGTTAAAATAACGATGTAGAGTCCCCTGTTTCTACCTCAATGTAATAATCTCAGTGTAGAACTGTATTCTACACTTCATTCCCTTCATAAAATTGAAGGTACCTTTACCTCAGTACTTATATGAAAAATGGCAAAAAATTATTATATTCTGATCTTTTAAAGAGGCAGAATTCAAATTTACTGCTCTGAAATCAACAGTCTTAAATTAGCTACCAGCTTGTATAGTTTTCATGCTTTTTCTCCCCCAGCACATGACCAGTGGTAAAGCATACCGGGTTTGTGTAACTGCACAAATACATTTTTCTCACATAAATGATTTTACTAAATCAAAGAGCACGTCCAAATATTTACCAGAGTTTCACCAAAAACACAGTTACTCACACATGATTTATAAAATCCCTCTTCATAGTGATCTCCCAAAACTCATTCCCAAAGCAAACATCCCATTTAGGACAGACCTTCTACTACACTTTTGAGAAATTGTCATACAGCTGCTATCTATCAAATCCAGACAGCCTGCATAAAATAAATTATCTAAACACTTACTTTAAGAGAAAAATCACTGATAGCAATCTTCTTGCTAAACACAGAGAACTATATTTATTTACACAGGGAAAGTCTTTCATATTGCATTTTTTGCTGCTCATAAATTGTTAGCAAATAATTTAAGAACTGACTGTCTTCATAAATCTTCATTAAAGATTTTATTTTTAAAAAAACACCATTTAAAGAGCACAGTTGGCTAGAAAATGACGGTATAGATATGAATAAAATTTATTAATCAAATGCCATTTGAGAGTATTCTGACCAAATTTACTGTCAATTTGTCTCAGCTAAACTTTCATGAATAATTTTGTTTGTTTGAACAAAAATTGCACTGTGAAAGAAAAAAGGATGGCACACAGTGGTCAGGGCTTCATTTACAGGAGGAAGGGAGTGGAAGAGCATCCCTGTAAACAGATTTGTGCCTGTGTAATCTCAAAATTCCCTTTTTGATATAGCCACTGACACTCATAAGAACTCAGTCTGGACTTTCAGCTTCATACTAGCAGGATTTACATCAAATCAGGCACTGTCTGTCCTCCCATAGCTAGCATAGATAAGATGGGCTTTGCATTGTCTTCTCATGCTCATTTGAAACAAAAGCAATGCCTAAAGTGCCATCTCTAGATGATCTCAGAATACGATGGACACATAATGGAAAATTTCTTTCACTTCTCCAAATCTATATCAGATATTTTAAACTGCTTATCTGTTTTGATGTCCTAAAAAAAAATAAAAATTTTTTTTTTTTTTCCAAATAAATAAAAAAAAAAAAAAAAAACTAATATTTTTTTATAACCCAAAAAAAAAAAAAAAAAAAAAAAACCACAAAAAAACCCACACCAAAACCAAGAAAAAAACAACTTTTGTTTTGTTTTGTTTTGCATTTTACCTTTACTTCAACAGGGCTTGAATCAGGGCTGACTTGGAACCAGCTGGTTGAAAACAAGGCATTCCTCATTTGAGACCAAAGAACATTCAGTCCTCAACAGTTCCTAAAACTAGGATACATCGACAATCATCCAGATCCCACAAAATTTATTCAAGCATGATGGAAGCATACACTTCCAAAGATGCTCTAAGTGTCCATTCAAAAGCCAAAAGCAGTAGAGGAAAAACCACCATCCAGTGACAACTGGTTTTTGATCTTTGGGGTAGTGTAGCGGGAAATACATTCGCAATAATAAGTTTTTTGTTGGATTCAAATAGGCTTAAAAGTCAGCAGAAACATACCCTGCTTTCTACAGAACTGTCTCTCACTTGGCAGAAACTGGCTACAATTGGTGCAAGGAACAAACATCTCCATTTTTTCCTAATGCAACCTTTGTTGAATTTAACCCTCTGTTGTTTGGTTTTGGTTTTTTTTCCTGAAGTTTAAAACATTAAACAATATTGAGCACCATGGACAGTTTTTTAATTCATAGCTTATATTTTGTCAGGAACAAAGTTTACACCAATGCAAGCACTCCTGAAAATCCTATGTTCAGATGATAGAATATATTTAAATCTTGAGGAAAACAAATGGAATCGCTAAGTGAGCAACACTAAACACGCTTATTCTCATGCTTTACTTAAACATCATGGACAGTTTTGTGCCAAAATACACATACTATCTTGCCACAACATTGGATGTGTGCAGCGGTCATGGTCCTTTACACACCTACGTGTACTTTTATTTACATAACAACCAAAACCCCAATGACTTTAAGTAAGGGTACTTAGTGCTACAGGCAGACAAATGTGCATAGAGCAAGCATATGCCCATAGTATACTTATATTCCAGCAAGTACATATCCTGAGAAGTCAATCTCTTTAACTACTAAGAAAAAGTTAAATACTATCAGCAGAGAGACTGAAGATGCAAAAAGCAATTTCTACCTCTGTGTTAGATTCTACAGAAAAGAAGGAAAAAACTTGTTATCCTCTCTCCATGATATCGTTATCATCACATGCAACACAAGATGCAACAGGAGTTTGAGTTACTGATGCTGACACATGCACACAACTTAAAAAAAAAGTTTCCACTAAATACCGATATTTCATGGAGCACAAACAATATGATGAACATAAACAAAAGAGAAACGATAGCTTTTTTAATGCAGGAACGAATATCTGCACTAATGCTCTGCATCCCAGAGGTTTCCTAAAAGTTTTGAGATTGTCCTGCTATATCTACATTTCATTTTCATAATCAAGGATAAAGAGTATGAAGAAAAACAAACGCTCCTCTCTAGGATCACGAGGTCAGCTGCAAACCTATTTAGGCTTTTACAGTTTCTCAGTGGTACAGTATGCTTAGCAAAAGACAAATGCAGTAACAAGAAAAAACAGTTGAATTTTCAGCCTTTCCTTGCTTGTATTCAGTGAGTGCGGGGGGTTGTTTGTTTGAGGGATGTGGTCCTGCTCTGTAGGAATCCATAAATCCCATATGTGCCATGCATTTGGTTCTTGTCAAGGAGATTGTTGTATAGAAACACAGGGTCGTTTCAAAATGAGACTAACTGCATTTAAGCAGGAAAGTAAACAGTAGTTACAGATAGCACAGTAGCTTGCTCTTCAGAAACAGTAAGATGCCGTTTGCCTTAAGATGCTGCCTTTGAAACAACAGTGAGCCCACCTATATTGTCAAAGTCTCTAAACACAGGAGAATGGAAATGGCTGGCAAAGGGAGACAAGATGCTCCTACAAAAAATAAAAGTCGTAGTCTTGTAGGAAAAGTGGCTTTTAGGAGGGACAGATGATTCACCAAGGATGTCAATGCTCAGATTAAATTAGTATTTGGAGAGCTTTTGTTATGTAAAAAAAGAAATGTCCCCTATATTTTTTCTCCCCAGATGTTCTGAGAAAGTTGTCCCTGAATGTATACAGAGCACAGGACATAGCTACCTGAAAGGGCTGTGTGGTTTAGCGCAGGACCTTTCAAGCCCTGTTTCAGGGAAGGATGTTTAGGAGCAAAAGGTAGAGTAGGGGACAATAAAGGGGAGAATAAACAGGACAGAGCACAAAGACTTGACTCCAAACCTGTAGTACAAGAGCAACATCTTCCTCCCAAAACAAGCATTGTAACAGGGGAGGCAGAAAGAAAGTGTACCTTAGATTTCCAGCCCTCAACTAGCATAGAGAGCGTCTGCCACAGAGCTCTGACTCAGCACCTGAATGGTTCCGTTGCTGTTGGAGCAGACTGGAGGAGCAGCACCATCACCTCTGCCTGCAATGGGATCTTTGCACTGGGAACTTCCCCTGTCCCTTACACAGGATTGCCTGATAATGCTGCCTGATTGATAATTTCTGCAGTTGTCCAGGTCTGGATGGTTGCACTCAAAGAGTTGTTGTCAACAGCTCAATGTACAAGTGGAGACCAGTGATGAGTGACATTCCTCAGGGGTTGGTATTGGGACCAGTGCTGTTTAATATCTTTGTTGGCAAAATAGACAGTGGGATTGAGTGCACCCTCAGCAAATTTGCTGAAGACACCAAGCTGTGTGGAGTCTGGAGGGATGGAATGCCTTCCAGAAGGACCTTGAATGGCTTAAGAGGTAGGCCCATGAGAACCTCATGAGATTCAACAAGGCCAAGTGCACCTGGGTCGGGGCAATCCCAAGCACAAATACAGGCTGGGTGGAGAATGGATTGAGAGCAGCCCTGAGGAGAAGGACTTGGAGGTACTGGCGGATGAAAAGCTGGACATAGCCAAAAATGTGTACTCACAGCCCACAAGGCCAANTGAAAAGCTGGACATAAGCCAAAAATGTGTATTCACAGCCCACAAGGCCAACCATATCATGAGCTGCATCAAAAGAAGCATGGCCAGCAGATCAAGAGAGGTGATTCTGTCCCTCTACTCCGCTCTGGTGAGACCCCACCAGAAGTCGTGCATCCAGCTCTGGAGCCCTCAGCACAGGAAAGACACGGACCTGTTGGAGCAGGTCCACAGGAGGGCCACAAAAATGATCACAGGGATGGAGCACCTCTATTATGAGGACAGGCTGAGAGAGTTGGGGTTATTCAGCCTGGAGAAGAGAAGGCTCTGGGGAGACCTTATAGTGGCCTTCCATTATCTAAAGGAGGCTTTTACAGATGGGAAGGGACCTTTTATCACGGAGTCTAGCAACAGGAAGAGGGGTAATGGTTTTAAACCGAAAGAGGGTAGATTTAGATTAGATATTAGGAAGAAATTCTTTACTGTGAGGACGGCAAGACAGTGGAACAGGATTCCCAGAGAAGTTGTGGAGGCTCCATCCCTGGAAGTGTCCAAGGCCAGGTTGGACGGGGTTTAGAGTAACCTGGTCTCATGGAAGGTGTCCCTGCCCATGGCAGGGGAGTGGAAACTAGATGATATTTAAGGTCCCTTCCAACCCAAACCATGTTATGATTCAGTCATTCTATGATTCAGCACAGTGGATCTCCAGATCAGTCTAGGAAGCCTTACCAAAGTGTCTGCAATTCACACAACTAATCCCATACAGGTGTCCTCTACCTTACTCCTGCTTCCAGCATTTTTGAAAGAGCCAGACACTGAGAGATGTTGTGGGAGAAAACAAGACAGAAGTTAAGCAGTAATGGGTTTCAAGATACTTTGGCAAAATCTGGAGCGCCCCAGAACCGCGATTGGCAATTTTGCAGGTCATACGCTTGATTGCAAATACAGAATGAGCCAGTACCCCAAGAATATTACTACAGAGCACTATACCAATGCATGCTGTTTTCACAGTCAGCCATAACACAAGGTCTTGGGTTACCTGTGATCATTAAACAACAGTATTTTTCAAAAGGAAGGACATTTATTGTATTATCTTAGATACTTCCCAGTTATTTCCTTTTTATCCACAATCACATTATGGATAAGGGACTCAACAACAAGAGTTGGTGGAAAGCTCTTCATTCTTCTGCACAGGTAAAACCTTAGTATTGGGGGAAGGGGGAGCAAAATGTCTTTTGCTTCTCTCCCACATTAGTCCCACTTTAGGTGTGCTTCTCCCACCCCAATCATCTACTAAAGATGGCCCCATCTCATGAAGTGAGTTTCATTGGCTTTGGACACAGCCCTGAGTATCTGTAGCTCTAGACTGGAGTTTGTCTGTCCCTGGTGCCTCATCCAAAAAGGCTGAATGTGTGGCAGGGATATTGGTATGGACTGAGTGGTTGTCAAAAGAAGCATGTACACTTGAGGCTATCTCAGATGTGAGAGCTTTCAGCAATCTGTGTTATCCATCCCTCCTATCCTACGGATAACCATCCTTCTACCTGGGGCAGTAGAGCATACTCCATGGGTTCACACAGCTGACATGCTGACTGCAAACGGCAGCAGCTGATGCTGGGCTATCATATGTGTTCTGCTCATGCTGCACATTTACCAGCGCAGCCATAATTGCTCCTTCAGTTGTTTGCACAGGATAGCGCTCCTGCTTGCATACCACATGGCTTCAGCCTGCCACTTCCAGTAATCACCATGCTTCCTTAGCCTGTACAAGATTCAGAGCCCCTCAACACTACATAGGGGTGTCGACTGATGATTTGGGTACATGAGAAGAAACAAGCTCTATAAGCATTTTCTCGATATAGCAGAACACATTTCAGTGACATTGCTTACTATAAGGGAATATCTTATTTCAGATGTAAATCACCCAGAAAAATCTGAAATACCAAAAACCACGGTAGAGTTGGATTTGATAATATTCAGACTATGCAAACATAAGTGAACAGTTTTAAAACTCCCTGGTGTCCTACATGAAGACCATGCTTTCTTACCCTGTAGAAATGAGGATTCTGGAGAACAATAGTGTAATTTGAGAGAATTAGATCTAGCTGAAAAGGCAAAAGGGAGCACTCGTGAAAACATCCCACAGTTACTGAAGCATAAATTGGTTAGGAAATGTGATCCTTATGCAGGAGCAATGAAAGCTTTCCATACAACTTTGAAATGTACTTATACCATTAAACCCAGTTATACCAGTAGTTATAAAACATCACCCTGCAATTCAGGCATTATATGCTTCTCCACATGGCTGCAGGACAAGGCCAGTTGTCTCAGATGTCTACGAAAATTGATATATTTTCAAAAAAAATTAAAAAAAACCACATCCCCATATCATTAAATGTATGTTCATAGATTTTATCCTCAGACTACTTAATGGTAATTACTATTATTATCAACAAATTTGTTCACAAGAGTATTTGTGGGAGTCTATCCTGAAAAAAAAAATCAGTTCATCTGAAACATATCTGTTAAAAATTTCATCAAAAAGTAGCTGACAGCTTGGGAATCTTCACACAGTCCTAGTATAACCCTAATAATATTTTTTTTTTAAAAAAAAGGAACATCTAATAAAGACCTTTTAATATTTTTAAGCACACATAATTAATTCATTTAAAACATAGAAACATCATGAACTAATAGAAGAAATTCCCATATAGTATTCAAGAAAAATAATTAAACCCCTTTAAACTAAAGGTAATAGCTTTGACACAACTATAATGAAATCCTTTTAAGTTATTTGCATTTAAAAAAAAAATCAATACAAGCCTTGGGAAATACAGCACAAAAAAGTAGTACAGAAGATAAAATTATCCTTTTGTGTTCTGATTATGGGTTTGTGGATAATGATGTATTTGTAAGGCAAATACCACTGCAATTCAGATAAACACGAAAAATATTCACAATTTAAAAAAAAAATGTAAAAGCAGTAAAAACAAATCTTTTGTTTGTTTTGGGGTAGGTTTTTTTTTTTAATAAACTAGAGTTTTTTGAGGTTTACATACAGACAGAATGGCAATATTTATATGTGAAAGCCTGAAAATTCTTTCCTTAAGTTACAAACTCCAGACATAAATTACAGAGGACCCATGGGCTCCTTGAGCCGTGGGGACAGCAATTAGTCTGTCAATGGCAAATAGGAATGACTTGATGTATGTAAAATTTCTTTCAGCTGAAAGATTTTTTTCACTGTTTGGAAAATACTGTGGCCTTTCTAGTTCATAGTAATTCATTTCTGAGAATTCTCTCCTGCTGCAGTATATGAAATTAATTTGCTTAACCAAACAAACTAATTACTTAGGTATCGATTCTTAATACAGGAGTTGGTCATATCAGTGGGCTTTACTACTCCAAGAGATAAATTCAGATATGATGCATCATTCACCAGGTTATTGTCTAGAGAACTGTTACAATGGGATCTGAACAGCTGTGCATTTCCCAATTGGAAGATGAAATTAGAGTCCAAATGAGATACCTAAAATGCCAGTAATAGGGAAAATAAGGGGTGTCTGCCACAAACAGTGCGTATGGGTCAGTATCAGGGGACCTATATGAGATTTTGATGGATTTATGTAAGCGACTAAGAACCAGTTAGCAGGATCTTGTTCAGGACACATGACACTTTGATATCAACAGTATTTCTAGATAGAGGATTTGTGCCTAACAAAAAGAAAAATATGCATTAAATTTATCTTGGGAAGTGACCTTCATCTATGGCAGGATCTACTTTGTTGAACTGATGGCATAAGATTGGACCTAACCCAGGAAAAATTCCCAGTTGGACAATCTCATCTGACTGGAGTTGGTGCTATCAGAGAGCAGTTGCAATACATGAATACTGTCACCCACATCTGTCACTGGAATAAGGCAGGGGGAACAATAATACAGGTGAAAGGCTGTTCTCTGCGAGACTGGAAAGCTGGAATTGGGGTAGATACTACAGAAATATTTAGCAGATAGCACTGTACTTCTTCCTTGATCATATTAATACCGCACTGTAAAAACGTGACGATTTTGGCTTTCACACTGGGTGGAGTCAGACACTGCTTCAAGTCAAGAAAAAAAATATCGCACTGGTAAATTTCTTTTTAGTGTTTGTGAAGTGGTAGTCACTTTGTTTTACATGGATTTAGCAATAGCAGCTCTCCGCAACAATGTGAAAAGGCCTGAAAGCGTGATTTGCATTCTCTCTATCATCTTCTCTATGCTGCTGCGGATCAGTGGAAAATGTACAAAGGCAGAAAATGTACATAGCAATAGGAAGAGCCTGAAAGCAGCATCGCAACAGATCATCCATCAATTTGTATTCTCAGTGCTGATAGCTGGAGAAGGCCACAAAGTACTCTATTGTTATTGCCATATGGCAAGAAACTATAAAAATAACTTATGATGAAATGAGGAAAATTCCAGGTGCAGATTCCATTGCAATCCAACATGTAGCTATTTGATGAACATAAGTACCTGATGAACGAAGCACCATGATGAGGAATTTAGTTCTATCCAAGCAAGAAGTGCTTGGGGGTGTTTTGGTTTCTAATTTGAGAAGTCTGCTCATACCCCTTCCACATTACTAATGCATATGTGTCTTAACTGTCATCGCCAAGACAAAGATTGCAGCTCTTAAAAACGAATGGTCCCCATTGCAGAACTCATTGCACACGTTGCTCTCTCTTTAACGGGTACTCTGCCCCTGCAATGAAAGTTCGTTATCACCTTTATCACCCCAGCTCCACTATGTGCAGCTAGCTCCTGACAGACAAATTACTTTTCCTCACTCGTTAATAAATGGATCTCCCAGGTTTGCATTTACCAGTCCACAAGTACAGATGATGGGACCCTGACCTTGCCAACAGACGAAACGCTTTAAGCTGCACAAGGGGTGACAGGAAGATCAGGGAGGGCTGCATGGGAACTCCGGTTCAATAACACATACGAGATCAGCATTCCCAATATGCTTCAAAAAGAGCTGGATCTTGGTTTATGTGGCATTGCTTGTCTTTTCTTATGGTCATCTTCATTTAACATTCTTTTGCGATGAGATGAGATTGAACATGCATCCTCAGTGCCTGTCACTGACTTCCCTAGCGCTCTGTGTATGTTTTATTCACAGATGCAGGACTCTGCAGTAACTACACATCCTGTTCCTTTTTCCCCCCTTTACAGAGCCCCAGTCAGGAAATATATACATATATACACATACACACACACANTAGGAACTCCGGTTCAATAACACATACGAGATCAGCATTCCCAATATGCTTCAAAAAGAGCTGGATCTTGGTTTATGTGGCATTGCTTGTCTTTTCTTATGGTCATCTTCATTTAACATTCTTTTGCGATGAGATGAGATTGAACATGCATCCTCAGTGCCTGTCACTGACTTCCCTAGCGCTCTGTGTATGTTTTATTCACAGATGCAGGACTCTGCAGTAACTACACATCCTGTTCCTTTTTCCCCCCTTTGCAGAGCCCCAGTCAGGAAATATATACATATATACACATACACACACACACATTAATTTCCTTCTTCCTTTGGGCTGACATTAATACATTATCATGGTCCTGGAAAAGACCCTGAGGGAGCTCTTGTCAGATCAAATAGTAGTGATCAAAGTTATTAAAAAAAAAAAAAAAACAAAAAAAAAAAAAAAGTCCAAACCAAAGGAAAAAAAACCCTCTGTGAAGAAAAAGAAATATGCCTGTGGAATAGTTAGTGGGGTGAGGGAGAAGCCTCTGTTAAGAGTTTTTCAGATGCTGCAAATAGAGCTCTTCTATGTTTGTTTCTAATTTTGCATGGCCGGCCACAGGATGGAGAACTGTCCTTGAGGGGGAATGGGCGCTTCATTCTGTTTTGCAGATGTATAAGTCTATTCATGCCCCTGCCTTTCCATAGGGGATTTTTGTGGGGGTATTTTAGTTGGGGTTTTTGTTTCTGTTTTTTGGTGGGGGTTTTTTTGTTTGGTGGGTTTTTTTTGGTTTTTGTTTTTTTTTTGTGGTTTTTTTGTTTGGTGGGTTTTTTTTGGTTTTTTTTCTTGGGTTTTTTTTTTTATGGTGAGAACAGGACACAGCTGTTCCATTTGTTCCATAAAGTGTCCCCTCTGGATAATCACAGAATGATTCAAGCTGGAAGAGACCTCAAGAGAGCTCTAGTCCAGGGACTGCTCAGATCAGGTTGCTCAGGGCTGTTCCCAAATGGGTCTGGAAAATCTCCAAGGACTGCCTGCACAGCTTGCCATCTCTTCCAGTACTTTTACTGTGCTTATGGTGAAAAAGCTTTTCCTTGCATCAGTGCAACTTCTCTTTTCCCAGTTTACTCCTGTTGAATGTGGTGGGAAAACGAGAGACAAAGGCTCCATCTCCTTGATGACCTCCTGCTGGTGCTGAGGGACTGCTGTCAAGTCCTCCCAAAGCCATCCCTTCTCCAGACTGAACAAGCCCCACCCCATTGGCTTCTCATCACAGGGCAAGTGGTTCAGCATCGACCATTATGGTAGCCCTCTGCTGAACCCACTACACTTTATTTATACCATTCCTGTACAGAGAGGCCCCAAACCAGAAGCAGTAATGTAGATGGCATATAAGGAGTGCTGAGTAAAGGGGATAGTCACTTCACTTGCTCTAGGTTATGCACCTATTCACATAGCTGAGGAGACGGTTGGCTGCCCTTGCTGCCAGCAGATACTGCTGGCCCATGCTCGCCTTGTTACTTACCACAGCCCCAGTGGTTTTTCCACAGAGCTACTGCTCCCCAGACAGACAGTCCTCTGCCTGTGTCTTTGCTGGGAGTTGTTCCTTTCCAGGAGCAAGGCTTTGCATTTGTCTTTGCTGAATTTCATAAAGCTCTTGTTGGCCCATCCCTCCAGCCTGTTTAGGTCCCCTTGGATTGCAGCTCTCCCCTTGACTGTATTGACTGGTCCCCTCACCAATTTGGTGCAAACCTTAAGAGCAAGCACTTAATTTCCTCCTCCAAGTCATTGATGAAGATATTGAACACAACAAGGACAGACCCCCTGTAGTACTCCACTTGCTACTGGCCTCTAGGCAAAGTATGACCCATTAATCTTGCTCTCTGGACCCAATGATCCAAACCATGTTTTGTCCACCAGACCACAAACACCCTCAGACAGAAATGTTGTGTGAGACAGCATCAAAAGCCTTGCCAGAAATATACTCTCACTCTATGGTTTTCCCTAGGACCGAAAAACATCTAGCAATAGCATTCTTGCAAATAGCCATTTTCTCCCAAACAAAGAGAGTCTGGCAAAAATCACAAGTCTCACTCTGAAACAGGGATGAAATATAGTACTGGGACAACTGAAGACAGCTGTTGACTCTGCCTCCTGGATGTCTTCCAGCTGTCACTTGCAAAATGGCATTTTCTCTTGTGCTATCTCAGCTGGCGTTGTGGTCCAGTTTCCATGCTGGAATTCCTCCTGGCAAGTTCCAGGCCTGTGAATAACCTTGGCTTTCCACAAAACTGTTCCCTGCATTATTAACAGAACTAAAAATCAATTTCCCTGAGCATCTAATCTCAGTGAGGAAGGATCCCTGAAGGAAAGAAAATAAATAAATTGTTCCATTCTCAGAAGTCAGAGCGATTTTAGCTAGAAAGAAATCATATTTGTAGCGCTAGTGTCAGTACTGCATATGGAGTTGGCTGAATCAAAATGTATTTGCATTGATTTTTGCACTGGTGTGATGTTGTCTGAGTTTCCAAATGATCTGAACTTCCCAAACAGTAAAGTAGTCGGCTTCATCTGTATCTCTCGACATCTAAATTTACTGCTGGATGGGAGAAAGCCCCGTGGGTGAAACCATGTTTCCTTACAAAAGCAGAAAAAAAATTATCTAAGTAGGTTATACAGCTGGACATCCACCCGCCCAAATAGATTTCTGCTTCTCTCCACTGCGGCAACATCAAAAAGGCCCCCCCAACATAAAATTTACAAAAGCTTCATTTAGAAATAACCACTGACCATATGCACAGATTTGTTATGTAAACAGAAAGAGTTATTTTTAAATTAAAGTGGGAAACGTGTTTTAAATTTCTAAAGATAAATGTCAGCTCACTCCCTTCTGGCCTCGTGAGTGAACCTTTCAGAAAAGAGATGTGGGGAAGATGGTGGCTGCAATAATGTATAACAATAACTAATAAATTTAGAGATTGCCCAATAAAAATATCTTTTTTTCTTGTAACATGCCATCTTTCCAATCTAAGCAATTATTTAGGTAGCATTTCCCAAATTCAAAGCTGTTAAGCTGTCTAGATTTACTTCTAGAGTCTGAAAACAGCAGCTCTTCAGTCTTTGCCCAAGATCATATGGATTACGCAATGTGCAGAATGATAATTTCTATGGATTTCAAGCTTATATTAAAAAAGATTTTATGTCTGTAAGTGCTAAGGTCAAATGCCAGTGCTGTGGTTTGCTGGTAGCCAGTTAACGAAATTAATGGTTTTCTATAGCATTGCTTATTGCTTATACTGCGTCCAGCTCTGGAACTCCAGCATAAGAAGGACATTGACCTGTTGGAGCGAGTCCAGAGGAGGTCCACAAAGATGATCAGAGGGTTGGAGCACCTCTCCTATGAAGACAGGCTGAGAGAGTTGGAGAGGGACTTTTTACAAGGGCATGTAGTGACAGGACAAGGGAGTAAAGGCTTCAAACCAGAAAAGGGTAGATTTAGACTAGATATCAGGAAATTTTTCACTATGAGGGCGGTGAGGTGCTGAACAGGTTGCCCAGAGAGGCTGTGGATGCCCCATCCCTGGAAGTGTTCAAGGCCAGGCTGGATGGGGCTTTGAGCAACCTGGTCTAATGGGAGGTGTCCCTGCCCATGGCAGGGGGGGTGGAACCAGATGATCTTCACAGTCCCTTCCAACCTAAACCATTCTGTGAGTCTATGATTCTATATGGGACAGAATTAAAACATACTGCAAAAATCTCTGTTAAAAATGCAGGGCCGCCCTCATATAAGGTATCACATATGCTCTACATGCAACATAACAGAGGCACATTAATAATTCCAGTGAAGTCGTTAATGAAATCAAAGCCACAGCCTGGCATCAAGAGTAAAAATGAAGAACTAAAGTTTTGAGAGGTATTTTTTTATTGCCATTGTTCTGATCTGTGAAGACCTTTAACCATATAGTTTTCACATCTGATGGAGGACTGATGATTTCTGTGCTTTGTAGAAACTCAAACTATGGAACAGCTCTTTACATCTGAGAGTTCCTAATATTTTACACACACACAGAGATGCTGAAACCTGCCTACATCCTCATCTTTTCTTCACGGTGTATTTTGACCAAAGGTCTTGATTATAGAGGGAAGCATACACAGACCACTTCAGAGGTCCCAGTAGTGATGAGGGACGGCACAGTTAAAACAGGAAGGGGATCAGTCTGAGCCAAGACCTTACAGGAGAAGAGGCAAATGTGCACAAGGTTCTTTGCACCCAAAATGAGAGGGGCACTGGTGTACTTCTGGGAGTATGGGACTGCACATTTAATTCACCCGGAGAATCACGCCATGTTGCAAAGATGGTGGGGAAGAACAAGGTCCATACCTCTCCCTTTCCTTTCCTTGCCCTATTGCTGATTTCAGCCTGTGATCCCGCCAGACTGTTCAGGTGCTGTTCATTGGAAAGACACCTGCCCCATCCCAGGCTTAAGTTCTCCTGAGCCCTGCCCAGGATGGTGAAGTTCTGGAAAGAAAGGTACGTGTTCTGGGCATGATGGGTCTGGCTGTGCTTTGTCTGAGAGCACAGGAGAACTGAAGATAAAAACAAGAGACCACCCACCTTCTAATTTTTGCTTCTAAACTGAGATTCCTTTTTTTCTTTTCTAACTGTAACAAAGCAGTGAACTGCAGTAGTCCTCTATCCTTTGAAGAGGATTTGGAGTACAGACACTGATTTTGCACCTTACTTAAAGACATAGCACAGGCAATTAGTGTCTGAATCTCCCCCTGCCTCCTTCCTCCAGACCTTTTCAGAAACATTTTATCTGAGATCGTTTTGTCTGAGACACAACAGTTGCTGAGAGATGATTAATTTAGACAGCTCCTTCACATTTCTCCACAAAGTTAGCTTGAAGTCACAGACATGTACATGCATGCATGGACACGTTCCCTAGCAAGGGGATAGTACTGTTTCTAGCACATGATGTTCAGTAAGCAAAGAAGCTACCACAACTTGACAGCATACCAGATAACTATATCAAAGGTCAGAAAAGTCATGAATACAGTTAAATACTGAAGTTGATTAACACACATAAAAGAACAACCATCTCAGCAAGAAATACTTAGGTAGACCAACTACAGCTTTAATGGGACTCAGCAGCCGGAGACCCATGATATCATCTCCTAAACAGTAAACAATCCCTCCACCTCCTCCACGGCCCTTCCCGAGGACAGCACCCGCACTGCAAAATGCGGCACCGCACCTCTTCCCCTAGCCCAGGCAGCAGAATTGGACTTGTGGATCGCTCCTTTTCTGCAAATTCTGAAGCTTCACATAAAGCATAAGGCTCTTTCTAAAACCGAACTGAAATTCACCCTAAAATATCTCCAGAACTTTTTTTTTTTAAAATCTCACGTTTACTCTGTATATTCTGAAGAGTAACTACAGAACAGCCTGAATTTTGTATTACAAATTCAGTACATCTTGGCTGAACAGCAAATAACAACACAATTTATTGAGACTATGACTGAAGCATCTGAAAAGCACAAATTGAATTACATCATGTCAACAGTATAACACAAAACACCCTAGACTAACTCTTTAAGATCTTTAACCTTTCAGTCTTCCATTATTTGAGTATCTAAAGAACAAGTAGACAATGAGTGATTTTAAACAGACAGGAGTAAATTAACAAAACCAACTTGCATGATCTGCCTGGTAATGCAAATTAAAGATGATCAGATTTCCTTACCTGTATTCATAACAGTCTGTCTGTACTGTAAAGACAGCCTTAACAGCAAAACCAGAATTGCTTTAATACCTTATAACAGATATTAGAACTATAGTAGCCAAAAGTAGGAATATGTATCAAAGACAGAAGTTAAAACAATCATTTTGGTTATGCACTATAGCTAATGAAAAGGAGGAAGAACGTGGGCCTGGGCTCCAGTCTGCAGAATGTAACAAATATGGCACAGGTAAAGGACAACTTGAACAAGATACAAATAACTTGTGCACTGAGTGCAAGTAGTAGTCGGCATATTTTAGTTAAGCCAAACCAGATGTGAAATATAGTCAATTTTCAATTAGTCATGGAAAAGCTATCCAGGTTTCAGACTAACCAAAATACATGCAGAAAAGACCCTAAACTTTTTCCTTTTCATTTTTGACCTCACTCCATACCTTCATTTCATGTTTAAATATAAATTATGTACAGAATGCTCTTGCAGCTATTTTACATATGTTTTAAATTTGTGGGTTTGCTTTATCTTCCTTATCCCACCTCATTTGTTACCCAGAATAGCAGACTCAATTGTAAATAAATACATGCCAAGTGTACTTCTCATTTTATTTTCTTTTCAGTGGTTTTAGTTGCCGTCATAAAGAAACTCAGCAGACCTGATTTCTCCCTCTTTTACTAGGAGATTCAAAAGGCTGTAAATGAATTATCAGCTACATTACCTACAGAGCACAGATCTGTACGAGACATGATTAAGCAAGAAAGATTACTTATTCTTTATTAGCAGAATTTCTGAATGGCCTTTAGACGTTGCTAAACTCAGGCCAGAAGATCATAATCCAGTCTGGCTGTGACAAAGACAGACATTGTAAAGGCTGATCTGGAAGAAAAGGTCACCCTTACAGATGAGGTACAATTAAGGACATATTTAAAGCATCTATTTTAGAAAAAACATGGGGAGTAATCATCAACACTTTACATACAAGCTGAGCAATTGCGCAGCTTATTGAAAGTGGTTGGTAAAAATCGTTCAAGAGAACAAACCTAACTCTTCTGTCATTTACAAATACTCCGTTTGCTTGTCAAAAATACTTCTATGTGATTTAGACTAAAGCTTAAACAATCTTCACCTCTGCCTTAATTTCACTTAGATAACAGAAAACCCATATTCAGTGAAGTCTGCTTTTGGCAAAAGGAACTTTGGATTCAAACAGACTCTCAGCTATACTCCCAATCCTTCCAAGAATTGTTTTACAGATGCAATTATAGGGCAGAAACATGCTTGACCGAGTGTTGTCATTAGAAGAGGTGAAAATTTAAATTCTGAATTGGCATGAGTGCTTGTAGGACAAAAAAACCATCAACTTTTAACTCCTTCAAAGAGAAGAGAATCGAAAGACTTATCTCCATTCTGCTACCCTTTGTTAAAACACAAAATCACAACTAAAACCTGAATGAAAAAAAAAAACCTGTGATTACAAAGGCAACTGACAGATTTAATGGAGGACAGAAATTAGACCTATGAATACTTCAATAAGTCCCATAAACTGCAGCAATAATGAACTACAAGTTGGCAGCACTCCCATCTTACTCTTGAAGAACAGCACATGTACACATCTGCATGCACAGAGGAGCCTTTATTGTTAATGTCCACAACACTAAACCATAATATTTATTCTGACTGTATATCATCTCAGACTTTTTGGTACAGGATCTAAGTATCTTTCCATGAATATCTGTGTCTCAGACAGATACCTGAATCATTTAATAACCTACTTGGAATTCACAGGACACTCCTGACAAACCTGGCTGTATGCAACAGCAAAAGACAGACTAAAACTCAATGACAGAATGAACCAATAAAAAAAAAANAAAAAAAAAAAAAATAAAAAAAAACCCAAAAAACCAAACCCAGAACAAATCCCAAAACACTTAAGCAAATTTATTCCCTGCATCTTTGTGAGAAAACCTATTTTATGTTTTCTGCAGGGAGCAGGGGGGTATGCCTAAATGCCAAATCATAGCTAGTGTTTTGATACCATCAGTGAACCAAATTATCAAGCCATCAAAAAAAAAAAAATTGTGATCTGCCCAATTTGGAATATAATTATGGAAACAGGCAATCTCATCTAAATCACCATCTGAAAAATGTACCCACACTTGCTTAGGAGCATAAAACCGTCCAGATCCTTGATATTATAAGTTAAAGTGCAATCCATCACACTCAATAGGGCACACAATTCTGTCTGGCAAATGCTGGATATTATGGTGGAAACATGCATTGCATAACTCATACACAGCAACTCTGACAAACCCTGATGTGTTGGACTCACTGCAACAGAAAATCAGTCAATCCATTTGCAATGGCTATTTGTCCAAGGTTTCCAGATGTTTGGCAGCCCAGCAAAGACATATCCAGGAACAGTATTTCCATAAGGGGAAAAGAAGACATGTCTGGAAGAGCCAGACATATAACATCTCTATTATTGAATAGTTTATAACAGTGCAGCACTTTATCCTAAAGAATTAAACTGAAAACTCCCCCAAAATATTTGCATCTCATTAATGAGAAAGAAAAAGCATTATATATCATCAACCATTATAACTTATGTGTTTTAGGAACCCACAAGAGCAAGGCAGTACAAATGAAATAATGACATCTGCCACATAAAAAGCAGAATAATGGCAGATCCAAAAGGATATGGCTTATAAAATACAAGCATCTACCCATGTAAAATGTGTATATCCACCGATTTATGCTTTTCCAGTGCTCACAGATTTTCTTTGTGAGCAGTAACACAGGGATTACACATGATTAGCTGCTGCAGTCATTGTGAGAAGCGAGGCAGCAGCCCTCCAGCACAGGCTGTCTGTGAACAGAATAGAAAAGTGCTTCCTTTCCTTCTGAAGTAGACAGAGCTCAAACTAAAGCTATATTCAGTTCAAAGACTTCAAAAAGCACATGCCATGGCTCAGGTTTTAGATGAATCTTAACGTACCAGCTACAGTAGAGACTGGAGGTTTCAGGTCTTCAGGCAGGCAGTACTTTAAAAAAAATAATTAGGAATTAAATGCATAAATCCATGTAACTGCAACATTAAATTGTGAATATCATCACAGAATTGAGAAAGTCTTAAGCTAAAGGTTGCATCAGCTGGCTAAGCAGCTCACTATCCACTTATTTGTAATGCTTATATTCTTGTTAGACAATCTATTTGGTGTCTGCATACAAGGCATACAAAAAAAGGTGAAGCAAGTTTACTATGAAACCTTTTCCCTTTCATTGTCTGGATGCTCTGATATAATTTGGCCCCTTTGCACTGCCAGATGGCATTTAGGAGCCTAATCGTACCTGCAGGATATAATCACAAGGCACAGTGCCATGCTAATCCAGAGCTGTATCTTGCCAGATCGAAGCGTAAACAAACAAAAAATGTAGCTATGCCTTCAGAAAGCTGGCTGCAAAAACACAGGGAAGCTGTGCCACTGACCACAGCACAACTGCATACGTGGCTGCCGACATCAAGGAGCTGCCAGCATTGATAGGTGACACTGTCCTTAACAGCTGAACATCTTGAAATTTGAATGTGAAAAGTTCTCGGTTCCGCTCGAGTGCACAGCGCTGACAGCAAACTGTCATGCCTTGCTACAGCAACAACAATAATGAAGAGTCTGGCACAACATTATGTGTCCAGAGGAGAGCCACGAGGATGATCCGAGGGCTGGAGCACCTCTCCTATGAGGAGAGGCTGAAGGAGTTGGGGCTGTTCAGCCTGGAGAAGAGAAGGCTCCGGGGAGATCTTATTGCGGCCTTCCAGTACCTAAAGGGGGCCTACAGGAGAGCTGGGGAAGGACTTTTTACTAGGGCATGTAGTGATAGGACGAGGGGGAATGGCTTCAAACTGGAAGAGGGCAGGTTTAGATTGAACATTAGGAAGAAGTTTTTCACTTTGAGGGTGGTAAGGCACTGGAACAGGTTGCCCAGAGAGGTTGTTGAGTCCCCATCCCTGGAGGTGTTCAAGGCCAGGCTGGACATGGCCTTGGGCAGCCTGGTCTAGTGGGAGGTGTCCCTGCCTATGGCAGGGGGGTTGGAACTCGATGATCTTCAAGGTCCTTTCCAACCTAAACCATTCTATGATTCTATGATTATTTGCTCAGGCCCAACTGATGAACTTCAGCAATACTTCTTACAGCATAAACACTGAAATACGGTGGTGCTGATGCAGTAAGAAAGGGAAAAGGAATGAAGAATGTGAGAACTTCTGCCTAAATAAGAGGAACGAATATGAGAAAAGATCAACCAAAAGAACAATGCAATCAAAGTTAACCTTTTAGAAACATTAGAAAGTTCAAAAGTAACTGAAATTGCTGAATCCTGATGTGGAAATTCCACTCGTTTAAGCTGATTGTGCTGTAAGTAATATATATGAAATCATACACTTTTCCAGATGAGGGATACGTTTTACACCACTTCATAGGCTTGCATGCATATTTGGCACTTGATAATGAAAAATTAGTTATTTTTAGTATTTAAACAGCAAACCTTGGATTTAGCTATACAGTCCAAAGCAAGCTCTGAGTCAGAAAAATTCTCTGGTCAAACAACCATTCCAGGACAAGAATCTGCCAAACCATTGTTTAGAATAAATTTATATGAAGGTTCATTCGCTTCTGAAAATTATTTGGAACAAAAATGTAAAACAACCTTAAACAGAGCAACTTATACTAGAGATATAATTTTTTCCAGCCTAAGAAAAGACTCAGTACCTAAAGGTATCATATCAACTGTTCTAGAAAGTGTGGCACTTCTACGTTGGTTTGATTAGATCTTCCTCGGGCACTGAGTGCCCAGTTAGAGAGCTCTGATTTTTACCTCTTGCTACTTGATTGCAACCATTTTTTCAGAGAAAAGTGACCATGATCCAGGATGCACATAACACTGACACAATCCATTTCTTACAGTGCTTACAATTATTTGAAAACCAAGGCTGGAACAAAATAACCCAATTTACTTGAGGATTCATATCTGGAGTGTAAAGGCATAAGGATTAGCTACAAAGTTTCCCTTGGTTTAGGGTTCCTCAGCCCCTTTCTAATTCTCTTCCCAACTTGTACTGCAGAAATTGAACATCTCTCACTTAAAAACAAAGGAAAGTCTCTGCAGAATTTTCACTTTGTGAACCCAACAGCTTTATAATCTACCCCTTTACTGGATCCAGTGGCTCAAATTCGTTTTTTTACCTTTCAGAACAGGTTGCAAGACGGATTTTGTTTTAGCAGAGATCTTATGAAGAGAAGGCACAACTGATGCCTCACATTTTTGTTATAGAGCAGACACTTCTATACATTAACTCAGTTTTTTGTTGCATTTTTGGATTCTTTACTGAGGCAAGTCACTGAATTTGTGCCTGAATGGTGTGTCTGGCTATAAGCACCTGTACATAGGCTCAAAACCAACACGTCAGTTGAACAGTTAAAATAAGTACAAAATTGTAACTTTCTCAGAAACATCTTCTTCAATGCTATCCTTTTTGTTCACTGCCAAGTGTGATAAAACTCGCAGGGTGTCCTCCTCCTGGTCTGTTACGGCAACTCATACAAGAGCATGACCATAAGTATTTCAGAGCTAGACCCCTGCTGGGTGGAATAAATTGTTGAGGTACTTCTAGTACAGAGTAAGATAAATTACAGGTGGTTTAGTACATGGGATCCCCATCCTTATTATATCGCAGACACGGTCAGAGTAGCATCACAGACAATGCTGCGATTCATGCCAGTACAGCCCTTCTCCATATGACTTGAGGCAGGAGGAGACAGTCTGACAACTTCATAACAGCCAAGGATGCTCCAGATATTTACAGCAGCTCATGGATGTTAAACAGTAATGATCCTAAACATCTCTAATCCTATTTGCATGTTTATTAAAATACAGTATAGTGTCTGAATGGCACAATTCTGGAGTCTTAT
Source organism: Anarhynchus alexandrinus (assembly GCA_008711295.1). NCBI lineage: Eukaryota > Metazoa > Chordata > Aves > Charadriiformes > Charadriidae > Anarhynchus > Anarhynchus alexandrinus. Next base: position 473,477 of record VUYV01000067.1, on the reverse strand, counting down.
CTTATCAATTTATGAATTTTATGAGTACATTGTGAATAGGCTTAATGTGATACACCCATATGAATTTCCCGCTGTATCAGCTACCTGCTTGAAAGTCATTAAAAAAACAAGAGCAGAAGAGCAGTAATGCATAAGCAAATTGAGTCATTCTCCTTCAGTGCCTTCCAAATGTCTCTTTTCCTGTCAATTCTTGTTCTTTATATGCATGTATTTATTTTTGAGGTCTGATAGAATTGTTTCCAAAGAGTACGTTTAAATTAAATCAAAAAGCTTGTACTGTATGAAGCACACCCACCACCACCACCAGTGAAAGTACACTTAGGCTGAAAGACGTTGACTGACTTCTATATCTTACTGCAGTATTAAAGAAAGAAACATTACACAGATCTACATGTATACGCACACAAAAATCTAAGTGTATATAATACATAAATATATATGTGTACACTGATAAGATAACAGATGGTTATCACAAACCTGCTAATGTTCAATTGGAATCCTTATAAAAATTTTAATGATTTATTTGGCCAGTACTATAGTAATTACTGCGTTTACAAAGCATTTTAAAGCTATAAATGAATTTTCCAGACAGATTAAATTAATATTTACATGGCTAAACCTTAATCTCTATTTTCATGTTTATCTTATTTTTAAGCTAATAGTAAAGTTTAAAATATTAGACCAAAAAGGCTATCAGCAAAACCCAAAATGAGAAAAAGGCAATCTTTCTTTTTCATTGAGACTCCAGCCACACATAACTAGATTAGGAGTACGGCAAGGAGATTGTTTACATCATATCTATGTTAAAAAGAGCCATTCCAGACTAACGTTCATTGAAAATACAGATGAGGTTTAAATATCATGTAAAGCATGTCAAATTGAGAATTGATATTTAAATTCTTTTAATAAAGGGCAATTTGGACTGTAGCTATCAAGCCCCAGGGAAAAAATAAACTGAGAACATAAAACAATTTTAAATCAAAAGACTGAATTTTATGAAGTAAGATGAAAATAACTTCTCTAGCTTAAAAATACCAAGCAAGCTTTTACTTTGAATGCATGGAGCCCACTCTCACTGCTATTTCATAAATTCAATTGGACCAGAAGCAAATCCTATTAAAATAGTTGAGTGAGCATACGTATCGATACCCTGTTTTTTTTGCCCAAAGGTCAAAAACACTATTCTAAAATGTTAGGGGCCAAAACTAGAAGGTTGTTTAAAGCTCTTATTTCCTTTTCATTCTCTCTTTTCTTGGGAAGGGAGTCAAGGGAACTATAAAAAGTACACAGATTTTCATTCAGTAGCCGTTTAGCTAAATGTTAATAAGCATTCTTTATACATACATGTGTATATACCTTCCTGACTGAGGAGCAGGGGAAGGGGGGAAGAGGATACGAAAAATGTAGAATCACTCAAAAGATACTTCAAAAATGCCCTCCCTTTGAATTTTTATATGGCACATGGACAGGCTCCATAATCAACAATGTTGATGTGTTTGATTATGGTAGCAGAGGAAAGTGGCTGACCAGATACACTGAGAAGGACTAGAAATACTAAGTACTGCATGTTTCCATTGCTGCATTCAATGACACTTTTGAAAGCAAAATTTAAAACACTGTGGACTTCTCCCATGATATCCACATCAAAAGTACTTGGGGGAGGGGGAATTCTACACTCCACCTTGAAGCTGAAAACAAGCAATTTTTGTTTTCAGCTTGTGTAACACCAACTGCAGAAAATAACTTCTGCAGATCAAATTTTACTCTCAGTGACATATGTATGACTTAAAGGTCTTTACATTTTGACTTCAGCTGTTCTCAGACAACAGGCTCTTATCTTCCAGTGCAATCGCACAGATTTGGCCAAAGGCAAAGTTTTCTCAAAGCAGTATCAACAATTCTACAGAGTACATTGATTTAGGAGGTACTGTATAATCATCCTTAAGCCAAAACATTAAAGATGGTTTCACTTGTATTTGTACAACCATAAATAATCACAAAAACTGTATCTTAGCCACGATGCAGATATTTGCAAACAAGGGTAATAATGGTGCCTTTGTCTTCTGTTATCAGGACAGATTCTCTTACAAGCAGTTGACCATCCAAACTGTACTGTAATCTAACCTACAGAAACTTTTTTTTATTCTCATCAGTGCTGACCTCTTCCAAATTCAACTTCGCGTGATTTGTTATTCAGCATTATGGTTTTAGCTACCAGCCTCCAGAAGACTGAAAAGAAAACATGGTAAGAAAGATGTAATAACCCTTTACTGACAGAATTTGCTATGTGAGTCCCAAGCCACTGAAATACTTCCTTAAAAGAAAGGAAATTGAATTAAGGCTTTTGAGACTATACGGTGCATAAAAGAATCACAAGAGGAGTAAGAAACCCTCATTAGAAACACCTACAAGATAATAATATAACTGATGTGAAGATGATTCTCTCCTGCTACGTAGAGACTCTTACACTGAGAACACATAACATTACTACATTTCCTTATTCATTATAAAAATCACTGCTTCACTTGAATTTCTTGAGAAATTTCTATATGTGTTTTTTATTCAGGGATCATCTCCATTCAAACACAAGAGCCGCCTATTCATGCAAGGAGAAGATTGTCAAACTTGTTGATATTCTAGCAGATGTCACTTTAATGGTGGCAAAATGTCATGAGAATACAGGACAAACATCAAACCATAGCCTGTACTCCAGCAGATAAACAAGAAGGTCCTTTTCAGTAGATTCAACTAGAATCTAGTTGAAGGGGCTACGAGATATTACTGTAACACAAACACTGCTGGAGTAATGCAAAAAATCCCCAAAAAGTAGTTAAGCCTTTCTGTGTATTATTTTCTCCCTCAAAAAATCTTTTCCTGTATAATCATCACCACCAATTCTCACTTAAATCAGGGAAAAAGGAAGAGAAAAAATATTTTTATGGCATCTTAGCATTAATTAACAGCACTACAGTTAAACATGAAAGGCATCATGTCTAATTTAAAAAAAATATCCTCCAAGTACATTTATTTCTTTGGAAACAACAACAACAAAATCTATGCTGTGATTGAAAGGGTTAATGTTGAACTCTCACATGAAGTGCTATCAAATATTTGTGCAACGTAAAACAAGAAGGAAAAGCAATAGCTAAGGAGTTTTAAAAAAATGAAAAAGGAAACAAAGAAAAAGAACGTTAACTGACACTTTCAAGCTACCTGTTTTAATTTATAAAACAAAGTAGAGGAAATGCTAAAAACATTGAGGCAAGCCTTTGGAATAACCATATCAGTGAAAACTGTTCTTGCAAAAGCAAGTCTTGAGCGCGGCATCTTACCGTCCCCAGAGAAAGCTGACTTTTCTACTACATTACTTTGACCATGTCTCTAAATGAAAGCAAAGCTACACGTGCACTAACGAACACAAAATTATGTCATTCTGTAGCGTTCTAAATCACTGACATAATTTTAATTGTCAAATTGTTCTACACTACATATATGGTATAACATATCTAGTTTGTGGTTAGATTTATAGCCTTCAAATATCACATTTTATTCAGAACATTTACAAGCATATGTATCTATGTACAGTGGGGGTATGCGTACTTACAAGTAAAAAGGTGTCTGGTACTGGAAAGCTCTTACAGTAGACTAGCTGCTCAAAAGTATGCTGCTTACCTTTGTTTAAATTGAATTAAAAAATTTTCAGCCTGTGATTTATATGTATACAAGGAGTATCTACCACTATGGGACTTCCTGGCCCTGACTATAACTCCAAAGAGCTTCCTGAATGTAAATGATTATGAAATAACAATAATGCTAGTAATTACTTACTCTTCCCTGAGGCAGCTGCTGTCAAGGCCAAGCCAAAGACAGGTATTTGCATGTGGCATGCAAACATCCAGTGGGTGCCAACGTGCAAAATGATACCACTGAAGTAGATGGATCAGGGTTATAACGACGAATGAGCCTGATCCATCTGTACTCTCTTAATAGCATTTATAAAAACAAAACAACAACAACAAAAAACCCAATACAAAGCCCCAAAACAATATTTTCTAATCCTTAAGATAACTAATCTAAATGTGAAGCATTAAGTTGAAGGCCTACTTTAACAAAGCACTGCACAGACATGCCATAAAAGGGAAATCATCGCAACTTCATGCCATGGGGAGAATGCGAGAGGGGTCTACAGAAAAAAGAAGAAAGAACAAAAAAACAGAGAAAGAAAATAGAATGCAGTAACAAAAAGAGACTAATACTTCTGAGATGAGCAACAGTCAGCTGAACATTTGACAAGCTTAGGTCACAATTGTGTAATTGTAATTACAGCAATTTCAAGGAGTTTGTGCTATGGTGGGAGCATACAGGCACTTCTGGTTTTCCCCATTTTCTCAGTGTTGTCAGTCACACAAGGTACTGCACTGCACAAACTCAGAGGTCTTCCTTTTATCCCTATTATTTTAATTTTTCATTCACCCATTCCTTGAATCTATGCATAGAAAATGTCTTTCTCTCCCTATTATATATCTCTCCCCATCCTCTACAAAAGGCAAACATTTTATTTGTCAAAACATCAGTCAAAATACTGAACAATGGGGATACTGGATACAGGACACCACATAAATAATGTAAGACAATACCAGCATTACTGGTTAAAATTAGTACTACAGGACCATTTATAGGCATCTATTATTCAAAAAAATTAATAAACTGCAAGGAAAGGAAAGTATCCATTGCCTCTTAATACAACATATTTCCTTTTCACAATCCAGTCTTTTAAAGAATTTACTCAAACCAGGTAATCAGACACTTCTTTATTTGTACCAAGAATATTAAAAAAAGGTAAAAGCTCATTTGAAAATTCCAAGTTGTAAATAAAGATATGAAATACATGCTAAATGACAGGTTTTTTAGATTTTCATTTAAGGAACACATACTGTTCTTTTTCCCTGGTAATCTACTGCTTGATTTTCTTTTCAGTGGCCTTTAGAGCCACACTGTCTGAAGAGTCTAATTTAATCCTCACTAGAAGTCAGCCTCATGAAACTGCAATACAAAAATTCTCATCTTCTGCATTTATTTCCATATGAATGGAAACCCAGCCACTTACAACTCAAAAAAAAAAAAAAAAA
>VUYV01000067.1:457634-468317 GCA_008711295.1 Anarhynchus alexandrinus | reverse complement strand
CCCAAACAAAAAACTGAACTCACTGAAAAGTAGAAAAAATTAACCTAACATTTGCATGTATCTGAAATTGCCAGAAATATTAATATGCCAGTATATTTTCATGCAGAGAGTAATCTATAGCACTAAAGCTCTTAGGTTTTCTGCAAGTGGGTTTTCAAAATCAGCACATGATGTGTGTGCATGTGAAAAATAAGGCAGCAGCTGATACTATATTGGTGGCATGAACCATTTCAAGGTAGTTTCAATACTACTCAGAAGCTAAAAGTTTCTACACTGCTAAAAGCTGATACTTTTATTAAAAGCTAATAAATGTGGTATAAAACAAGCATAATAATTTAAGCATCAGAGTGGGAACCACATAAATATACTGTACAAATAAAGTTCGATCTGATATTGAGAAAATTAGGAATGATTATAGTTGTCTCTAAGGACACACACCTCATTAAGCTACCCTGAACTTCGTATAAGCATTTTTCCCAACAGTCTTTCCACACAAATTCTAAAAGCAAATAAAAACCCTCATCTGCCTAAATTTCTCATCCACCTTCCTCATCCTCCACCTAATAGGTGAGCTACCTTTGTCCATGAAAAAAAGATGGGGTTTATAAGAGGAGGAATGACTGGGAAAGATGCTCCTCCTCTATCTTGCTGTCATCTACACTCTCCTTCTTCTTAAGGCTTTTAGTCTTTACTCACCAGGAGATAGGACCAGATGGATGGGCTGTAGGGTAACCACCGATTGGGGCATCCCAGAGCATACAGAACACAGGTACCCTGCAAGCAGTCTCTTCCCCCAGTTCACAGCATTTGGAAGAATGTTTCTAACACCCAGACCTACATCAATCCCTTCAGTTTAACTGATAGATCTTCTTTTGTATCAAGGCAGGTTGGGTGTACTGTATGTGAAAGCAGTGCAGTCTATCCTTAAAGCATAAGCTGGGAGGCTCTGGAAACATAACAGCCAGTGGATCTGGAGAGATCCATCCAATTTCCAGAAGCGAAGTGACTGTATGAGAAATAATGCTTAAGTAAAATCCAAATAGCATCCTGTGTCTTAGGGACCAGCTCATCTTGTGTTTTCTGGCCATCCTGTTAAACAAATCTAAAACCAAGCTACATTCAATGAATAATTTTAAGGGACATTAAAAATGTTTCCTCTGAAAGAGTCAGTAAGTGTTTGATCCAAATGATACTAGAGGCAATTCAATCATTTTAATCCTTGTCTAAAGAGTCAGTCTCATTTAGGGGCCCCATTCAAACAAAACATGATTTGTAAGAGTTTCAGTCTTTTAAAGAGCTCTGCATTGTTGCCTTAAAAACAGAGCCCTTTGTAGTTTTTGGATGGTTGATTTTTTTGATTCATTATTAGGACTTTTTTTCCACTCAAGTTAACTAACGTTCTCCAAGAGGTGACACAAAAGAGTGTGAACTTTGATGGGTCTGCAGTAGCTTTGGCAAGATGACATGTCTTTGTCTGACAAACTGACTTTAGGTTGTTCTCAACAAGGTTAACAGCTACAGATATCTTTAATGTTAACTTCTCGAACGGGACCCCAGGGTCCAAGTTTTGTCACAATCTGCATGCACACACATATGTACATATATGGACAGCTGATGGTGATTGTAATTCTCACCCGCTGCAAGTAGCCACATTTGGGTCTGTTTGGGTTTGTGTTTCTTTTTTTGCCCAAAAACAAGAGGGGGGGAAAAAAACCAAACAAAAAAATGGAAAAAATAGACCAATATTAATTGCTTTTTCTTTACAATTTTAGTAAAGACTTTTTGCAAAAAGATATTACATCAAAAATTGAAAGGCTCTACAGAAAGCCTGCCAAAAATCACTGGAAAGACTCCCACTGTTATCTAAGAGGTCTGGGTAATTGCACCTTTACAGTATAACTGTGAAGTATTTTAGTGTAAATTTAAACACAGCCTTAACCATGAGAATGCCAACAATACTACACCTTTTTAAAAAATTCATGCACAGTTACAGATTTGATTTTGAGAACTGGTTCATAGCATAATTTCCTAGAAGAAACATGATGTTACAAACACTCATGGCACATGCCTGGAACACTTAACGGGATGCATTTGTAGATAGAGCACCAAAACAGTCACAGAGCATCTTGCACATATAACAAATGCTTCCCTGCTCCTTCAGTCACCATGTATGGTGTTAAAGACTAAAAATTTAAAACATCATTAAAAAAACACAGACAAATAAATAATCAAGTCTAAAGTGGTATTTTTTTTGCCATGGAGAACATACAACCCTTCATTCTTTTTCTTTATTTTAACCCTCCTGATTCAAGTGGTGTACTTCTAGGAATATTGAGTCCATAGCATTCCTAAACATATGCTGCAGTAAAAAAAGAAGGAAAAAAGGTGGAGTTCAACATACTCAAAATACATTGTCCTAACCAGTATCTCATGATAGGGAGAAACAAACAATTTTTGAAAATATTAAATAGGAGTAATGGATTCATTTTTCCCTCTTAATGAGGTTTCAGGTGTTTTATTAAGAAAGATCCCGCTAAGAAGGAGGACAAAAAAAGATACAGAATAAACACTTATATAGCATACATATTCTGACTACCACACAGGAGAGTCTCTGGTTTCCCTGAGCAGCTGTCAGAGCAATCAACCTCAGTCACAGAAACCTCCTTTACAGCAGAGGAAAATAAAAATTAAGACGAGCACACCCCCCCAACCATATGTTCCATGGTTTTCCTTTTATCTCCTCTGAAATTCTATTGTTACCCAGGCAAGTAGCACAGCCTAAGCTGCAAATTTAACTGTTTAAAATCTGTGACTGAACTTACCTTGGTAAAAAATTAATTCCTGGAGAACACAACTTCCAGTCTGTTATGCCAGCTGTTCTGCTAACAAATGACAACTCCTCTTTTCTTTCTAACTGTGCCGTGGACTGACATATCAAGATAACACAACAAGATTTTTGACAGATCAAGTCTGCATTGGCCACAATTATTAGACACACGTTGTCTAACCAAGATGACTTTGTTTGCTTTAGTCGTGTGATGGACATATACAGATAAGTAAAGGGCAAGAAAAAGGCTAACTACTGTTAAACGTATTTTGCATCTCTTTTTATGCCTAATAGTTTGTTTATAGCAATACTAACCAAAAGTGAATAAAAACACTAGGGCAGACGAGAGGGGAGCAATGCAGAAGACATGCACTATTTCTGCTTATGATGGGCTAAAATCAACTCCATAATCACTCTTTGGCATTTTTGAATTAGAGATCCACTTAACAATTTTGCTCTTGGCATCATCTTTGTTTATAGTGTTTACATACCATTTTAGCTCATTACTGTTGAGCATGGGACACCATGGAATATAGAAGTCGTCTTCTGCAAGAGTTGTAAATTAAATCTTGATGTAATGTTAATGCCTAATAGACAGCTTTGACTCATTAGTGTTTTTATGCATAATTTTATTATTTTCTGTATGTATGGCAATTCTGCAAATCAGCTTGCATTACTGATGCTTTTTTTAAGAATCGAGTTCCTTTGGATTTTGAGCCAGAAAGCTCATTTTATACCAGGACTGATGCTACTCCAGAGCACATTGTAACCAACTCCGTCTGCTTTCAGAAAAGAACAAAATCCCAGTTACCTAAACTGGCATAGGAAAACACTCAGAAAATTCTGTAATTTTCTTCTATTATCTCTTTCTTCCATCTCCCCGACCGATCCATTTGCTCCTCTTGCAATGATTTCTTTAAATGACCATTTGGAAATATATAGAAAGAGTAAGTGGCATTGTAAGAAGTAGTCATGTGGCAGTTGACAATGACAAGAAAGTGACATCTACTTTAGCTACCACCTAAATGGAATGACTTAAGAACGTATTCCCCTGTCTAATGCACAGCCAAACAGGCTGCTGTAGTCCTGAGAGCATGTTTAGATTACTATGATTGAGAAAAATAAGAAAATTTGGAGAAAATATAGATACGATACAGTAACAGCTAAGGCATTATAGGTTTTCAGTGAGCATGACAGTACACAAAAAGGAATAAGCAAACTTCTCCCTCCTCTCTCACACACAGTACAACTTAGTTCCTAAGTGATGTGTGGTTTTATACAGGAGACCACATTCTGCCAAGAAAAAGGCATATTCCACTCTTAGGGACTAAATACAAGAGTGGAATCAAGGGAAATGACAAGCCAACTGTTGGGTCTTTAAGCCAGAGTCTTTTTTCACTGTGGTTCTACAGCGGCAGCACAACTGTACCCTGATTCATCACTCTGACTCCTGTCCTCTGTCACAATGCAAATAAATAGCCATGAATGCATCCTATTTATTTTAAATACTAGGCAAATATATTTGACCTTCAATCTGAGGATCTTAATGCTCTGAGAGAAATCAATGACCAACGATTCAGAAAATCTTTTCATTTTACAGATGGATAAAACTGAGTTTAAGCAACTTCCCTGAGGGTACAAAGAAAATTGACATAGCTAGAAGAGAAACAGACTTTTAGCCTTTCTGCCTCAACCTTTACTTCCTTCATCCTTCCTAAAAGGAAGCAGCAACTGTTATATGGCAATATGCATATTTATATTATTAATAAGCTATTGCATAACACTTACAGATACAGCTGGTGTTTCACAAAGCAGTAACTGTTCCACTTTGAATACAGAGTAGGTTAAGGCAAACTAAATAACTACCTTCCAGAATTCTGGCTTTAATATTGATCTGCTACCTCAACAGCATTAAAAATGAGAAGTATCTAAGGTAATTTCTGTTTAAAAAGTCAACATATTTAAAAAAATAAATAAATTTAAAAGGAGAGAGATCACCATCAAGAAGTTAATATGTACCTCAACCACTGCACATCAAGTAGGAAATATCTTCAAGATATCAGAGCATATTTTGTAGTAACTTAACATAGGTAAAAGCTGGTTTTAAACGTTGCCTGCTATTGGGGGCCACATTTACTACTGCTTTATGGATAGTTGCTAGCGTTCTAGAGATTGAATCACTGCGTTTGTGTATTACAGTCTCCTTTGGTTCTCATTTATGATGCCAACAATAAATCCAAAGTCATCTGACCTCTGCAATTGAGCCAAAAAGAACACCTGCTGGAAATTATCCCTTCCAAATGACAAATTATGGACACAGTGTTTACATCAGGCAATTAAAAAAAAAATTATTGGCAGCTTCCCCCTAGTCCTTTTTTATTGGTACAAAGCCTCCACCATACTTACGAATAACTACACCCTCTGTCATGCACTTACCATGCAACTTATTACTGGCATCATTTTAGGGATTCAGAGGACATTTGGTCCCCCTGCTCCACAAGTCAGATGACATGATGACTGATAGTATTTTAAGGCTGCCTCTTCTATTGAGAACTAAGAGCAACTGACACATTTTTGACTGAGCTGGAGAACACTGACAGGCACTACAAGTGGAAACAAGTGAACACAAAAATTTCTCACCAACAAAATCTAAGAAATGCAGATTTATTTTTTTTTAAATTAAATTCCTAATGTAAACAAAATAAAACTTTTAAATCATATGATTACTACTGCTATTGTTTTAAAAGACTCAAGAGCCCTAGTTACAGCCAGGTGACTCCTGTTCTAAGCTTTGCATGCATGTGCACGCAGGTGCGCAGGGTGACAAAGACTCCGAGCTAAGGATACTATTTTCCAGAAAAATCAAGAAATGAACAGAATATGGAGAAAATAAAACATTTAAACATATGATTACACTAGAGATTTTCTCGTGCATCATTGTCCATATTACATGTTTATATTCAAGCACCCACTCAAAGTACTTGTACGCATAAATACATGCATACATATGTATATTCACAAACACAATGATCTGCATATATGTGTGTGCACGTACACAAATTAATAAGTCAGGCTCACTTGAGCAAGGGAGAAGGAAAATGAAAACAGATAGAGGGAAACAAACATGCGGCAAGGATAGAGGGAACATGACAGGTAAGGAGAGTACACCTGACAGAGAAAGGAGAAAACAACAGCAACAACAACAAAGAGAAAGGAGAAGCAAACAAACAAACAAAATCAAGAGCCCAACTAATAGAGACAGCCTGCCGACTCGCATTTCAACCACTGGTTTATTTTTCCTTCAGTCATAATAAATGTTAAACTAGAACTGCTTTGCTACATACCTTCAGATGAAGCCCTGGATGCCAGGGGCCGTCCCTTTCCCTGGCAAAACCTACGTTTGGTCACTCGGGCAAAAGTGTCACTAAGGGAAATAGCTGTGCCTGATACTGACATTTCTAGAAGACATCAAGGAATTTAATATTAAAAAAATTTACGGGTTTTGCATGCAGCAAAGCCTACTGAGATACAAATTTATGACATCTAAACACACTACCAGAAAAAAAAACAACCAAACAAACCATAAAACCCCACAAACAAATGATAACAGTCTAAGGTTCACTTTACTAACAACAAAATATCCTGAAATAAAATAAAAAAAAAACAAAACAAAACACTCAAAAAACCCTGAAACAACAATGGCACATCACAGCTGTGAAGCAGAGGAAATAAGGAAATACATTGGTGTAGAACTTAGCTCTATCAACTTTTTCTTCTCTTCTAGCAAAAAAAAAAAAAAAAAAAATCTTTGCTCATTTACCTGCAGAAAACATACAGCATAACTAGGTTAGTTTCTATGTATACACATACTTGTATTCAAATCAAAACGGGTATGCATGTGCTTGCTGGTAACCAACTGTGAAAAAAAGGAAGTTTGCACTAAAAAGAAAACACAAACCCTTTCCAGGGTTCTTCCCTGCCTTTACATTCTTTTGTACCTTGGCACTGGAGAAAAGATAATACCTGTACCTAAGCATTAAAAAATAAAAATGAAGCATCTCCCAGCAGTATTCCTTTATTGGAACACACCATGAATGCACTCAGACACTTTGGTTTCAAAGCATAGTCTTCCATTCTGGAACAACACCCAGACCCAAGAGACTCACATTCAAGGGCTGCCTGCATTATGAAATTGATGTGACAAACTAAGGTGACTTCAGCAATACACTTTGACCCTAATTCTGCAGGTTTGGTGTTTTTTTTTTCCCCACATACGTTTCTTTCAGTAAGCATGCAAAAATCCTAGAAAACTCATTTGTAGAAGCAAGGCTTTAAACTGTTCTGTGCATCATTTCTGCATTTGTACCAAGCTTTGTTCACCTTTTCTCATTTTTTCTATTCAGAGTGCATATTTACATACCGTATCCAGGAAAACAAGATCTGGTTTAATTTGGGATTATTAATTGTTGTTGGTAATCAGTCAGTGATTCCACCAGATGCTTCTATTCAGAAGCTAAAAGCCATAATACGAGACAGGGTTGTCCTCTCAGATGTTGCTTAAGGCTGGACCTATCTAGAATGAGTTTAAAAGGTTATAAACTCTCCTTTCTAAGCAGGCACGCAACAGTCTCACAAGACTTCTTGCTTTGGCATATACAAAAAGTAGTCTTAAAAAGGTCTTTATATCCCATCCACAGAGGCCCACTGCAGTACAGTCCCTCATTGGTTTATTTCTTCTGATACAGCAGCAGCTGCTGCTTCTCCATCCAGTTTCAACTATTAAAAGTTCCAGGGCAATTAGAGAAGCAAATAGGTAGGACTTCCATCCACAACACACGGATTCAACAGCACTTGTAATGCTTTACTCGTACTGCAAGAACACAGAGAAAACCAGGAAAATGCAGACTCCTTGATCTGAGTTTAGGATCCAGTTAAAATCTCAAGGTAACAATACCGAATGATTTACAGAAACTAGCCCAAAACAAAATGTGGTAAAAACAACCACAAAAACTCTTCCCAACTACTTCAGAAACACAGCAGTGCCTTTCACTTGACATAAAAGTAGAATTAGCAAAGCAGAAAGAAATGTCTTTAGTTACATCCGTATCAAAACTGCTCTAGTCATCTCTTAGTATTTCAGACAATCAGCTTTAGCCTGGAACTGAAGTATGCAGGAGGTTCAGATTATTTTTACTTACCCTTCCCAATATTTTGAGAGGAATCCTGGCTATACATTTTTAGTCTTTATTGTAAACAGCCTGTTCAGAGTAGAAAAAAATCCCATGGAAAGTTAAAAATTCAAGGGAAGGGAGACATGAAAATATGTATTTACCCTGAATGCAGATTGTGATACAGGAACATCCACAGGATTTAAAGAAATACTTAAGAAAAGTCAGCAAGCCGGACAGCCTGCCCCTAATGCACTCACTATGGGACCATCCCTATTTCAAAGATCAGATTTCAAACTGCGAAAACCTCAAAAGACCTTTTCGAAGGTATTGATCTTCATGAAGCTGGGTGATAAAAATCCCAAAACAATGTCACAATGCAAGGATCATCTAGAAGTCTCCATTCATATTCTCCACTGCATAGTGCCCTGTGCAACCGCTTCTCAAGCTTGTGCTCCTTCTTAGAAGGGAAAAGACAGGCCATGGTTGTGTAGTATTTCAGGAGGTCAACCTTTTCCTAATCTGCATTTCATCCTCAAAGTACAGCAGATTTTCCCAGATGATGATTTCAAGACAAAAACAGCTAAATAAATATTATTGTGTAATACTTTTAAAAAATAATAACAGTAGGAGCGGGAAAATACTAAATAACAATTACAGTGATTTCCTTATTTTGCAATGCCACTGCAAAGAAGCAAAATAGAAAGCCATGTGACTTTATTTACTAGTTTAGCTATTTATTATCACTTAAATTATTCATTGTCCTGAGGCTATTAAGACCTTTCTTTGAAAAAGCTAGGAGCAATAGCAATCAAAATACAGGACTTATGGTAGAAAGCTTCTAGCCTTTTTTTTCTTTTATAGTTGACAAACAAAAACCTTACAGGTAGTTTGTAACCATCAAGGTATCCTAGAGCAAACTGTACAATCATGAGATATTACCTCCACGAATTTCACTCTTTTCTGCTTTTAGCCATTGTATCGTATTCCAAATTAGATAAGACCATTTGAGATAAGATGCTTAAATCTATCTTTGCATATGTACTACCATAATTAGTAGAAATGGGAAACTGCGCCTTTAGTAGCAAGTGAAGACCTAGGCCAGTAAGTAATAGTATAACTTTTTTTGGCGGGGGGGGGAAGTAACCAACCAAATGAAAAGCTGCTTTCTTCCTCTCACTACTCTGTACTGCACATCAAAAATCATGTTGTATATGTACATATAAAATAGCATTCATTTCAGCTATCTGATTACGCAAAAATCTGCAGTGCAAACAACTGCCAAGCAGCTGAGCTCCTTCCAACCAGGCAGCAATGACATCCTGGTTCAACTTTTACCAGGTATTCTTAAACAAGTTTTATTCAGTTAGCAAGCTTAAAGATAACGCTGAGTGGAAAGAAAAGCAACCAGCTAAGAAACCAAGACATACTACTGAAATATAAAATACAGCCAGCCAGCATCCTTTTCAAAAAGTAATTAATTAATTAGTATTTAATTTCTCAGCTGTTTTGGTGCAGCACTGGGTCAAAATACTGCTCTGAAATTGAGACGTCGTTGCAGATAGTGTCTTAGGGAAGGCAAAGGAAAAGAAAAAGCACAAAAAAAGAAATATGTGCTATCTTATTTACATCATAGTTCTCTAATAGGTGGAAAAAAAACCCTGTAAACATGCAGCCAAGAGCATGAATTTATGAATTATTAAATATGGATTTTGTATTTCATAAAATGATATTTAATACCATCGATTGAGTCTGTAAAGATTTATTATTTTTTTTCTATTTGAACAACTGCACTAGCACTGAGTGCACGGAACAATTTAGGAGAGCGAGAGGAGTCAGGTGGTGGGGCCCAGGGAGGTTTGACAGTGAGGGAAATAATTCAAGTATTTCTAGCATAAATTTTGAAACAGAAAACTCACAGAGTATGGAGGGAGACAGTTAAAGGGAAAGAGGGAGGTAATATGTGACAAGCTGCTGTAGCAAAGAATTTGGAAAGCAACTGTAGTTCTATTCCCACAGCCCATTTTTCCTTATCAGCTGGGTGGGTTCTTCCTATCTCTGCCTAATTCAAAAGTGTTGAAGAAAAAACAACAGCTAAACAAGAAGGAAACAACCCTTTCTCCCCAGCCCTGAAGACCCCTCACTATCCCCTTGCCTCACTATTTTTGGTTAAAACAGTGAATATATGTCCTGAAAAAAAAAAAATCAAAGATGCCAGCTGTTGTGAGATAAGGGATAATAGTGAACAATGAGCTTAACAAGTCTCTGACTCTTCACCAGATCTTCAGACCTCCAGTTGTTTGCAAAGCATTCCCTGACAAAGACACAGATGGGCAGATGGACAAAAACTCAAAGAAAATGCACATGTACGTATGTATGTGTAGGAGGGACTGGGGTGGGGAGAGGGGAAGGGAGAGAAAGCTCAGTTAGAATAGCCTCAGAGGGTGCAATAAAAACAGGGTGACAGGAGACATCTTTTTTTATTGATATAACAAGAAACATCATCCAGATCCTAGATCCTCAAATGAAAATGAGCTATTACATTAGAATAGCAACAACCCTGATCTACCCAGTATTTCATGCCATTATTTTTAAAAACAGTTGTTGGGTGACTACAACATTAGTCATAAAAATGAGAACTGAGACGTGAATGTAATAAGTAATTTAGCAAAAGAATTTTGCTTTTTC
>VUYV01000067.1:433356-456284 GCA_008711295.1 Anarhynchus alexandrinus | reverse complement strand
TGATTATGCAAACTATGTTCCAAGAAGAAACATGAATAGGTATAAGGAATACAAAATAAAAACAAGCATTTGTAAAGAGAAAACGAGCCACAGGAGGAGAAATCCCCTGTGTAACTCCCAGCGCTGTAATAAATATTCTTTGCTCCACCGAATTTGCCCCGGACTAAAATTAATACATTGAGCGTGTTTCTCACAGTGAAAATGGGGAGCACAGACACAGCAGTATGAGCGTGTTTGCGAGAACAAATTGTGCTTCTGACCCAACTGCCTCATGGTGACAACATTTGATTTTCCCAAAACATTGTTCCGTGCACTGAATATCGACTAAGACAAAGCAGGCAGGGATGGAGGAACAGTGTGATGTACATGTTGATTACTCCCATTTCATCTGTCGCTTCTAAACCTTCTCTCTTGATTTGATTTTTAAAGGATTGCATATCAAAGCTGCCTGGTGCCTTTGACAGTAAACTACTGTTATACCCTATCAGGCAAAAACTGACCCATTATTGGACATTTAGTTAATGTCCAAATGACTACCAGGGAGACCAGCAAAACATTCAACAACAGACAAGCCTTGTTTGATATTCCTGCTTATTAATTATATTTAGTTATTGCCCAGTAATAGAGCCTTGGTGTCTATTAAAAATCCCTCTGAGTTCAGTGGCTCATCTGCCTACAAAAGGAAAGACTGAAGGAAATAATGCAATTTATTTTGAAAGCATCTAGGATCCCTGCACTTTCCCATATTTAAACTTTAAAGCATATCTTTGGGGGGGGGTGTGAGAGGGTGGTGAAATACTAAAAACTTTCCTTCATTTGCATTTGGTTTGGATCAGCGTCTAAACAGAAGGACTAAGGCCTTCAGTTGAGAGAGTTTAAAAGAAAAAGTGATGAAAAACTATTCCTGTGACCATAGCAAGAATTCTGGGTGTGCAGAACTCCAAGCCATGTGCCAGTGGTATAAGTGGAGGTGCAAAGGTTCCTCTTTTGGAAACGAGCAATTCTGCAAGAATATCTTTACTACCATATTCTGCATGATGGATTTCATATCTAGGCGCACATCTTTTGGTGCGAGTCAGGATGGAGACTCAGTGGGCTTGCCTGAAACACCCTAGACATTGTGGAACAGAAAACAGTAAATTAGTTAGCAGACAAAGCAGATCTGCCAAACCTTTAAGGGACGGAGTACTATTGTTACTGGAAAGCATTCTGTACATTACTATAGTTCTGGAAGAATTTTATAGGTTTACACAAGGTCAAGTACATAAATGATACTTGAGGGTATTGCAGTATGTGTTATTTGCCTGTGTGTCGTCTCACACACATCCGTACGCCCACAGTGAAGCACACTCTCAGGCTCCCACCCCTCATCTCCAGACTTTAACAAGGCCACAGCTGCAGCATCATTCAAAGGTTTGGCTTTGCCTGCCTGCAGCAAGCAGGTGTTCTTCCAAGATACCACATAACCTGGATAGTCTGTCAAAGAAATGGCCACAATGGGACTTTCTTGTACAGGAAAACATTAAAATTAAATGACTGGAGTGGTCGGGAAATTTTTGATATTTATTTTATAGATTTGACTAGCATAAACCACGCATGTGGCAGCCGATTACAAATTTTTACGTTGATTTTGAAAACAGAAGAACCCCGCTGAAGGATGAAATACAGATAGATAAGGCAGTCTTGTCTGGTTTTTAAAATGGTTATTTGCAGCAAGTTGCCTATAGAAGCCTGTTATTCAAACTGCTAGTTCATAGTTCTCTCTACCATTTACCATATGCTAAAATCACGAACCCACACACCACACTGTAAACAGTGATACTTGCATTTGCTACTTACTGGCATTTATGTCATAAAACCTTGAATATTATGATTTTTTTTTTTAAGTAATAAATTACAGCACACTGTG
Source organism: Anarhynchus alexandrinus (assembly GCA_008711295.1). Lineage (NCBI taxonomy): Eukaryota > Metazoa > Chordata > Aves > Charadriiformes > Charadriidae > Anarhynchus > Anarhynchus alexandrinus. The sequence goes on along the minus strand of VUYV01000067.1, from coordinate 454,375 downwards.
GGAATGACAAATAGATGCAGAAGCACAGCATTTAACCTGAAATCTCTACATAGACGGAGCGGTATGTCTGGCACATCGAGCTTGGAGGAAGAAAGGATGTGTTTTGGATGGAGATACCATGGCCACATGGTCTTCAAGTAGATAAAGCTGATGGACATCCCAGAACTACCCATTCCAGGTCATTACCAATTTTCTGAGGCTTCACACCCAGCTAGAAGAATTTGTAGAGGGAAGTCCTACGCCTGTTTTCTGTAGGAGATCAAATTAATTGATTACAATGATCTTTCTAAAAGTCTTTTTCCTCTCTGCACTGCCTTCTCTTAGCCTGCCTCCTTCCTTTCCTCAACACTTCGGCCACAGAAATTGGACTACTGCTTCCACACAGCTACCAAAAGCTCTCACTTCATGCCTGAGCCTCATTTTGTACTCAAGAGGGCCAAACCCAAGTATCAGCCCAGAGACACCTGCCAGTCTCACAAACACAAGCAGACTAGTGCCAAAAATCAATAAAGCTCTCATTGCATCTTGGAGCTGCAGAAAGGCTAAAGAGCTTGATAGTTCTGCAGCCCTAAAATGAGTATGCATCTGTTTTAAAAGGCAGGAGATAGATAGCATTTGATGGGTTTTGAGACAAGAAGTATATCTGAGTCCCCTATGGACATGACAGTTCATATGCTAACAACATAACAATGATCTAAATACAGTTGTTCAGGCCCAAATCCAGAACACAGGAAAGTAACTATATAGCATGTACTATCCTATGAAATTATTAGAAAAGCGAAACGCCAAAGCACAGTCTGCATTTTTAAAACTACCTGAGAAGTTTTATATCCTTAATTAACATGGAGCTTTTTTCTCCATTTGATTTTTTTTTTCCTAAATTCTCCATGCATAAAACAGTACAGTGACAATACATTTCACAGCAACACAACAGTGGAGTCTTCCCACAACACAACATTTTTTTATTTATTTATAGAACATGAGCTATCCAAGAGACTAAGCTTGACTTCTGCCTGGTCTGATCCAGGTAGAGCACCACTAGGGGATCCATGTCAGCCAGTAAGTCAGCCAATACTTCCTCAAGTGGTCCATTTTTATTTTACTCATTTCCATCTAACATATTTCAAAAGTTGCTTTACAGCCAATGCAGCACAAAGAAAAAAAAACAAATTACTACTACTTATTACTATTATTGTGCTTCCCCATCACTTTTAAAGTCTCGTTTTATTAAAATATGAGCCTTCTATAATAAACTCGATACTAGCATATCAATGATATTAAATTACTAGTAAGGATTCCTGAATGTAATGAAAAACTAACCATACTTCTGTTTATTATCATCAAATTTATTTCTTCGGCATCAACCACAACACAGGAGCAGAGACTTTTAGCAGCTACAGAGCCTTCAGTGGTCGTTGCATAGTTCTACAGCTGGATAAAATATCCACAGGCTGGCTCAAAGAAAACATTTGACCTTGAGGTGCAACAGATCCTCTTTGAAACAAACTATCTCCTCCTAAGCAATCTGAAGAGACAGACTCTAGAAGTGAATCTGCAGGTATTAGACATGAAGGGAAAAAAACCCTTTTGAAATAAGAGGGGAGTTGGGGGAAGAGGAGACTCAAGCGTGCTCAATTCCAGATCAGAGAACAACGGTTCAGAAAACAGTTCATGGATGGTGAGATTAATGCTAACATTTGCCAGCTTTTCTTTTGTGCCACAGAAGGGTGGGAATGATGATTTGGATAAATTCCTACGCTCGAAACCATTTATCTCCTATCATGTACCTCTGTGTCTTTTCCATTACAAGAAACGTGCTCGAAGGCTGAATATATTTTCCCAATAATTTCATCACATGTGTTATCATGGTATATCTCCTGGAATTCTCTGCACTTTAAAAGGCTATTGGCTGTAACCGAATGACTTAGATTAACACATAGAAATCTCAGAGGCATTAAAACAAAGTATTTGATTTTCTGCGTCTTAAATCTGTTTCATTTATGTTGCCCATAAACTTCCCCAATTGTGTTTTTACCCAAACAAGATCAAAAATTATTTAAAACATTAGCCAGCACCTTTCATACTAAAATTCAGAAAAAACACCCAACCCAACCCAGCAGCACTTTTTATAAAAAGCCTGTGTAATAATAAAGTACATAAACTGCACTCTAATACATGATTTTGACATTAACAGCCCCATTGAACCTACGCAGTAATTCAAAGAGGCCAGTAAATCTCATTTGAAGGCCTAGTATGAAGAACACCTCAGCCACAAAATGCTACACCAGAATGCACTCTGCTGGCTGCCATTTGGTGCAGTCCTTACATTAGAGCCCAGGCACACCAAGAAGAGTACGTCCCAAGCCTCTCAGCTAGCATAAAGTGCATTAATCTGATGTTAACCCTATGTCACATACCCTACCTAGTTCAACAGAAACGTGACTGATGCCCACACCAGAACCGGATCAGACATACACAGGTGAGACCGCGGTGCGTGGAGCCAGCATCAAAGCTCGGGGAATTACAGCTTCATCAGACACAGGCAACACACGGAGGGCTTTTATGGCCAACTCTATTTTGGAAAGGCTGCATCAACGCAGAGAAATACCTGATAGATGGATCGGAAATAAATCTGAGACAATGAAACATCTCAGAACTGCCTGGGGGTTGAGTAGGTCTTGTTTCTGCTGAACAGTTGTGAGTTCTGAAAAATCTACGAAGTCTGTTAGGCATCACTGGTGGAGATTTTATTTATGTGCAGATCTTACCATGTATGGTAAGAAAAGTTTGAGAGAGTTAACTAACAAAGCAGGTTAACGAATGTGATGAGGAAGGCTTTGTAGGGTTTTTCAAAACTTTTTTGCTGAACTTGAGTTTGATGGATTCCTCCTAATCTAACAAAAGGTATTCCAGAGTTTTGAACTTTTAATAAACTAGAGAATAAAAACCCACCTTTTTCAGAAAAATCTATGAATGTAATAACAAAAGACCAATAAAGCACGGGAAAATAGAGGAAGGACCTGAAGATGTTAAAAAGCATCAAATTCAATTTTATGAAATAAGCATTAGAAAAATTTCCAGACCACAGTATGAGTAAGTAAAGCAGGAAGGTGAGCCTTTTGAGACAGTCTGTTGCAGAAGTGGGATTTACAAAAGGATTTTCCGTATTGTAGAAGACTGGATTTACATGCTTAAACTGCCTTAGGCGCTGAAGGATGAAACTTGAACAACAAAAAAATGATCAGAAACCAAATTATACAGTAGTACTGGTAGTACACAATAGGAAGGGTCAATCCACATATCCACTGTAAAGGAGAAAGATCTCAAACAGTATCAGGGTGATGTGAGATACTTATTTCAGATCAGCAGGTCTCTGCCATGAACTCAGCGTTGGTAGTGAGCAAAGGTTTTGCCAAGCAATTTGCTAGACAAATTCAGGGAGCTTTTGACACAAAATTACCCAGCAATCAAGCAGTATTAGAAGGAAATTACTAGATGATGAAGAAATCGAGTCCCATAACAGCAGTTCACTGTACTGCAACAGTGTGTGAGCATAGCAGACTACTTTATCCTCAAAAGCACATTAATTTCCAATTTACTAAAAATCAAAGAGTTTGCAAGTGGTTCAAATATATTAAGTATAATTAAAAATAATCTTACCTTCTTTTGATCTTCTAGTTTATGACTTACTGGATTCCTTCCATGTTTGTTCATCTCTGAAGATAAATCCATCACATTCACTCCTTGCCCTTCAAAACGAAATTGGTTCAGCAATACAGCAAACTAATCCAAAAAACAGGGGCTACAAACACACAGGCATGGTGTTTTTTCCATCACACACCATCTCTGAGCATCAATGACTTGGAGAAATGACTAAGAAACCCATCGATCGAGCTGAGGAAAACTTTGCAGTTCACTCTTGGGACTTTCCAAATCACCATAGCGTTTTAAAAAGCTGATGCATAAGAAGAAAAATATTCATCCGCTGCTTTTAACTCCAACTGTTATCTGTACTTTTCTTCACAGGTTTCCATTTTACAGAAGGTCACATCCTGACTGTGAACCTGTGGAGTAAAAAAAAAATACAGTCTCATCAAGATGGATTTGCAATTTGCTGTTACTCTATGTAACTCATTATCTGTCTGGCTCAGGTGCGTGGGGTTTTTTTTCTTTGTTTATCTTGGTGTGTGGTTGAGTTTTTCTTAATTTATTTTTTCTTTTTCTAAGAAAATAGTAACTATATAATAGTTATTATTTTAAGAACTAATAACTGTTTTGTGATTTAATACTCAGCAGGATGAACCTATGCATGATCCCACTTTTCCCCCTCTACACCACAGTGGGAATGCAGAGTATTCACTGAGAACAGCTAGTGAATTCCAGCTACAGCCATCAAGGAAAAGTTCAAGGAAACAGAAGAGCAAAGACTATTTGACCAAGGGCAGCATAGATGAAAAAATTTCATCATCATCATATAATTCCTACTCAATTCCTTCAAAAAGTGATAGCCAGTATAACGCTGACAGGGTCAGACAGGGAAAACCTGCAGTCCAAATACTAAGTCCTAGCCAATATGACAAGTTAAAGAAAAACAGAACATCTCCCCCAAAGTTCTCTTGAAGGCAGATGGGGAACAAAACAAAACAAAAAGCCTACAAACAAGATTTGTTTGCCAGAAAGTTAAAGTTCTGCTAACAGCAAGAGAATGAGCCAGTGTCTCTTCTGTCACTTTTGACAATAAAATTGTGGAATATTCATGCCTTCAGTGCAATTGAAAGCCAATTGTGTTTAAACTGAATTAACTGAGTAGATGAAGCCCATATAAAAAATAATTTGAATGCTATTCCAATTCATTTTAAATGCATAATGTTCATAACATGCCTTCACTAATGCATATGGAAAAAGAAATATGTCTAGATAGTGTATTGAATGGTATATGCTAGGTCGTGCAGTCTGTCTCTAATAAAATGACATTGAAAAGGTTATTTTCTCTTAACAAAATAAATAAACCCAACATTCAGTGGAGTCATTACCAATGTTACCATCAGCTCAAATAGTCTTTTAATCAGACCTACGTTGCAAGTTTCAGTAGTACGTTATAACCTTCCCAAGCACACCTGGCTTTTCCCACCCTGTTTCCACAGAGGCTGAGAGGCAGCAGGACAGAGCCAGACGTTGTTCTCAGGCACAGACTGCTCCCACCCCTACCCAGAGCCTCATAGGCACAACCTGCAATTCTCCCCCGTTTGGCAGTTTTGGGGATCAAAAAAATTCCCAAGTTCATAATTCTAGAATGCGGGAAGATCAAACTCGAGGTACCACTGCAGCGATCAACATCTGGATCTACGCTTGTAACAATGCTAAAGCTCAGATAAGTCAAAACCAAGCTGTTAAAAGCCAGCAGTTTCCCTTGTTCATTTCATGGTCAGACATGGAAATTATATTACTCCCCATGCCTGGCAATTATGCTATACTAGGCAATTAAGCTATTCTGTAGAACTGTATGGTGTTTTCAAGCCAAAGTTGGACAGAATGCAAATAATTTTGTTTGGACTGCCCTCATTACTTTTAACATGCAAAGCACAGGGTGGCAATTCTTGCTCATTCCATTCAGCACATTGTTCTATGGTCTTCAGCCTTTTCAACATAAACAGCTGTAATTAAATGCTCTTGGCTGGCAATTTTTTTTTTTTTTTTAAACAGTGGCACCTAATTTATTATTCAGCATTTTACAGTGATATTTAACATACACACAATCATAGCATAAAATACTCAGAGAGTCCTAGAAATTCTAATGATCACACACTAAACAACATAGATTTTGCTAGGTCATCTACAAATATAAAAGGCAAGATGAATTAGAGCTTTTTTACAATTTTATTCCCTTAACAGAGAAGTAACAGTCATTCAATAATAATTTCTAATCATTTACAGATATTCATAATAAAATAGTCTAGCAGATTAAGCATTTAGCACTGCAAACACAGGCCTAAAGGAAGCAAGCAAGCTATCCAAGCTAGGAATATCCCTAGATTTTCATGTTAAACAACAAAAAGAGGAAAATATTTTGCAGAATTATTTCTGACTAGGGGTTGCCGAATTGTTTCTCAAGAGAAGTGCTATGGAAGGCATTGACAGTAATTAAGCTGTTGGTTTAGGTGCATCTATTACTTCCCTAAATTCAGGTGGACTTAATTCAGGTGAAACGTGCCTAAAAGAACTTCTTGTTTTACTTCACTATGAGCTACAGGTTACTCCTAGACTAGTGCGGAACAACCCCAGATTATATTCCGAAAATTAACCAAAACCATGCCTTCTGTACTACCCTTATTATCAGCAGAGGTAGTTCTTGAAAAGTTTACACTGAAAGAATTTGCAAGAAGCAATCAGCATCCTCAAGCCCTCTGAAGGCCTCTTCCGTATTTAACTTTTTTATTATTATTTTCCCTTAAGTGGCATATTCACTAAATATTTGGTGGAAGTTAACACAAATATCTTTCAAGAGTCTGGATGTCGCAAGTCAACCTGGTTGGGGAGCGGGGACAGGGAAGGGGAGTTGTAAGCAATTACTCCATCTTGGTCAGTTGTCATGGCTCTACAAAGAAAAAGTTGCTCTACAACCTTAGGAAAAAAAATAGATAATGAAGGTTTTTTCCTCCCATTGTCAGTGGCCTTCTGATATATTAAATCTTCATGACTTCATAAGGTGCATTCTGACGGCTACGCGAGAGGTTGAACACCAAGACACTGCTCTGTTGTAGTTATTGTTAGCAAGGATAGGGACAAGGGGTACATTAGACCCCCCCCCAAATTACTCTCTTTTCCAGAATCTTATTGTGCTGCCCACATGGACATTCTCAATTTTTGCCATACCGTTAAAGTGACTTTGCAGTGAGCTTGAGGCAGGTGCAGGTATGAAACTGTGGCTGTAATTTGTGCTTTTCAATTTTTCTTGTTTGTGTACAGGATAAGTCTACTGAGCTGCATCCTAAGTTTTATCAACTGCACTGATAAGGATCTGAAAGTTTTGGTTTTATTAAAGCATTTCCGGAAATATTGATACAGAAATTATTTTCTGGGTACACTGATAGGAAAGGCCATGCAAATCTTAGACTGAAACATACCAGTTTTCCGTGTTAATACCTTTTCATCAAAATGGGGCTTCTACTTTATGTGCAGTTATAATGGTGATGAAGAATTTGGGGACTGGGAGGCAGCAGAAATTAAACATGATACCTGTTCACCTCTTTCAAACACGATAGCGTCTATGCTAGGACCAAAAGCAAGTGTCTCAGGATACAGCTAAAGCAAATGCAAGATACAAACCAGCCTTAGTTCCTCCCCATCAGCGTTGCCAGGGATGGCAGTGTAGCCATGGCTGAGTGAAGAGGTGGGAGAGAGTCAAGACTCCATGACTCCCTTGAAATGAGCAGTGGAGCACATTCTTCTGCAGGGTATCCTCTGCCCCACTGTCCTTGGTATTGATTCTTCAGGCTATTGCAATAAAAATGAGGCTCACCACTAACGTTTTACAAAGGTTTGCAAAGTTATTCAGCTCCACATTGAACACAGGCAGTTCAGGGATACCAGACATGTAACTTCCATCCTTGATAAGCTCCTATGAAACCTCTAGGTGATGTGGCACCCCAGTATGGTTCTAATAACTTACCCATAGCAATAGCTTCACAATGGCCTCAAAAAAGCTTACCTCTAATCATGAAAGCTTCTTAGCTTTCTTTGTAGTTTTGTCCCACAGAGAGAAAGCATTTAGGGTCTCTGTATGGGTCTAACTGCAAACATAATGATCAGGCACACAAAGAGTTATCAGGAAAAGGAGATGATGTTGACTCTTGGAGGATTTGAGAACAATGCCAAAGAACACTGCTTTTAGCCAGCATTCAGAATAAGAAGCCAGGATCTGTTCTCTGCAAGCACGTATGATAGAAGCGCCATAGAAAGGCTTGCCTGCACCAGATAAAAGCAGCCTAGGAAGGCAGCTGGTAAGCCAACAAAATATCTCTAAGCAGTGAGGCTTGCCTACCGAATTATTTCTTCTGATTCAAAATTAATTCTTGTCCAAACAGCAGTAAAAGTGGTCCAAATATACTCCTGATTCACGGCATTATAGAAAGCTGCAGTGTATGGAGCTCTTTCCAATCAATGCAATGGTGTTTACTCAGATTAAAAGTGACCACATAAGGAAAAGTCCAGAGATTATATTTAACTTCCTTTGTTGAGTGCTTATGTGGCTGAAACATTTTGTATTATTTTTGTAAGTGGTGTCATCCTACCCTCTGCATTTCTTCATAGGGCAAAACTCCTCTTCAGCACAGAATGCTATGTTGGAGTGATCACATTATCAGTGAGGATAGAATTGCAATTGTTTGCATTGTTCCTGGCTCTAGCCAATGCAAATTTAAACAAATTAAAACAGATTTGCACACATTAGAGAAAAGAATAAAGGAGAATCTAATACTTATATTCTTGCAATTCTGTTCTATAAAGCAGGATTCTGATTGCCTCTACATCATCAGACTGAATGCATAAGTTAACACTGGTTCACAGTCATTTAGCAAGCAAAGTTAAAAATAATAAAATATATACATATATAAAAGGAGACTGTTCTAGATCCTGATATTGTCAGAAAACATCACTATAACTGGTACAGCAACTCAAATCCTTTTGGCTTTCTCAAATCCTTTTTATCTTTCATAGCAACCTCCATCAAACAGGCTGAATGCTATGCACAGAACTTAGAGCTGCTATTACATGTCAATTTTATTTCAAACTTGGAACTAGTACCAGACAGGAATGCCTTCTCTCTTCCATCATCCAATTCTTTGGCCGCTGAGCATCAGAGATAAAGAAAGGGAATACAAAGTATATTTTTGAGACATAGTCCAGTCCAGCCTTTTACTATGATCTCTCCTAGCAATTTGATGTGAGGGATGACAGTTTTGTTGCATGCACCTCTGTGCCAGGACACATAACTGAGCATCAGATCCAAATTAAATTTGGTTATCTTACCCAACACTGTCCTGCTACATATGCAGTCTTTTGACTGAGACATAAAATATCTACATTTCAATGTGTATTACAGCACTTCTGCAGAAGTGGTGCACTGGAAAAATTCCAGCTTGAATAGTTATTTCAATTCCACCTCTAGTTTCAGTGGGATATCCCTCCATTTCTGCCCCAAGTTGTTTTGAATGTTCCTCTGTACTGTTGAAATAGATACGATGTCTCCTCACAAAAACAGCATGGTGTAATTTTTACATTTATAATGTTTGGGAACCAATAGGAAGAATGAATATTCCTTATTTGTGTACATGTTAAATAGTTTACCATATTTGTATTATTATTTATAACACTGCATGTACAACAACAGAGCTTCCTTGAAAAAGAAGAACAATACATACTCTGCAGAACCTACCAACAATCCAGATGGGATATAAGAAAAAAAGACAGCACTGAGCTGGAAATGACGGGGAAGATAGAAAGCATATTCACGTTTTCTAGGTATACTGTGGAAAGAGTGGGCAAGAAAACACAATTTAATAAAAAAATGCAAGTACACCTATATGGAACTTAAATAGTTTTCTTGCACAAGGAGACTGTTTCAGTTAATGGGACAGGGAAATTTATGAGGCTCATGAGAAAGGGAAAGGCTAATCGAAAACAATAGAGAGCTTGCATACCTTTGAAATTTTGTTTCCTGGGGAGCTATTAACCCTTCCTTTCTTTTGGTTTTAAGTTTTGATTTGCAGGCTGGAAAAAGATGCAGTTGATCTGTGCCTGAGCAGTGGCCGTTCTTCTGGGACTTCTAGTCATCTACAGCTGTTCCTCTACAGCTATTCCAGATTGCCAAGACACTGGAAATCCCAGACAAATTACTAAATACTTCTTTTTGTCCACTTTACAAAGTTTTCAGGAAGAAAAAGGCAATGTGCTTTGGGAAATACCTAGATATTTGGTAGCTCTATGGAGCCTAACATATCTGGCATTTCTCAATACCCCACATATGTTAAAACTTTGCTACCATTCCACAAATGACAACGCTGTTCAAGAGGAGGTGTGTTCTCTCTTATTCATAGGCTACAAGTAACAGAAACAGGAGCACAGACTAAGGTTTCACATATGTCACTGTTTTGAATAATTTATATATTCAGACACAGAAACAGCATACTGAAAAACAGTTACTCTTCCATGAAACTGTTAAATCCACCTCCCCTATGTTACTAGAAATGAGGACTTACATTCCCCACTTTGATAAATCTAAATCCTTAAATCTTAAAAATACCATTAAACCACACAGCCTCTCTTGGTCTACCATGACTTGCTAAATAACTCCATTGGATCAAAGAGCTAGCTACTTTTTCAGAACATTTTTAACTCTATGCCTGTTACAAGTGATAGAGCAAAAAATCACACCTATCTTCGCAGAACATGTCTCTGACAATTTCATGGGTGCTTCAAAAGTTGCCATTTAATTCTTTCAGTATTTGTTTAGTGGCAGCCTTTTCAGATGAACCCCATGCTTATCCTAAGAAATTACATGTGGTTGCTGATTAAACATTGTAAGCAGTGCTCCACTATGCCTCAGTATTCTATCCATGTCCAGACAAGGCTCTTGCAATTAATTCAATTGATTCAAACAAATATGCGGCTGAAACAACAAACAGCTTCTAGAGACTGCAGAGCAGAGAGATAGCTAAGCAAATGAGACAGCTGTTTGAGAGGGAAAAAAAAAAAGGAAAAAAAGAGGAATGTAAAAGGATTACAAATATTTTTTACAGAAACAGAGTCAAGTGACAAAAAAATATATTCAAATATTTGAAGACAAAAACCAGCAGTAGCTGTTGCGTCTTCTTAACCATGAACTAAAAAGATGACCTTTAATGGTGGAAGTTTATTCATCTTCACAATCACAGGATCACAAACTTGTTTAAATTTGAGCTGGGAAAGACCTTCTAGGTAAGTTAGCTTCCTGATCTGCCAGTGCAGAATAAATTACTACGGTGTATTTTCTAACGCTATATTCTGGCATTACTTTAAATTCCCAAGTGACACAGATCACAATGTTTCTCGCAGGAGAATATTATACATCCCAGTAGATCTGAATGCTCTAGGAAGTTTCTTAAAAGCCAGGTATAGCCAGTTAAATTTTAAGCTGACTTTTACTTTCTTCAAGCATTCTGTATCAATCTTTGCCAACATGGGCGATTGCTCACTCTGTATATTTTTACATATTGATTTTATCCTCACAGTTTTGAGCCCATTCAAAAGTTTCTTCTGTTAACATATCTAAACAAACTCTTATTCAGGGTACTTGAGTAAAAGTCAAGTAGACCTTGAGAATACTAAATGGACAACTGTATTTCAAGATATTTAAGCACTCTGTTAATTGCTCCTGAGAACCTCAAAGCTGAAAGTCCATTCAAAGGTTACCTTAAAAGAGTTTTAACTAAAACCAACATGGGACTAGAAACACAGGAAGATCTAGACAGTCCTAAGCTTTACTGAAAAATGTAGAACTACAAAGGGTTTGAGGTTACACCTGGGAAGCAATCCTACAAATTTTATATAGCTCTCTGGCATATGATTACCACCAACTATGTATTAGTTCCTTGTCGCTATGGGAACTATAGGCTTTGTGTCTACTTAGAACAGAGCATATATCCGCTCTTGATTGTCCTAAAATATGTCTCAAAACAGTAAGGTACTCAAAATACAATGTCACACTCCACTTGTAAACAGATTTGCATCTCCAGGAAGAACAAAATACCCAGCATCTGTGAGACCGTCTTGGGTGGGATTCATCCGAACAAACACAGATGCACAATCTGAGATAATGGCTCAGTGGTGTCTCTGTAGTTTGAGGAAATAAATATGCATTTTTAGAATGGGATTCTTCTCATCCAAAATAGGTCAGATGAATCATGACCTAAAAATCCTACCTCTTTCCACTGACTGCAGAAAGACAACATGATGTCTGGGTAAGGCACAGACCTTTGAGGACTGGTGCACGAAATCGTGTGAGAGGAATCTCTTCCTTCAGACTACACTTCTTAAGGGACAGAATGCATTAGGTTGATACATTCAAACAAAGCCCAATGTTAAGAATCCATTTAAAAAAAGAAAAATAAGAAGCCTAAACACACTAATAAATCTGATTGTACTACTGAAATAATTCCATATAAGTAATCTACGAGCCATCAGCATCTCGTCATTCAAGGTGGAGAGTGGTGTCTCTTACTGCGAGAATATCTGATCTTTTCTGGTTTGCCACAGCTGAAAATTTTGGTTGCTCCACTAAGTGAGCTATGGATCTGCTCCTTTCACAAAAACGTTGCTGACAACAATCCCTTCACCGAGAGCTATTCCTCTCCTTCATTAAAAGTTGAATTTGCACTTGGCAAACAGTTTTTCCAAGAGTCTCACAAAAACTTATCTGATTCCTTTTCAGTATGAAAGGCACAAATACACCTCTTAAATAAAAACCAGGATAGCGTGTGGAGTACTTATTTATGTTAATGCATTGTATAGCTACCCAAATCAATGATAAACCTGTGAAGGCAAAACCCAGGCCTTTCACTATTTTCTTTTAAACCTTGGAAACAGTTTTGAGAGTTGTTTTGCCTCTTAATATGCAGAAAATTTCTTTGACACAGTCTTTTCTTCGTTGACTTAGCTTGTCCTACTTCTGTAACATAAAACTGTGATCTTCTCCTTTTTGCATCATACAAGTTACCTGCCCGAAAAATAGCAGTAATGACTGTGATGATCCTATGACTTCTAGCTGTGTAGATACCACTCCTTGTATCTCAGTTATATGGATCACTGACCTAACGACAAGTTCTCTCCTCACCCATATCCTGTGTTTACACTTAGAGTTTCTGGGATTCTTTGTCACACAGTGAGATTAAAGAAATTTAAATCAAAGGCTCTGTCTGCAACATGTTTTATAATACCTTTTGTAATATCTTCTACTCTTTACTGCATAAATTACATTAATGTTGTCTGTAGCACTTTTTACTTTCTTCCTCATTTCTAATCACTTTTTAACATCATGCAAACATATAGTACCATAGATTTTCCTCGGCTCCTGAAAGCGAAGCTATAACAGTGAATTGCCACTTGTTGTTAAGCCACCTTCGTCCAAGTTAATTATAGGATCTATTATTTAGAAAGTATTGCTTTCCCCACTTTTTGTCCCTGAAAAGGATATGGCCAAAACTGAAACATGAATTTGTTAGACTGTTCTTAAAAGCCAGAAGAACTTTAAAAAGGACACTGTTTCTTGCTCCACTAGTGCAACTATTTTCATTTACATCAGAGATTTATTTTAGGGTGAAATTCACCCTGTGAAAAGGAGTAGCAGAATATCTCTGTATCACTGATGAAAAATCTAGCTTGCCCATAAAGCCTAGACAACACAAGTCTGATTAAGATCTGGGCATCACGTTGGATTTCAAGAAATACTTACACAGTCTGTAGTCTGGCTATTTCAGAGTACCTGTTGGCTTTGCTAATGTTCAGCATTCTAGGAATAATGTTTTAATCCTCCCTTAAAGGTATCATAAACAGCCTGTCCTTGCATTGCCATTATAGAAGTTTCAAATTAACAAATTACTACAGTTTAGCCCTAAGCCTATAAAGATATTTAGAAATATAAGCACTAACATGTACAGAGCAACAAATATTATCCTTAACAGCCTTTCCTCAAGGAGTCCAATAACTTGGAGAATAATACTGCTAAATCTCCATTCCCTCTTAGTACCACAATGGCTACACATGTAACACTGAACTACAGCTCACCCAGTTTGATAGCTTACCAGAGGGTATGTTCCTCTTTTTAAACAAACACATGTTCCAGCCCTTTGAGAAGTGCCAAAAAATTAACTAAGTATGTTTGAAACGTCCAGTAATTAAAGAGAAAAGAAATGCTAATTAACAATGCAAACAATTCTTATTTTCTCTGTTGAGACAGCTGTCATGTAATTTGCCCTCCCAATTATTAAAACGTGACTCATGTCACAAACACACTGCTGAATTAGACCACAAATGTGCACTGCTTGCACTGCTGTATTTACATCTAAATATTGTCAGTCTCCCAGACGCGACTGGTAATCACCATGCAGAACATGTATCATTCAAAAGATAAACAAATGTGAAGGTCAGAGATCATCCACATTGACAAAATAAGCACAATTACTTCATGTGATCAAACACACATGGACTGCGTCTATTAAGGACTACGAACAGTGTTTAGCTGGATAATAACTGCATCTCATCTGTATAATAATCTAGATTTACCATTAGCTTACTATTAATCACAAAGCATGTGTGAAATAACTCTGAAAGAGAGATTTAGCAGCTGGGCTGAGTATGTATTTTAAGAAAATCTGGTTTCTGAAATTATAAACTCAAATTTAATTAATTTGTTCACCAGATGCTCAGACTGGCAAAAAGAAGATTGAAACAGTTCTGTAATGCGCACTATATACTTTATCACAGAAACAACATCTACCTGAAGAACTTTCTGCAATTAATTCCATTATGTAATTGTCTACAAATATTAAAAACTTTCACCCTAAAAAGATGTCCCAGTTTTTTTGACAGCCAATAACATTTCAGAGTAAAAGGGTAATTTTGAACATATTACAGCGTCTAAAAACATAGCCAATATACAGAGAATATCATTGTTATGCACGAAAATACTCCACACTTCTTTTGCAAACTCACAGATTCGATGACTGGTATTACATAGCATGCACACAGATCTCAGATAGACATATCAATGTTTATATTTACTTCAATTGCTTTTCCATAACTAAAACCAACTTTTAATTGTTTAGATAAAGCAGCCTAAACAACCTCAACCCATATAAAGATTGTTACAGTTATTACCATATAATACTAACAATCCCCTTGATATACCGGCACAATATTAATGTGTTTTTAAAAATAGAGCACTGCATCCAAAATCCAGCAAATTTATACACAGTAGCATGATATGAATGATATCTCATTTTATAAAGGCTTATACATACCAGATAATGCAGTAAGAATGCATAATTTTTCATCTTGTCACTGTGACATTCTGCATGAAAATACTGCGTTATTACTACTCACATATTTCTACATTCTTGCCGTTTATAGGTTTAAGCAAAAAAGAAATAATATTTAAAAAAAAAATAATCACAGAAGTGGAGACTAGGATAGAAGAAAAGGCTCAGAAAACAATGTCTCTACCCAAGGAGTGGATCACATTGCACTGATAGAAATTTAATGGTTCTTCAGGAAGCATAATGAACAACCTTATCTCGGGAGACCTCTGTTCTCTACACACATCAAGAGTGGTGACAGCTCATCCTTCCCAGAAACCAATACCAGGAGGAAAGCGTGCTGCCTGAGAGCGTTAAACCTACGGCATGTTAGATGCCTGCTGTCATCAGAAACAAGTATTACCACGCAGCCTACCAAGCCAGCTCAGATACTGCAATTCACACAAAGAGACCTTTCTCATATTTCTCAGCAATACGCGTTGAGAACGTCTCCATTTAATTTGAGCGTGTTTGCCTTTACTAGCCTGGCAGCCCACTGCCTAATTCCCCATACCACTGTATCACAGAGCCAAGTCTGGTCTTTTCCTGGCAGGTGGTGGGGAGTTGCAGAGGCAGCAAAGGCAGACCCCTGGAGTGGAAGGGAATACACGGCTTTATCCTGCCGGATTAGGAGTAGCATTGATTGGCTGTGAGACTATTTTGCACAGACGTCCTCCGATAGAAGGTGGATCTCTAATATTGAACCCTTAAGGGCAGAAATAAAAGGGAAAGCTGTGAAATATTTGGGGTTACAGAAGCATTCAAATAAGCTTCTCCAAAACAAGAGCAGAAAGCAAAACAGCCTAACTCAGCAACTATGCATTCGCACACACAACATTCCTAGATAATAGGAAGCAGAACACAGTCTTTTGCACAAGAATCATAATGAAAATTCATGACCTGGTCAGTCAACGTAACTGAAGCAAGCAAAAGGCTCTGTGGTCTGTAAGAGCTTGAGAAAGGGATGGGTAAGCAAGTTTTGTAAGCAATAAAACATATTCATCTGGACTGTAAATAAATATTCACAAAAAAAACCCCAAAACACAACAGCCCCAACCACCACAGCTAGATATTTCTACAACTTCTCAGTCAGTTCAAATTGTAGTCTAGTATTTACAGCCTGGAGGAACCGATTCTTATTGCTATAAGATAGGCATTAATTCGCTCAAGGTTTAACTATACTGTATAAGATGCTGTTAGCACTCCAGTGCAGTGCTGGACACCCAATCAAAAACCATCAATACCTTCGCTGGAACAGTTACTTTCTGCTTTTACTTTATCTGAATTAATACACCAAGCAAATCAGTGAGAGCAATATCAGGCTCTTTCCTCACGAGCCATAAAAGTAACTGTTATTCACAAACAAAAAAACCCCGAAAAGTCATGTTTAAAGCAATTTTAAAAGATCTGGTTAAACTGCTAGGATCTCTGCATTATGAATGCACTACTTTACCCTGAACATGCTTATTCATTTGTAAAAGCAAAGAAAAAAAGTGTCACGACTCCTCTCCCCCACCCCTTTTTCTTCTTACCCCTTAATGAAATGAGTCGAAAAAAATAAACAGAGCCCATTTTCATGACTGCCTCATAAAAATAGCAGCGGCAACAAAGATAACTTATCTGTGCAGTTTACCACAGATGTTAGTAGCATAACAAAGTCAAAATGCAGAGACCCATATTATAATTTATGATCTGAAATTGTTTTCATTATGTACCTACAGTGACATTTCTCTGCATAATATTCTCAAGAACAAAACATAATCAAAACAATGCCAATGTTTTATAAGCAAACCACTTTCTGTTCCAGCTTCTATAATCAGGCTAAGAAGCATCTTAGCAGTCATTTGCACTTACGAGAAACACAATTTTCTATCTCCACATGAAATGGTGAAAGAATTAATGGCGGTGACCACGAGATTCACATTTCATCACCTTGATTTGCGAGCTCTTTCTTTCCTTTACATAAAAATTGTTGTCGAGCTGCATAAGCCATTTAACACCACGTTCTTCGTTAGTAGAGAATGAAAAACGAAATGGAGAAAGATGGTCTCTATCCTGTTCACAGCAGGCAACCATCCACAGTAAAAGAAGCTACCATCACAAAAGCAGGTATTAACTGGTAGTTTTAGCAGAGCCACGAGGCGAGCTGGAAGCTGGAGGAAAGCCATCTAGGACAGGGCAGAAGCACCGTCGAGATAACTTGCAGTACTACTGCCCACGGTGCATATGTTCTGCGGGTAACAGATCAGGCAGCGCCGTCAATCTGGCACCTCAGAGGAGCCCTAAGTTCTCTTGCACAAGTGTTTAAAAATAGCTCGCTGTTTTCGTGATAGATAACTTTTCCCATATATTCCATTTGTATCGTGCCTTTCACTGGGCAATTTTCAAGTGGTTAATATTAATTAGCTCTCAAAAGGCTCCTATGAAGCATTTCAAGAATAAAGACAATCATTTCACCCACACTTCTATCCTCTGTGGCACAACGTGACAGCTTCCTAAAGAGCAAAATATAATAATGGAGAACCTAAAGCTGCTGAGGGTAAGTTTTCTTAAGCTCGGATTTTCAAAGCCCCATTCAAGGCCCCAGCTGGGCTCCCGTGGGCTGCTTTGAAGATTCTAGCTTTCCTAATGAACACAAGGCTCTCTTTTTAATGGAAAAACAAAAAATCTCAGTTTTATTAAACCCTATAAAGCACATACCTTTGCCCCATCCTTGTGTTTTGGTTGTTTGGGGGTTTTTTTTGAAGGTTGTGCACAGTATTTACATTTTCTTTGTTCCCTGTGAATATTTGGCACTGTTACTTTCTAGAAGGGTGACCTATTACTACACCTCAGACTTAGCAGGATTTTTTTTTTTGTTTTCCTTCATGTAAAATTCAACATATGAAATTAAGATCTTACACAAAACCAGGACGGATTAAGAATAATGAAGGAAAAAAATTGTAAGACTGTATTTCAAATGTCTGAAAAATGCATAGCCAAACAATACATGGCAGGTAGACTGTAAGTAATATGGCACAGCTGGTTTGCATTTAAAAGGCTTAATGTACCAACAATGATAATTAATTTATAGTTATTTGCTATTAAGACATTGTTTCTTGTTCATCTGTGATATTGTGATATAGTAAGTCTACTTTTTGAAATGGAAAACACTGCAGACATTAGGGTATGCACCAGGAAGTGCATTGGAGGAGCAACAGAAAAGGATTTCAGACTCTTCAGAACAGCAAAATACTACTTGAAAACATCTAGTACTGTTACGGAAATTGCATAGATGACTTATCAGCAATGAAAGGAGTAGCTTATGCTAATAACCAAGTTAAATTGGTAAAATAACCAATTAAAATGTCATCTTTAATTAAAATGCCAATTAGAGAAAAGGGTTATTAAGATATGTGTCAGTTGCTAAAAATGATGCATCCTAATTCTTTTACATGATGTCCTTTCTTCCAGCATCCCCCCAACAGTAAGAGTTTTTACCCAAAACAAAACCAGACTCTCATTGCCTTACTTTAACACTTGGCATTCAAACTATTCCAAAAGGCAAAAATTAATAGTGCTACACCACAAAAAGAAATTAACCAGATTTTAAGATGGTGGAATATCAAACACATGCAAAAAATGAAAGAGCAAATACACTAGCCTGAGGGTAGGCTGGTATGGCAGCTGATACAAAATGCAGATCCTCCTTCCCAGCCCCCCGCCTTTGGAAGGAAGTCTTCCTCAGATTTCAAAGCTTGTATAATGAGGAGCCAATGAAACATTATAATCTGCTAATGCCTATTACCACTGATTCACAGGACTTCCTCTCCCTTCAATTAACCCACATCACATAGATCACCATGGTTTACTAGACGATGCATGAGGATGGGGATTACACCACAATTGACATAAGATAATAACACAGGCAGTAGCAACAGAGCAATAATACTTCCAACAACCCCTGTAATTGGAGCTGAGATACTGTAATGACAGATTATTAGCACTAGGTCACTGGAAAAATATCCAGGTTTCAAGCTTACAAGGGGCAGTTTTCTGGCCTGACCAAAAGCCCTAATTCTGTGATCCCCCCCTCTCCCCCCCGTTAATCTGAGTGGGCTTCGGATCAAGACAGTATCATTATTTTGGTATCTCAGTATTGCTACATTCAATCACATCAAGCAACAATAAATCTCATGAACCATGAAAAACAAACAAGTGAACTAACACACTCAGTGCCTATTCATCATCTTTGTTTAGAGCTTCTTTCTCGTCTATAAATTCATTTCATCACTATGCTATATTTCTAATATAGCATAATTCTAATATAGCATATATTTCTAATATTAGCAAATCCATAAACCTCACACTTCTAAAGTAGGATGGGTTTTTTTAACTAAACAAATTTTGGAACACCTGTATTTTGTTACACTTCTGCTTACGGAGAACACAACTGTATTCCAGACTGTTGTGAACTACCAAGAGAGACTTTACCACTCTCTGCATCACAATCTGCAGATCCATCACGGACAATGCTGTAACCCATTAATTATGCCTTCTTCCATATCGCCTGTTTGCATTCAATACGCCCTTTGATCATGAAAGGTGAAAACTGAAGAGGCAGACCTATGAGGTTTACATTCCACTCAATTCTGCCTGTTGAAACTCAGCCATGGGGGCAAAATCCGTGTGATGCACTCCAGCCAGGCCATCAAATGTCAGGCGGGTTTTATAACATAATATTTGCAGGGAAATAAATAGGTAAAGGGAGATTAGGAAGCCATCCAAAAGTTATTACTAAAGCCTCAGAAAATTGTTTTCTGAAAGGCTCATAAATTGGCTACTAATGGACAGGTCACTCTGATAGCTCTTTAACAGTTGGGACAACAACTAAAGAGAGAACTCAATTGTTTTATCTCTACTGTTGACTTTCTTTAGCAGATGTTTACTGAGCACCATAATAGTTGGCTTCATTTGCCTTTATATTCACTCAGTAGCACCACTGTACTTGACAATCTGTGTTTCATGGAGTTACACTGGAAGTTCAGAAATTGGCTCAAAATATCCCAACCATGTTGGCCAGTTCACAATACCCTTTCAAAACTATGGTCACTTCAAAACAGATGCTCAAAACTCTGGCGTCCCTAAATTAGAGACTAAATCTTCCAACCTAGCCCAGCACAAGCAGAGGAAAAGGGGTAAAAGTCACATTTACAGCCAGTGCATTGGCCACAACAGATTCTTACTGAAAATTAAAGCACTCCAGAGGTTGTTTTAATTTACACTCAACTCCATGCAATTGAAAGAAGCCTGCTTATCAGCCAAAGAACTGGAAAGTACAGGCACAGTCTAGCCAGAAGTGCTGTTCTGTGAAAATCTCTCTCCAAATCATGACCTGGCTGGAGATGAGATAGAGCTACAAAAAAATCCTCAGGGAAACCCCATCTCTCGGAAGCAGAGCAGAACTGGGCTTGCAACTAACTCTATGCTATGATACATAATGCTCTACATCCAAAATACATATTACAAGGTACTATATTTCTTTAGGTGATAAATTGTAATGACTAACTTAATGATGACTAAACTGAATATTGGTGACTGAGAATATATGAGTCATTTTTAATTACTGGAATAAGAAGAACGAAACCTAAAAAGTGCTAACCTGTGACTACAAGAATAAGGTAGCATTACTGTAAATATACTTGCAATGGACTATTTTTGGAGTACACTGTTGTGAAAATAGACAGGACAAGAGCTGTTTAAGATCAGAAAGGTTTCAGTATCTAATGTTGAAGGAAGTGCATCAAAGCAGGCTGCAACAGCTAAATAAAACTTCAGTACATCAGAAACTTCCCAAGAGAAGAAAGCAAACAAGCTATACCAGCAGAAATAAAAGATCAAGAACAGAGCCATCTAGTAATACAGCATACAAG
>VUYV01000067.1:408237-428424 GCA_008711295.1 Anarhynchus alexandrinus | reverse complement strand
CCCAAAAAAAAAAAAAAAACCAAACAAAACAAACAAACAAACAATAAAAAACCAAAACCACCCACCAGCACACAAAAAAACCCAACCAACCAAAACAAAACAGAATCATTGATTCATTTAAACTTGTCAGACTGACTGCTGGTAAACATAGTGACATTTTCACTGAGTGAAAAAGAAGACACATTACTACCTGGCAACTACCTGGCAGGCTGGAGACTTATAAAATTCTGCTAATATATGGAAGTCAGTCGTACAGAAAAAATCATGATTAATATCCAAAAGCAGTTAAAAAACTGAGAACTGTAAGTGGTCCATACTAGAAGGCTGCAAATCTTTTATATGAATGCCCACAACTTTAAGTTAAACAATCAAAGAACTCTTACAGGCTGAAGTAAAGCGTATTTGAGTACCTAATGACGCTGCTGAGGATGAAAAATAGAAAGAAACTGTAGCATCCAAAAATCACACTGTTAGAAGTAAAAATAAACACTGACATCGCAGTGGCCTCATCCACATAATAAAGCTCGGATGCAAATGCAAGCTTAAGTGATAAAAAAACATCCACTCAAGGGAAACAATATATTAAGCAACAGAAATATAAAAAGTAAGCACACATGTTAACACAGATTTTTCTTTTCTTCCACTTTTAATATTTATAGATTTCTTTAGGAATTCATTTTGCATTGAAAAACTTTAATTAAACTCAGTTTTAATCTGACATTGGTATGAAATACTGGAAGACTGCATACACGAGCACAGATCTGCAGGGTGCAAAGCAGGAAAGCAACTGCATTTCTGTGCCATGAAACAAACTTGCGTGAGCCCAGACGCTGCTCTCAGCAGCGGAGCTCTGAGGCTTTTGTGAAGCTGAGGAACTGCCTCTTACTTTGGGTAGGGAAAATCCCCACAAAAAAAAAGAATACTGGTAAATCTACAAGTGTCTTGGACAAATAAAGTCAAATCTTATAATGCAAGATTCATTTGTAGAAAGGAAGATTGCCAGAAAGCACTGCAGAAAGTGTTAACACCTCTTCATAACAGAGTATCTGTCTGGGGGAAAGGACATGAGTCCGAGGTAGTTTTGCAACATCACATATTCATAAATGCATAAATAAACAGGGAAAGCACAGTGGTGAAGAGGGTGCCAATGAAGTGGCACTGCCAGGATGGCATCACTCAACAGCTACAGTTTCTCCTCACCAAGAAAAGGTTACTGAAACCTCCGCAGCTGGCGAGAGGACACTGAGCAAGTGTCAAAGCCAAATGAGTAAGGAAAGTGGACAGGTGAGATTTTTCCTCTGCCTGCAGACCAGTTATCTGGAGAAGTGTTTGATAGACCACGCTGCTGAGTTACCTCTGCTCTTCAGACTTGCCAGACAGACAGAACAGTGATTCACTGTTACCAAATGAACATGAGACAGGACCTCCAACAGCCTCATTGCTGAAGACTCAAGGAAAAGACGCACGTCCCAAGAACTTGTGTAAAGCCTAGAGCAGCAGTGCAAACCCTCCCACTCCACCTAACAGATTTACCATTCATGCACCAAATTTGCCAGCTTTTAACCTGCACGTGCAGAACAAAATACTGCACTGGATTCACTGAGCACAGCATTGCAATAGGCTATGGAGACTGAAGCTCATGAGGAAGACAGTGCTTACGAGAGGCTCCTGCTGCCACCAGCTCAATCTGTCCCATCTGAAGACCATTCCCAAAATGTCCTGAAAAAAAGAGACCTCCAGATTGCACACACTGCTAAACCAGGATGCAGACCAACAGCCCCTGTAGTAGAGGCAGGGCCTTTTCTGGTCTAAAGTTTGCAAGAGTTTGAAAAGACCAACCAGGAGCCAGGCTAAAGCAAGAAATACAACTCCTCTCCAGACAAATTACAGGTCCTGCTTGGTTTCGGTAACTTTATGCTGCTATAGGGGTATATCTGGTATTAATGATATTTCTGTGGCTTTGTGTTATTTTCGCCTTAGATATATTTTTTTTTATTTGTATACTTACATTCAAAAAAAAAAACCTGCCAAGGAGACAGACAGAAAAAAGAAAGATTATTTCTGCACCGAAACTTTTAGTCTGCATGAAATGGAAGAATACTTTTTAGGATCCCTTAAGGCAAAAATCAGGAAAGTGGGCTAAAGAGAAGGCATACATGCGTATCTCAGCATGTATTTCTGCTGATTAAAGAATACTCTTCATACTAGGAAATGAGTTAAAAGTCCCTGAATCTTATACTCGTATATATCTCTACACGTACACTAATACAGCTTTCCCTGAAGCTATGTTAGTGCTGTCATTTGTGAGCACGCTAAAACAAAAATCATTTAGTCAACATGAGAATTAGTTACTGTTAACATGGGTCAACAGTTCTTGACTGGTGTTTGAATCCTTACTCTGCACCTTTACTTCACCAGCAGAAGTTTTGAAACAGAACAATTCTAAGAAGTGCTTCACAATGGCAAACTACTTAAATGAACAAGAATTTGAAAAAAAGCCATTAAAGTAAGTTGAATTTTAGAAAACAGTAACAATCCATTAAGACTGAATTCTTACATTAAAACATTTGAATCTAAGCAATTTGGTGAGTATTCAAGCAAAGATCTGACAATTTATTTTTGGTATGCTTTTGTTTCACATTTTAGAATGTTGTTTCTTTGTTGACTCGATTCTTTCTTAGCCACCTAGATTTTTTATTATACGTGATCATAAAAGTATTTTTTCAGGTAGCATTTATTTAGAATCAATTGTATATTTGCGAGAAGCAGCAAGGATTTGTACAGAACCAAACAAAAACAGCTGCAACATTCACAAGTCACATTAAAGTATTAAGAAAACAGCATATGATCTTGCTTTTATTATGAAAATAAAAGTAAACCTAGCCCCATTTGGCAAATGACACTGTGAAGATTAAGTTGAAACACTTCACATCTGTTTTCATATAGATATAAAATAGACTATTTGCTTTTTTCTTCTAATTAAAAGCTATAAAATATTTAATTTTACTGCAAAATATTCATTTTCTCTCACAGTTATTGTTGTATTACCTACAGCTTCTGTACTACATGCAAAAGAAGTGTTGACATGTCAAAAGAGGATCTAGAAATTTATTAAAATTTGTAGAAGTAAAAAATCAGACAACTAGAAGACCAAGAACATATTTTGACCAGATATTTTAACAAAGATGATAATTTTCTATAATAGAATTCTGTTATGTGACTTTGAAAGCATTTAATTACATTAAGAAAACACCAGTAATTTGGAAGAAAAAGAAAAGCTCTCACGAGAAGAAATGAGTAAATTCTATGCAGCATAAAATCGGGAGAGCCATAACAGTAATCAATAGCAAAACCCCGCACCATTGTGATTTGTGAAGTCAGCTTCATTGTGTTTGTGTTGCATCTAAACATTTGCTAGACTAAAAATAAAAGAACACTTCTCAATGAATGTGACAGGAAAATAACCAACTTCTAAGTACGTGGCAGCTACACAACTAACTTTATGTTTTGGATTGTGAGCTCATCTCTAAT
This sequence comes from Anarhynchus alexandrinus, assembly GCA_008711295.1. Lineage (NCBI taxonomy): Eukaryota > Metazoa > Chordata > Aves > Charadriiformes > Charadriidae > Anarhynchus > Anarhynchus alexandrinus. Next base: position 424,893 of record VUYV01000067.1, on the reverse strand, counting down.
TACATACTTCTTGACTCTGAGTTGAAATGCTCAATATTTACAGATTTTAGGCATATTCATAGGTTTCCTTGAAGGACTTCCCCTCTACCCCTTAGGATAATGCTATTATGGCTGAATTTCTTCTTCCTCCCCCCTTTAGGGATGGAAGCTGCTTGCAGGAAACCAGACTTTCACCTCAACTGAGACGTGGAAGTTTAGTTTCTGCAAAACCCCTAGCAGAGCAATAAATGAATCTGTGGACATAATATTGCTAACAGAAGTGTTCCCTAGCAAGTATTCCTTGTGACAATGCATGCCGCTATTGCAGCAAATATGGCATTAATAAGGAATTCCATATTTTGTTCAACTACATGATTTTTCCTCCGAACAAACTGAGGAGCACCAGAACAGATAGCAGTTTCCTGCTATGCCCTGCCACAAGCAGAGACTTCAAGCCAAGCCTGTTTCTCCTCTATTATAATCAGAAGATATCTTTTTCTGAAGGGGACAGTAGCCCACTGTTAAACCTTACCAAAGAGATGAATAGCTTCTGAAATTTGAAAAGCTCATTTAAAAGAAAACCCCCACAGTAAAAGACAGACATAATGCACACAGGGTAACTTTGGAGCTCAAACTGGGATACCACTTGACACCAAACAAAGCTACCTAACCCCAAAAGGCACAGGTATATGTAAAAGCAGAATTTCCCTCTGTACTTCTGTAGCCAGAGACTGTATGGGATCACAAAGTTGCCAGTACTGATTCAATAGGAGTAGAAACTCCCAGGATAAACATATAGCAGATGGCTGGAACTGCAACATACATGCTGCATTCATTCACCCCTTTATTATTCATCCTGAAGTCCCTCTTGACTAAACTGTAATTTTCAGGAAATTGCAATGATAATTGTAGGCAAATGAACAAAAATTAAACCTAATGCAAATGAATTTCATCCATAAAATAAGATTCATGTTGGAGCCCCGTATTTCAAAAAAAAACCAACAAACCAAACAACAGAAAATGCAACCGATCTGTTTCTACACACAGATATGAGCAGATACACATAAATACACAAATGCTACCATTGCACAAACATAAAAGCTCACGATGGTGGCTCTGCACACAATAGGGTCCATCACTTGCATCCTGCCTTTCTCAAAATCACCCTTTCAGCTGATAGAACTATAATTAGGAGCTGGAGGTTTGTTACTGTGTCACTTGAATGAATTGATCTGCAACGGAGGCTTACAAAAAGAAACGTGACTTGTAGAGTGAAAGAGGCCTTAAGAAACCAATCTTCAGTGGAGTTTGTAGCCAGCAAAACACTGTTTCACAGGACTGAAGCGTCGTGACATCTGCAAATGGACACTTGTTTAAAACTAAGCATGAGTTAAAGTACTGTTATATGTAAGAAAACAGTTTCAATCTAGTTTGAAAATTTCTTTTTATGGAGCACGGAAGACAAACAGCTTTTGTACAGGGAAATTATTAAGTCACTCAACTTTAATTGCGTTTGAATTATAACAATAGAAATTTAAAAACAGTATTATTGTTCAAAAGGGAAGAACATATTTTAAGAAATGGAAATACAGACTAGTAGCTGGAAAACAAAAAAGCTGCAAAAACTAGTAGCAGTATTTTATATTGATATTTGTCAAAATGCAGACAGATATAAAAAGGTTCCTTCTCTTGTAAATCATTTTTCTTGGGCCAGCATATTCTAGTGGCTTATTTTGACAGTAAAGCTATGTATATATATAGGGCAAATCATAGTCTAATAAAACCAGCAATAGAAAGAGGCTAATAAATCATCAAGTCCATCACTCTGCCTGTGTGCAGAGTGCCTGTTCTCTCCGGCACATTTTGAAGTGCCCTATTTATTCAAGGAAAAGATTATGCAAGAGCCTGACGTGTATCACATACTGTGATAGACAGAGACAGACACACACACACACATTACTAAGCCCTGTTGCAAAGCCTCAATTTGTGGCAGAACCCAATGCTTATCTAACCTCCGTCATTTCAGCAGGCACAGAAATTGATCATAATTCTTTTTGCAGGTAACGTCGTGTTTGCTTGTTCACCTTCCCACCAGAAAGTCCAATCCTTTCTGTGCTATGGAACCGCTTCTTTAAACAGTTGCTTGAGTTAACACAGCAAGACTGAGGAAAATACAGCTCTCCTTTCAAATCACATTCTAAACAGAAAACAGGATCATGAAGCAGCATAGTCAGAAAACAAACTGCACTAAACTTACTACAGAGCTATCTTCCAAATGAAATAATCAATCAAAAAGACAGTAGGAGAAAAGCTCTCTGAAACATTGCTGATTCTCTTTGAATGTGTTTTATAGATTAGCCATAGACAGAATATCACATGGAACATTAAACCAACCTTACTTTTGCAGAAATCACAGAATTAACCTTCTCCTTCTAGCAAACATGACTCTTATTCTAGTTTTGGTTACCCATATTGAAGATAAGCGAATAAAGGTCTAGAACCAGTCTAAGTAGGAGCAGGCAGGTGCCAACAAGAGCTTTATCACTACCATACCAGCAAAACCAAACCTAGAACCCTCTTTGAAGTTATCTTTAAATACAGAGGCTGGATTGTTAATAATGGAAAAGATACAGGAGAGACAACCGTAAGTACAGAAGACTTACCTGGATATGACTGTGGTCTATTGACACTGTAAAAACTTGTACCTCCAGTTGTGAATTCATGCCGTCAGATACTCAGGCAACATTTTCATGAGTGCTTGAAATATAAACCTACATAGCCTACTTTTCATGGCCATTTACAAGCTTCCATGGATTCCCTACACAATAAGTTGTATGGTAACTGAGAACCACAATCCTATTTTAGAATTCAGGATCCGAATCATGCACCGCGTCATTCCCTAAGGACAACACTGGCTGAGAAAACCAAAACCAGGTCTCCAACAGATCAAGCTACTGTCCAAATTTGTGAATGGCTTGTGATATGAAGGATGTTTCATGACAATGAGTACTAGTTCCCTAATTATTTGGGCCCTTTCAAAACTTATTCCTATAGCTCAAAGGTTCAAGACTGATGAATACTCTGGAAGCTTAATTGGGTATTTACTTTATTGGCCACAACAAGAACCAAAAAATAATTTGCTGTCCAGCAGTTTTACATGTGCTTTGACACAAGCAGTTCCCATTAATGCAAGTTACAACTGTATTTATGCAACTTGATTCAGAGGATCTGTAAGCCCACAATTCTCAATGGCATTCGCAAGAAATGGCTCCTACTGGAAGCACCAGAATTTCTCTGCCTCATTCTGGGATATCACTTTGTCTCGTGGTCTGGAAAGCATCTAGTACAATACTTCTTTAGTTGAGAGTTATTATTCTGTATTTAGTCTGTGGTATCACCATGAAACTCGAGCCAAGACCATGATTTCCTGTGCTAAGTGCTACATAACAAAGAGCAAAGTCCATTTCCTGAGAATTTTAGCAGTATTCAGTAAGTCCTGGAGAAATCCACTCAATGCATGGGAATCTAATCCATGCTCTTATTCATCACCACATGTTACTTAAGACTTTCATTTACAAGTAGACCCAGATTTGCAGAGACCTACAAACATCTCATCACACTAAACACTTTGTCCAAGTTTCTGTGCAGACCCTGCCCTGTTACTGCTCACGTCTCCAGGGCATTTCCATTTTCCTCTGTCAAAATTTGCAAGGCCTTCCAAGTACTAATAATTTCTACCCATCTCAGGATCCAAAAATCTAACACATCTCTTCAAAGTAGCCTCAGTTCTGAAGAAAGTGCTCAGAAGACAGCTAAGTCCCCACACTTCTCAGATTCTGAAGCAGGTTATATTCATCCGACACCTATGTCCAAAGGTGGCCAGGGGAAATAAGGAAAGCATATGTCTGTGTCCCGCTGAGCCCAACTTTCAGTTTGGATCTAGCAGGCAAAGGTACAATTCCCCGTTCTGCCTGACTTGGAGCATATGCACTGGAAATGCTACAGAATTTATGATTCTGCATAGAAATGAGGGTTCTGCTTGTTGCATCTCCCACAGAGCAGGAAGCAATCTAAAAATAGAACAACCAAGTAAATCGTACAGATTGATTTTGGCAAGTACACACTTAACCCCAACAAGGCTTTTTAAGAGAACTACAAGACAGGAGAAAACAGCTATCATCACGTTAACCAAAGCAGATGGAGAGACCCAGGAAGAAAGGTCAGACAAGGGGAGAAAGTTAAACTGCCAATAAAATTTAAATCCAAAAAAGGTGCTTGTACAGTAAAAAAAAAAATCAAACAATATCTTAGAAAAATTCTCCAGAATTCTTACTTTTCTTCCCCCCCACCACTTTTTTTCCCTTAAATAGCCTGCTTTTGGAGTACTTAAGTATAGTCCTGTGTCTCAGATAACAGCCATTCATCTACACTGCAACCTGACAGTCCTCAACACAAATCAGTGTACCTCTCAAAACACAAATGCAGGATATTTAGAAGATGTCCTGATGTCCTTTCACCAGTCACTATTTGCATGACTGACACTTTCACAATCATAATTTGCTGTTGTCAGACTGGATTCAACAAATAAATGAAACATTACAACTGCTAACAGAGAGAGAGAACAAAGAACATGGGACAACACGCAATTTAACCAATTCTGATAAGATTGCTTTTTATGGAAGGCAAGAACTAAAGCCATACACTTTTTAAGCTCTCAATACTAAAAATCCACGAATCTTAGAGGTGTCAGTACCTGATTACTGCCAGCTGACATCTCCTTACCAAGCAGTGCTCCAAGACAGCGAAATGGAAGACATGCTGATCTTCACAGTTGCTGTGGGTGCTGCTTCTGTGCCAAAATCCACTCCCGACACTGCCTACATGAAAGCTGCTTCATCCTAAGCTTTTTTTCATCAATGGCCTATTTCATAAAAGTCTTATGACCTCATAGCTTCTTTTTTAAAATATGGCCATAGTCCCCAAAATAAACTCGACAGAGAAGTTACTCTGAAATACTGCATTTTCCCAAATCCAGTATAACCCCAGATTTAAAACACAAGTCGTAAGCTTAAAAAAATACTTCCTAAAGCTAGACGTTAACAATATAGCTCTCATATTTTGTAATATGAGAGGCATCTAAAAAGGAGGAAAATGTTCAATTCTCAAAGATCTTTCTCTGTAGTTACATAATTTTAACAAAGCAAACCACTAAATATATTTTCTTTTAATCACAGAGCATTACTAGGAAGAGCTACTTTTCCTCTTTCCGTACCTTTGAAAAGCAACTCATTTCCCTTTCCTTGTAGTGTTGCTGTCCACATGCAACGAGAATAAATATCGAATTTTACGGGACTCCCTCTGTTTCAGATGCAGATCCATTTTGAATAAAGCAAGAAGAAATAGTTTCCCTAATTCTAACACCATCCAAACCAGATGCAACAGCTCAGAAACAGCACGGTGAAAATCTCAAATAGAAAATAAAATAATAAAAAAAGTTTGATCGGGCAGAATAACTACCTCAAATTTCCCTGCATTTGCTGCCAGGCAAGAGCAGGTACGCAAGCATGTGGCTGTGACAAACAGCACCTAAGGTAACACCAACAACGTATTTACATGTCAATATCAAAAATGACCTTCAGTTTTTAAACACTCAGAAAAAAATAAAAATATTAAGCCAGGTTTGGATAAATAAGGTAACTAAGGCGCACAAGCTAAGTCCACAATGTGGATTCATGACCCACGTATAAAAGGTTGCAACTAATCTTTTTTTTTTTCTTACTTCAAATTACAGCGGCAAGTTAAAAGATGAGACAAAAGGTGTGGGTTGCAAGTTGTAGAGGGAAGCCCTGCCTGCCGCCATGGCATGCAGCAGGGCTGTCTGCACTGATGGCATTGCCACCACCGGCACGCGCTCCTCAGGGAACGACTGGTGGGATTCTGCGGCCTTCCTGAAAGCTCCTCCGCACAATAGCTCCATGATTTGCTGAGGGGAGGAACTGTACGTTATGGTACAGATATACACGATAGACACTATATTAATGAAGGCATTATAAATTTGTAGGCTGTCACATTCGTACCAACAGCTGGCAAGACGCCGTCTGAAAGCCCTCCAGGACAATGAGGCTGAGTCAAGCGCGATCCCTGGCCAGCCTGGGCCCACCACACCTGAGGGGGGCTGTGGTGGCAGAGATGGCCTCAACAATCCCTGGGAGATTGTCGGGCATGAGGAGGGAAGGCAGCAGGGCCAGAGCTTGCCTGAGCAGCCATTGTATGAGGCAGCCCTATCCAGGCTTCACCTTGCGCCCCGCATCTACCGTGTCAGCTTGCCAAGCCTTAGTCTTTGGCTACTGCTTTTGGAGACAGTTTTTGAGGAACAACTGTGTGCTGAGGGTGCATGGGGTGGAGGAAAGGCCTGACCGTCGCCTGGCGCTACCCCAGCACGGGGAGGATGAGCAACGGGATAATGCACATCACCAACAAAATCGCGTCTTCCCCTCCATGCCACCGCCAGCCACCTGAAGGACTTCTGCAGCAAAATAAAAAGGGTCAACATCCAAGTACGCCTGACAACAGGAGAAGAGAATGAGAGGTGACATTTTCCCCTGACAGCCTTTCTGCAAGGCACGGGGGCCACGGCAGTTGGGGGGATCATCTCCTCAGCGCTCTGTTTCTATTTCTGTCAGCGGCCCACAGAGAGCCTCTTGGCCACCACGTCTGCTCCCATTTCATCTCTCCTTTCTGCCTGCAGTTTATTTACCTCCCGCTTGTTTGTTGGTTTGTTTGTCTGACACAATGATAAAACCCAGATTTAGGTTTCCAGCTTTGACTGCAATTTTCCTCCCGTTGTGAGCATGCTGCAAAGGGCACTCCTGCTGGAACTGGATTTTCCTCCTCTCCCCGGCTGCGAGGAGGAAGGCACTCACTCCGCTTCCCCCGTAGTCCCGAGGAACAGCAAGAGGAATTAATTTCATTCACTTTGTCGAGCTCTAATTTCTATCCCACTCATGAGATCACAGAGAAGTCACACCTTACTGTGGCAGCTCATCGATTTTAACAGTAATGAAAATCCCCGCTTTTGAAATGGTGCAGAACAGCGCTAAATTAATACCTGAATTGACCAAAATTCAAAGAGAACTTTTTTTTTTAAAAGAACCTATCCTTGTGATATTCAACATCTGAATCATTTAAATTCGAAACAAAAGGGAATGTGAAATAAGGGAAAAATAGCATTCATTCCTAATAAAAACATCTCCCCAGATGGAAGTGTTTCAGATCATTTACATTCATATGCTGACTAATTACATCCAAACTAGAACAAATCTTACCTTTAGGTGATTTTTGTTCGTTTGTTTTGTTCTTTTGTTTTTTGTTGGGTTTGTGTTCCTTTTTTTTTNTCTTTTTTTTTTTTTTAATAAAAAACAACCCCTGCTTTTAATTTTGTTTACTTAGTTTTCTAGTGGTTAGGCATTCAACCCAACATAGGCCACAAAGCTAACCGAGGCATACCCAGTGCCGGTTGAGCTTTATCATTTCCTTACCGTGAGGAAGTAAAGAACAATATGACCTTTATAATAATAGATATTCAGGGGTATTTGGTGGGCCTAGCAAATGCCACAAAAAGGAGTAGCTAAGAACAATTGTTCACTTTGACTATATTGGAACCCGTAACCATACCGTGTTCAAAAGCAAAAATGCAGTTTGTAATCACACGGGTTTAGCTTAGAACATGTGGACCAAATGGTTGCTACATAAACATTTGTAATTCCATGTAAATCAAGCTAATCACATGCTGACAGGAATATCTGTTAATTTCCCATTTGTGTTTGTTACTTTTTTTCCCCCAAGTGTCTAAAATTGCTATCTTAAGAAGCCTGACATTTACTTACAGGAAATAAATGCAACGTAATTGGAAAAAATGAATTATACATAAAAAAATACTAGACCCTCAACCCCAAAAGGCTGAAAACAGGCAAGCATTTCTAATATGAATTACAAGGCACACAAAAAAAAAAAAAAAAGACTTTGATTTCTGCCAATATATTTCCTCTTGGTAGCTGCAACTGTTATTAAAACAAAAATGTGCAATAACAGGTGTTCTTGTAGATGCACATTTCACCTGCAGACATTTGTGTGTCTCTCAGTGAGACAGAAGCACTGGATGGGTAAATACATGTTTTGCGACCTGCCCCAACTCACTTGCTCTTAATTCTGCAAAGGCACTGAAGAGCCAGGGCAGATCACCTGCCAAACAAATCACGACCCTCAATAGACTTCTCTACAATAACAAGGAAAGTGGCTTATGAAAGGCCATTCTTTTACCCAATATGGAAAAGCACGGTACATTAAAATTTCTCTGCAGCAAGTTATGCAGTTAGTACTGGAGACTCTCAAGCAATGACGTAAATAAAGGAGGGACCATCAGAACTGTCCAGTAAATACTGAAATTCCCCAAAGGCAAATATTGCTGCAGAACTGTCAGATGCTAGTGTTAAGTGTGAATTTAGGCCCAAAGGACAACCACAAGTTCTTTAAAATTCAAATGCTTACAAAAAAAACTCTTTTCAGAATGAACATGCCTTGAACAGCGTGACCTTTATCTTACACTAACAAGGTAAGTAGGTACAACACTTGTAGGTATTTCCAGATCACAGTGATATGCTTGGAAATTTAACTTCAATAATCTTTTGATTGGATAAATAATCTTTTACTGTCCCTTAACTCTCTTGTCGTAGGTTAAAATAAATCATGAAGATAATCCATTTAGCACTTTTTAAAGGCAAAGCGGTATTCTCAACTAAAGTATATAGCCATTGCATCATCAGGTACTTTAGGGAAAAAAAAGAGGGTCTCAGATTGAGCCTTCAGTATTTTCTACTCTTTCAACAGTGGAAATAGTGACTAGAACTCAGATTTACATATTATGAGGGTTCTGACAAACCTGCGGTCCTAGTTTGAAATGGGGGGCGTGGGGGTGTTTGGCAGCAAGTGTTTACTTTTGTTTTAAATAAAACCAGAAGACCAAGGAGAAAGCCAAAAAATTTTAAATCCCTGAAAGTGTGGACTGCATGTACATTTAATAATTTAATTTAAAGAGGGTTCCCATTTATTTAAAGATAAGACATAGTTCAATACACCACTCTATAAAGATAATAACCAGCGGCCACTGAATCCATATTTTTTTTCATTTAGCTTCAAACTTTGATATAATAGATTACTATTCATTTAATTAAAATGTTTGAGATGTTTCTGTGATAAGTAATCCTTTTTGTAGGATTTCAATGGTAAGCATCTGTGCTGTAAGTGATAGATCTATGTACGTTACGTCTTTTACAATACTAAAGAAAGGGAATATTTTAAAATATATTAAGTCTGTATTAATGTTTGAATTGAAAACTCAAGCAACAAAATTACCTGGGTGAATTGGCTTTTTACCACAGTCACTTGGGCTACTTCCACTGCACAAGACACAGAAGTACACTGTATTGTAATTCTCTGTTAAGATCTCACACAGATTTTGAATATTTTGCAATCAAGTGTGCAGCAGGAATACCTAGCATTTGAAAGACACTGATCACAAAACATATTTTTTTCATTAAAGAAAATTTTCTGCTTAATTGATCTTCTATAGTTTACATGAAACCTAAGAAATGGAATCTTGTGTCCCTGAAACATCTGTATTGCTTTAAAATTTGAAGTTGGTATGCAGTCCAGTGAGTCATTAAGTCACAAATGAGGCTGAACCTTATTCACTATATATAACTGCATCCAGATCATATTTGTTCTGCCCATTCACATTTCTTTCCAATTATCTTTAATTCTGAAAACAGACATTTTTTCAAGGTTGAGGAACTTGCCTTTACCCCAAATCAAACATCACAATTTTTCCTGACAGAGGTAAAGAAAATAGGTAATGTTATTTGTCACTGATCACAGTCAATAATTATTGAATGCCTCAGGAATTTTTCTGAAGTTTTTGCAATCCTTTGTAACTACCTGATAGTGAAAGTAAGAATGATGCCACAGCCAAAAAAACATAACAATGCCAAGAGGAAAAACAAGCCTGAATATAGCGTTCAACAACTGAAGTCCATGGCAGCTTCTAAAGAGATTATGAGAGAAATCTTGTGCAGTGAAGAGGGGAAATATCCGGTCGCATCTCTTGCTGAGCTCCGTATCACACTCCCATTCTGGAGTAGAGATGGGCAAAGGCAGCATCACCCTGAAGGGTCTCATCTCCAGCCCAGGGGAGTGGAGAAGCTTCCATAAGAAAAATATATATCATTAACAACTACTCAAAGAAAACTAAACTGTTTGTGGATAATTCTTCTAACATCAATTCCACTGACTCCAGAGTATTAGAAAAGAAAAAGATTAGTCCAAAGTGCATGCGAGTATGGAAATTTTACAGTTCTGCTGACCAAAACAGCATTAGCTGTTCCTAATCAGCTCCTTGGCAAACACTTTAAGTTTCACATCTTGTTTTGATAAAGACAGAACTTGTCCACCTCCTCATTTCAAGTAACCCTTAATACATCTTGCACCTTTCTGACAATAGTGTGAAAAGCAGTCCTGTGATAATAACATACTTATTTCTGAATGAGCGTGCCCAACAAGACTGTTAAAGCCCTATTATGCCATATTCAGGAAGCAGAAATAAGTCCAAAGAGAGTAAGTGACCCTTCAGGGGAAAAAAAAAAAAAAGAAAAGAACCACTTTTTAAAAATTCAGATTTACACGATAAAGTAAGGAGATTGATTACAAGCGTGATGCGCCAAGAATCCTGAAGAGTTATTTCAAATACTTTTTCGGTCTAGCAGTCAGATTTAAAATGTCAAAGCTGGACATAATTTTCCACACCAAGCTGCTTTTCCTTCCCTGGCTCATTATTTAGTGCATTTGTGCAGGATATGGGTAGGCACTGAAAGGTGACTTACAGGTATTTATTAAATCACAAGGTTTTTACAAAATTTCTAGATCCGGCAATGAGCTTGTACGAAGTAGTATCTTGGGAAATAAAAACCACAGCAGGTATCCTTTTCCTTGGGCATCTTTAACACTTTGTTGTTTTTCATCAGATGGCAACAGGCAAAGTCTCAATTGCAGCAGAAGGTTACAAGAAAAAAACACTAGGAACATTACATGTATTACAAGTATTACAACTATTCAGCTGCTTCTCTGCCTTCATGTGAAAGAGAGCTACGATGCGGAGTGGCAGAGCATCCCAAGATCTGATGCTGGTACAGGGGCCTTTTACTGCATCACAGCAAAAAATTATAAATGTGAGCAATTACAGTTAGATCCCTCTGATGAATATAAAATAATTGTTAAGAGATGAAGACCACCTTCTGCTGAGTAATATACATAATTGGAAACTAATAGCCTATCCTTTGCCCCTGTTTCACATTGGACAGATAGTATTAACCAAGATTCATATAATTAAAGTCTGTGAAAGGCCAGATCAGGTCCCCCAGTACTCACTGTATTACGGCCGTTATGTGGGCCACCACAGTTGATCTGGGACTAAAACCAAGAAATTGGGACAGACTAGCATACACCATTGAAAAACATATCCAACCTTGATCCAACCAAGATACATGGACACAGATGTTCATTTCAGTTCCACAGTTTACTTCATTGACCAGGGCAAAATTTAAATAAAATGCAGAAATCATAAGAATTCAGTCCTCAGGCAGTGAAAAGAAATCTAAGAAACCGTTCAGGAAACTATTCTCCTGAAACAAATGCATTTTTCTTGAAGCAAAATCAGAAGATGGTATTTGCTATGCGAAACCTTGGGCTGTCTTGCCCCTTATCCTCAGAATACACAAAGCAGCAGATGCATTCAACCGACAGCATCATCAACTTTGGACACTGTAGTAAAAATGCTATAGGACATTTCTGAAGGCACTTAGTGGTTTCTGTCTTTTGGAAGAGCTCAGCTTTGCAGCATAAGCAGACATTTTCATTTCAGATCGTTATATCTGACTTACTCTTTTTCATATCTTAGGTATTGTAGGAAGCAATAATCATCATGAACAATGCCTACCCATACTCAAATTATTAATTGCAGTCATGTATTAATTTTCCTATATTCCTTCAAATAAAGTGTGAATATATTTTGCATTAATCTGTGTCTGAAAAATAGCTCATGAATAATTCATTCAATGATAACTCTTCCAATCAATCAGAGAATGATTTAAATATATTTCACTAGTGTTGAACTAACTTTGTTCATTATTGCTTCACTGAATTTGATGTAAATAAATGCCAAAATTGCTCCAAACTCTGCTATTATTAGCAACTAAAATTATTCTTGCACCAGAATTTCCTACTCAACCAAAAACGCACGGGCTACACACAAATTCCCTACTGCTATCCATATATATAAAAACAAAGAAATTCATATCTCTGGGGAAGAATGGGAGGTCTCTTGACAGATTTAGGGATGCAAACTCAGTGGGAGAGAGATGCATCCCAAATCCATTTTCATCCAAACAAACCCCAAGCTTTTGAACGCACATCTTCCGATTGTGGTTTTGAAAGTTTACCCCTTGGAGCATACCTGGCAGCAGCTGAAAATGCTAAGTGCTCCAAATCCATTTCATGTAATCACAACCGTGACCTCCCTGCCTCTGTCCTCCAGGAAAGATTCTGAGGCACACGCCATGTGAGGAAAACGGAACCCAAATTGATTATTCATTTGTGTTATCATCATCCCCTCCTGGATTAAATGAGAAGCTTCTATTACATGGCAGACTTTTGCCTCACTAAATCCTGTTTTTTCAGTTTGCTTTTTCAGATTCATTTTTATCCTTCTTTTCCCCTCTTGTGCAAGCCTTATTGTCTTCCTTTTCAACTGCAATTATCACGTCTCAATACTAATCCTTTCCCAAGCAGCCTAGATTTTCACCCCTTTGTACTGAACCAGATTCCTCAACATTTGATCCAGTAACTGGCTTATTTTACCCTCTAATCCCTCATTTGCCACCTCTACATACAACCTGGATCTTTCCCTACCTAAGCAAGCCATTTTCCACACTCTCATTACCCCATCCTTTGTACTTCTCACCTCATCCTCTCCAGTGCATGGGATTACCAATTCCTTTTCTGTCCAATAAACCTTGTTCTTTTCTTGTTTTACCTCTAATCTTATTTCCTCAAAATATATTTCAAGCCCTATTTTTTTCCCTATTTAATTCATGTTTAATGCTCAGACTTTAGCTGAGTACTTTGAGCTGCTGCTTTGTATGGTGTAACAAAGAAAAATCAATGATAATCACAAAGCATACCAAAATACACAAACCAGAAGCATAAAAGATTTATTCCAATGGGTTGTATGCAAGACATATAGTGTAGTTAAGCTATACTGTCTCCCCACTGAGCTCTGATGAACTTCTGTCTCTGGGGTTACACAAAATAGAAAAAGGTTTCCTTCCTACTGGGGCTGTATAAGCACAGAGAGAAGAAGGGGGTGGGGGGTTTAATGTCTCACGTCGAGTTAAAATTACCAGCTATTTGTAAGGGTAGAACCATTTTTATTTCTCAAACAACCACATTTGGATTAGACAGCCAGCACCACCAGACACAGACAGTCTGAGTCCTACCACAGCCAAGTTTATTAAACTCCAAAGACAACTTGATGCGTTCCTTTGGACTTCACTGATACTTCTCCCTAAATATAGCTTCTGTTTGAATGAAAAACAGAAAAAAGATGCAAAGAGAGACCACAGAGAACAGTTAAATCAGACAAAGAAGCATTTCTTTATTTAATTGTAATAAAGATTTTATACATAGATAGCCTTTATAAAGACAGAAGAGCTTTGTCCACTTCCCTGGCACCAATGGCTCGAATTAGGCAGCAAAGACTCTCCACCTTTAGGCAGAGCGCCACGGGCAGGTGACGTCAGGGTATTCATGTGCCCTGGGCAAACAGTTCCCAGGGTATCATTTTTGCCTTCACGAGCTGGAGGCCACTGGGGGCTGTGGCAAGATGCGCGTTCCTGACGTGACCCTCGCCGAGACAGAGCTGGCGTACGGAGCCAGCTTCCCCTGCCTTGAGAGCTGGTGTGAGAACTGGCTTTTCCACTCCAGCTTCTTCACAGACAGCCCCTTTGTGAGTGACAGAGCTGATACATCCTCAGTTCCCTCAATAATACTGTCAGTGTTTCCCCTGTATGTTTATGCCCAAAACATTCCCAGTTTACACAAGCTATAAATAGGCATGGCTGTAGAAGGACTCTGGTTCATTTTCAGGTTTGTGACATGTGGCTCAACCAGAAGTTTATACCACCGGACAGATATTTCTTTTAAAGATGAGTCTTTAAAAGTGAACAATCCAATATACACTGTACTTGGATTACATTCTTTCAGAACATCTGCAGTGAGACAAACATCCCGAAAGCAGAACAGATTGCAAGGATTTAAACCTGCTTTAATGTTAGTTTTATGCTTTTACAGTTTCATGCAAAAAGCTACGAGTAACCAAAACCATTGGGGTAAGAGAGGTTAATGGGATTGATTCGCCAGACTATGTGCATTTCCATAATGGTGAAATGATAGAATTTTTTTCCTCAGAAAATTAAGGATTACTATCAGATGTCTAGAGGGCAAGCACCAAGAAACAGAAGCATGTGAACTCTTATCAGACTTATATCTTTATGTGCAGTATTGTTAGAAATAATGTAATTAAGAATAGTAATACAGATTTCTCAAATAAATTATGCTAATTATATTATCATTTTAAAATTATAATTAATATTCAATTATAAGAAACACAAAGGAGATTCAACAATTACATGGCATGTCTTTGTCATGGTGAATATGTTTTAAATTAACATAGCAGCTCATTAAAACCAGCTGATTTTATGGAACTACATATGACAGTTTTACTACGTACTTCCACTGACATTAAAGTCAAAATCAATGTACAGTAATATGAAGGAAGACAATTCCATCCCGCTTACTTAAGCTGATGTGCTTTGTTAAAGCAATGTAACTGTGTTCAAATGTATGAAAATGGGGAAATCCTCTTCTTTTTGTGTCACTTTTTACCCAGCTTTTTTCCCCACAGAGCTTATTTACAGTGCAGCTCCACGAAATTCTCCTCCCACGCCAATGAACAAATGGCAAATTTCTCTGCAGGAGTGGCCCAGGGCAAGCAGGCACTTCTTAAAATGGCTTCGTCATCAAAACCAGAGTCTCCTGTGGTACCTAACCTGCCTACATCAGTGTTCACGCAAATTCCCTAAAATCTGCTCTGAAACACATCTATCCAAATATTGCTTGATTATTAAGAACTACACATGCTAAGTGGTTTCAGAATAAACAGGTATCATTCATAGAGTTCAAGTTAGACTCAAAAAAAAACCAACCCAAAAAACTTGCCTTCCCATTTTTAAATTAAATGAGTCCAAGCAAGCTGCAAGCGGTTGAAAGTTTATCCTAAAACTTTCATGCTAAGCAAAATGGAAGGAAAGTGAAGCTTATCTTAATTCTACAGAATACATTAAGGCATTATCACTTACTGTATTTCTGTTTTGTACAGTAGGAGAAATTTGTTATAAAAAGTAGGACTGAACATAGGCATTTAGTTTTTGGCTAATTTCTCAACAGTTTAAAAAGTAACTCTTTGAAATTCAAAGTATTGTATTTAAAAAATCCCTAAAGCCTCAGTTTTAAACAGAAGCTGAGGTATAAGTCAACTCTGAAACTAAAGAGAAAGTGGAATTGGTAATGAAACCTTTGTTTACTTTGGGTAAGATCATCTACAAATGTTGCAGATTTCACTTACTTAAACATCTTCATTTCTTCCTGCAAATTCTGAATGTTTCTATTCAATGTTTTTAAGCAGAAGTTGCATTCCACTTAAATGCAGGTGACTTCCATGTACAAGATAAAACACAACATGAGAATTACTTAATATTTATAACCTAGTTTAATGAAACAGCCTCTAAACCCCATCAATTTTGAGGCTTCCTGATAGGTAAAACACCAGTTATTTTAAATAGACTCCTGTATCACCACTGTATGATCTTAAATAAAGATCAAGTCCTCCTCATACCCATTATAATTGTCAAGAAAACCACCAGTTATAATATTATAGTCAAATTAACATTATACACTATGCAAAGATAAGTTCACAATCGTATTGGGGAAGGAGTAAAGCCACAGATTTATACCCACTATGAGGACCACAAAAGCTCTTCAGGACTCTCAGTTTACTGCACCTGCAGTTACATCTGGCTGTGTTGTCCAACATCATTAGTGTCTTCCAGTACTCCTTTGAAAACCGCAGCTTTCAACTTGAGAGACTACAAACAGCACTGACTGTAACTTCTGCACAGTTCAAGCTGTTGCTCTTCTCACACTACCTGCTTTAACTGACTGCCAAGTGTATTATTTCACCTCATCTTAAGTGACCTTAAAGCAAACTGCCACTAAGTTCTCCCCACAGGAGACGAATTTGAATATTGTGCAAAGACATGGCAAGCAGACAATACTGGCCTCTGCCTTTCAGCAGCTGGGGTACCATGCCCTCAGCTGACATATCCCATAGCTAAGTTACCCATATTCTCACATTTTGAATGTTGCTTTGTATACCTGAAGAGGTATCCTATAGCTTTTTTTCCCCACAGACATCAAATTTCCCCCCCGCCCCCAGTCATATCAACTATAGCA